>JAGRRF010011243.1:21396478-21409709 GCA_019097615.1 Morone chrysops | reverse complement strand
CACACACATACACACACACACACACACACACACACACACACACACACACACACACACACTGTAACTGCTGGATCAGCTGAGCAGTTCTGAATGTGTGTGGTTTATATTTCTTCAGCAGCTCAGCTGTAAAATCCTCTGAATATTTTACTCAGACCGAGCATTTATCTGTGTGGATGCTACACACACACACTCCTCCTCCTGCCTCATTCATGAAACCTTCATACACACAGAATCAGGAAATTTTCTGAACTGCAGACAGAATATTTTTACAGAAGCAGGTCTGGCTCTCTACTACTGGTGTGTTCTGTCTGTTTAAATGGTGGAGCCGGTTTCCAGTCTGCAGGTTATTTCAATGATGAGTTCTGTACTTTACCTGGAGGATAGGTAATCAGTAAGTAGTCTTCGCATAGAATTAAAACCTGCAGGCTGTTGCTTCACCATGGCGCATAATCACCTGGACCCCCTAGTTAAAGGCCTAGCCCCATCAGCATTTAAAATGGCCGAATCAATTCATTCCCATTGAATCGCTGCAAGGGTGAGGTAAGTAAACGAGTTCAATTTTGTTTTGCTTTGACATGTAAATTCACGCCACTGACCATGATTAAGCTGTCTTTTGAACCATTTGGAGCATTCCGACCAAAAATAAATTGATTCGGAGCCCAGCTGGGACCAAAAAATAGCAGGTTTTCCTTGGGAACCAAAGTCACCGTGTCATATTCTACAGGTCGCCCCAAACTGGTGGAAACGTGGGCTGGTTTGCTAGAGAGCACTAAGGTTCCCAGAATACTGTTATTCACTATCCATTCAGTCTCTAGTAAGCAAGACCTGACCCTGGATTGAAGTCAGGCCAAGTTCAAATTATATTGTGCGTAGATTTGATCATGTCGTGCGTCATCATCATGACAAGAGAAGAAAAATGTTTTTTTAGGGCAGATAGGGTGCTACATTGGTTGGCAGATTATTGTCATAATACAGTCCAGTTTACTACAGAATTGTTTGTTGTTGGTGAAGGAGGTGGAAATAGGGCTGTAATTTGATTTTTCCAAATTAGTCTTTCAGGCATCAAGAACAACTTATTTCTGGAATTAGTTTCTATGGCTACATTGAATGTAAGGAAATGTGTTGCTGTTCCTTCCCGGCTGCTTGTTAATCAGTTTGATCATCATGCTGCTGCCATTGTGGGTGGTCTCACTCTATTTGGGTCTGTTTTTTGGGTCTGTAATTGATGCATGTTGGTTTGACTGCTGGGAGAAACTCTTGATTTTGCAGTTTAAAGTTAGATTGAACATAAGGGAACAAGGTGTGGTCACTTCAAAATTTACAATGTAAAATAAAAAAAAAGTGAATAAGTCTCATGGCCCTGATCATTGAAATTAATGGGGCATTAATTTCAGTATTACCACTTGAGAAAGAACCACGTCTAGAAGGAAGTATCCTTAGTGAGCCGAGAGTCATTCAGAAACACTCTCAATCTACTCACTCTCAATGTAGTTCCTTATCCTGCCACCAAGATGTTTCCTCCTCCAACAAAATGAAGATGGATGGAGTGTTGGAGGAAGTGTAACACAGGTGAATACATCATCTTTGTTTTTGTTTTAGCAATGTTATTAGATTATTCCCAATGAGCTTTAACCTTCATGATTCATCATTAAAGCTGACACGAGGCCGATGAACCTGATGGAGCGGAGAGTTCTTCTTCTACACACTGAAGGAGACCAGCAACCTCTCTGTTCCCTTCTTTGACTTTATGGAATGACAAGTAGCCCCGAGCATGATGGGTAAAATGTTGAACCAGGGTCTAAATTAAATATTAACCTGAGTGCTGATGATTAATATACACTACAAATCCAATGTTGATCTGACCAAAAGACGCGTCACTCTGGACCAAACTTTTCAAAGCAGGAAAAGCACAGGTGGAATTATTAGCATGGATGATGGCTGATGAGCATGTGAGCTACAGTTCCAGATCTCTGGTATTGTGCATGCTCTCTCACTGACCTGGCTTACTGGGACACTTAATGGAATATAGCCATTGTAAACCTTATTAAAAACTAAACTGTAATTTCCCAGCTCATCTATCTATCTAACTTATTAGTTACACCTGTGCTTTTCCAGCTTTGACAAGTTACAATGTCTGCCATGAGAAGAGTCTACAGTCATTCTCGCAGCTTCGAGGCTGTACTTGGAGCTAAACGCTAACATCCGCATGCTCAAAATGACAATGTTAACATCCTGATAATAACTGTAGTCAAACTCTTACTGAAGTCAGTCAGGAGGAGAGCAAAAAAAAGCCAAGAAAAGCCTTCAGTGGCGTTCTTTGCTCTTCTTTCAATGAAGAAATACTCTCCAGCTCTGATATCGTTAATGCTAGCAGCATCTATGCTAAGCTTTTTAGCATTGTTGTTATGAGGTATAACAGTCAGTCGTCACACACTTGTGCCAGTAGTTCCTGCATATTAGAACACTGCCATGTTTTTAGGATTTATCTTCTGGGAACCGTGAATGTTCTTAAAGAACTTCAGAGCAATTCATCAAATAGCTGACGAGATTTTATAGGATCAGCGTGGTGGACTGACTGACCGACAGACTGATTTTGCTGATCATATGGCTGAGAAACAGCTGTAAAGCCATAAAGAAACCCAGTGCTATCCTCAGGTTGCCGCTCACATATTTACAGCACATTATTGTTACCGTTGATGATGGTAGCTTTCATGGTTTCATGGGGCTTCTGGTGTACAGGGGTCTTGCTCTACCTTTTAAAGAACCTGCAGCTCTAATAAAAAACTGTGTTAATGGTTTTTTTTCCCTGCACCACAAAGTGACGTTCACATTCTGCTTGCCATTTATCTGTTTGGTCCCTAAGTGTTCCTGTCCTCGCCACATGTCTTCCCATTTATCCTCTGTTTCTGTGTCTCTGGGTGAATGTGTGTGTGGGTAGGGGGTGTGGTCATTTGAACAATGCTGTAGGAATCAGAGCTTTGTTGGTATTAAGACTAAGAAGATTTATCTTTCAAGCTTTGTCGTTATCCAGGGGAGGATTTGTTTTCATTGTCTGCACTTTCCTGCATGTCCTCCGTGTCTTCTGTATGTGGACATTCTGCTCTACTGCAGACTCTCTGGAATATTACGCAGAAATTTCTTCTACATAATAATTTTTATCATGGTTTTAAATTTTCACATTGTCTCGTCACTGTTCTTTATTGAGTAGATCTTAGGCATCAAATCGTATCTGAAAGATATTTTAATTTCTATTTTATATATCTTACATCCTTTGACTTTTTTCTTTTGATTTCAGTCATTTTTGTTGTTTCAGCCCCAAGATTTCTCCAGTTTCATCTTATCTGTTTTCCCGTACTGGTTTGATTCACATTTAGTCAAACTTGTCATACATTATCTGTTGTTGTGTTGACATATCTAATTTTTCTTATCACATTTCAATCGATCTAAACTCTGTCTTGTTTCATATCATTTACCTAATTCATCTACAACTTATTCAACTAATCTCATATTATTGCAGTTTATCTAATTTTGTCTGTTTTTATCTTGCTCTCATGTTTTCATTGGATCTAGTGTCTTCTCATCTCATCATGTGGTCTCTCATCTTGGATCTCATTTTATCATATCTTACATGGTCCATGTATCTGTTTCATCCCATGTTATTTTCTCTTATTTTATAGATCTTGTCTTACCTAATATTCTTAACTTCTTGTCTTGTAAATCTATTTTAATATCTTATCTGCTAATGACTTATCTGTTGGTCTCATTCCATATGATCTTGTCTTCTCATGTTGTCTGATCTGATTCTATTGTCTAATAAATATAATCTTGTCTCAGCTCCTCTTGCCTGTTCTTATCTAATTTTACCTAATTTAGCATCTTATTTAATCTCATCTTGTTTTGCCTTTTTGCGTCTGTTCGCCACTAATGTTTTTTCTCATGTTACCCAATTTTAACATGTCTTATCTTATTTATTATTGTCCTGTTACATCCCATCTCAGCTCTTATTACCTTATTTTATTTTGTCTCATCTAATTAAATTGTGTGGTCTTGTCTAATCTCAGTTTTGTCTCATATCATCTTATCCTCTCTTGTTTAAGATGATGTCTTAACTATTGTTTTTTCGTCTTATTTAATCTTATTTTATTGTTCTTCTCACATCTCATCTTATCTGCTTTTATATGAAATTTTTTCATATTTTTTTTTGTCTTGTTCTATCTCATCCCTTCTTGACTTGTCTAATCCTTTTCATCTCCATCCCATCTCATATTGTCTATCTAATTGCATTTTTTTCAAAATCCAATACCATTTCACACTGTCTCATTTAGTTTTGTCTTTTAATTTTATCATATCTTATTTCATTTTGTCTTGTTCTGTCTCATCTAGTCTAGTGCATTTAATCTCTGTCCTATCTCATATTCATTTCATTTTGTCTTTTCTTATTTTATCCTCATTCTGTTATGTGCCTATGTTTCCACTTATTGTCACCTATTGTGTTTTCTTGCCTTACATTTGTTTTGTCTCATTTCATCTCATGCAGTCCCTCAGCTTCTTGCCTTGCAGAAGGACCCCTCAGTGAATCACCTTTGGATTTAAACCACCAACGTTGTGCGGGTGTGTCAGCCTCATGCTTATCCTGCAGAATTCTTCATGCCTCTGTGGTATTGATCCATTTCTGCTTTAAATGAAATAAATGAAATATCCTCCTGATCAATAGGCCCAGGACAAGCTTAGACCCTGCCCTTCTATTAGTGATAAGATATTGATCAACTGATGCAGACTCTGATGATAACACACACCCCTGAAAATGTTTTCTAATCTTTCTGCTGATATCAGGGTATTGATTATGGGACTGAAGACTGATCGAGTTCAGTAGCACAGAACCATCTTCTTTCTGTCGGTGCAGCAACAGAATCAATCAGTGTGATTAGTTATGTCTTGGTGCAGGAAGTGAAGGATAACTTGTTATAACTTCATTGTTTTTGAAAATATGGACAGTCCTGACTGATCCTTTAGAAAATTTTGCAAAATCTTATTCCTCATGTTCAAATTGCCATTGGTCATATTGTGATGTGATTATTCATGAAGATATGTAGCCTATTTGTGAAATTTTGGATAACATGAAATAGTAATACAATTTTGTTTTCTCTAGACATAAAACGACAAACTGTATTTTTGACTTGAATGAAAATGAAATCTGAGATCTACATCAGGGTTGCTGTTTTGGGATAATGCCATATATTTCTTATGAAAATCTGTCCCACCTGCTAAACTTTCTGTTTTGGTAATCCTTAAGCTGAGCACAGGGGACAGACAAACAGAACAGGAGGGATGATGGGTAACAGATGATTCAAACCCACCATAGTCACACAGCAATGTCACTGGGATGATTCACATGCATGTCTGCTTCATGTGTCTCTGCTCTGCTTTTGGAAAATGGCGAGAAGGAGATGCATTAATTGGCAAGAAACATGTTATTTTAACCTTTGCTTGATTAAGAGTCTTCAATTTTCAAGGTTTTCAGCCAACAGCAACAACAACTCTGACTCAAAATGCTGCGGAAAAACAACAAACAATGGAAGCAAAAGGGGCTAAATTTAATCAAGAATCACATTAAAGCTAAAAGCTCAAAGCAGTAAAACATTTTCATTAATAAGCAGAGCTGAATAATAAAGTCAGAGACAATCCATTAGAGACTGAGCAGGCTTTTAACACCAAGGAGATGTTAATTTACACCTCCAACCATCCACCCACCCACCTGTACAAAATACCTGCATATTTAAACAGCTATCAAGTAATGATTTGACTCCCCTATGTCTCCCAGTCAGTTAAGTGCAAGCTGTACTGCTATGCTAGCATAATACTTAATTTGTGTTAGATTTAGATAGATATAGTAATTTGATTAAATACAACTTTGTTTAGGACTAATGGGCACCAATACAGTGCTCACCTTAGTTGATATTGTTCTTTCCCAAACAAGTTACCAAAACCTGACATGCAGTGTGGGCTTCTTTTGGCTCTTCAAGGAATCAGATTTCACAACTTAGACATGTGATGGGACTTGCTGATTTTGACTTGGCACTTGACTTGGGAATTTGTGGTCTTGACTTGGGACTTGTTTGTCATGACTTTTGAGATGACTTGTTGGTCTTGATTTGGCACTTAATTGCCTTTTATTTTTGGTTGTTGGTCTTGAGAGGATTTGATTGGGAACCTGTTGGTCTTGTCTTGTTGGTTTTGACTTGGGACTTGGAGGTAATTTATCTTGACTAGGGATTTGACTTTGGAAATCCATTTCCTAACTTGGAACCTTATGATCTTGACTTTGCAATCCCCTGTCTTGTCTTGGATCTTGTTGGTCTTGACTTGAGACTTGCTTGTCTTGACGTTTGACTATAGGACTACTGTGGACTCGCTTTTGGACTTGTTGATCTGACTTGGAACTCGATTGATTTCTATTTCATACTTGTTGGTCTTGACTTAGACATATCCCACCCTTCATACTGCGTGTTGAGCTGCAGCTCTGGACTCTGTGTGTTCCTGTAACAGATGAAGTCTGTGTCCCAGAGGTCTGGGAGGTTGATCGCTTGGCCCAATGAAAAAGACTCTTTGTGTGTAATCATTGCCAGGAGCGGTGGATTAATAAGGTGGACGAGTGAAAACGACACGTTAGCAGCTGCTCAGCTCAGTTTAATTAGGCTTTTCCACTCCGGCGGTAGACAGAAAGTCATTTACAAATCTGAGATAATAATTCAAACAGAAACACATGGAAGTTTTCCGTGTTTTAGTACAGCAGAGGTTCATTTATCAGTCAGTGGTCGACCTAAAGCTAAGCACAGTGGGACAGAAAAAGGACAAATATGATACATTTTGAAAATACTCACGTATATTTATCAACTAAACAAAATCCCCCCTGTTCTCTTTAAATTTGCTCAAACTCTGTTGTTGCCTGAAGGTAGAGTTATTATTTATATACAGTGTTCACTGTCATATTTCAGGTTTGAGTCATTTTCGCTGACTGTGATTTGAGTGTAGGCTTTGACCTGTTGTGGGTTTTTGAAAGGGAGTATAGATGCTAATGTTCTGATGACAGATGTAATAAGTCATGTCAAATGAGAAATAACAGAATTGACAGACATTCAGTTTCCAGTTAGTTTGATATGCAATCATTAGTTGCACTAATCGTGTTTATGATATTTGATACTTTGTGATCATTTTGTGATCTCTGTGTGCAGAGGGGTTGCCACTGTATAAGAAAAAGGTCAGAGGATACAAATATGTAGGAAACATATTAGGGCTGCAACTAACTATACTACTAACTGTAATTTTCATGTCAATTATTATTTTATCAATTTTTGTCTGTCTGATTTTTATTTCCATGACAATTTGCCACAGCCCATGATGGTTTATTTTTGTCAATTTGCATTGATTTAAAACAGAAAAAAAGTCCTATTCAAAATGGTAAACAGTTTTGGCTTCATAGATTAAAAGATTTTCTATAACGCAGTAGTGGTAACACATGCATTTTTGTGATAGTGATGTTCTTGTACCTGCTGTAGTAAGACTTCCTATCACAGAAGTTAATATCCAGCTTGGAACTGCTGTTTAAATAGAATTAATGTATATTCTAAGTTTACATAGATAACTTAGCTCTGTCTCCACCAACTCCTGAGAGTAATATCTGGCTCTTTAGCATCTAAATGCTCCACTGTGCTGAGCAGGTAGTTTACACTGAGTTTAGCTTCTTTATTGAAATCAGCGATGAGACCGAACCAAAATAGCAAAGTTGTGGGACAGAAAGAGTCAAATAATTTGCTAAAAGAGTCTAAAATGCTCCCTAAAACTGAGGGAACAGCAAAGTTGAACTTTCTGTGTGTTTATCACCACAAGTGACACTTTGCATACAAGTAGTTGTGATCCATATATAAAAACACTGATTATTGCTACTATAAAGAGGATTAAGAAACCCAACAAAATGTCCTCCTTCAGGACCACAAATGTAAGTGAGTCCCACTTCAAAATGTACATAATGTTCCTGAGTTCTTATAAGGTTAATGCATTCGCAAAGTGCATCCATATGTGGACTGATCCTGGATCTGATCCTGCATCTGATCCTGCATGTTCAAAGTCTAGAGTTAAAAAATTTGACTCCAGCTCTGACAGAACACATTCTGGCGTGAGGAAAGAAGCTGTGTGGCTTTGATTTAAAATAATAAAGTTCTCGTTTGCAGCAGTGATAAATTAGTTTTTTAAATCAAAAACTGAGAAATGTTTTTTAAAACTGGATTTGTAGCATTTTTAAGCTGAAGGCCCTGGCGTGTATCTTAATTAAGTCTCTGGATGTGTTTCTGTCCCTGCATTATTAAGATGCTGGATGGAAAAAATACAGGCCTGTGAGTAATTTACAGACAGATAATTTGCCTCGGCTCTAAACATTAGCGTTTCATTTACGTCTTGTGCTCTCAGCTGTCTATATTTAACATCAGCTGCTCTGCTCTGACACTCATACATTATTCATGTAGGCAACCTGCATTACCTGCCTGAAGAGCACTACATCTCCCTCACCTTTAAATCCTCCTCATTAATACTCCTGCAGGCTTTTACGTTAATTGGTTTTTACTTATTCTATTCCTGCCTGCTGATTTTTTATTTTTATTTTGCGCTTTGCTGCTTTTTGTTGTGGGTGTTGGTTTTTTGTCTGCAGAGAAGTTGCTGATTAAAAAGTGAAGAACAAATGAAAAGGTTTTTATGCAGAGGCGTGCAGTTTTCTGGCCTCAGGATGAAAACTGTTTGTATATTGAACCACATGATATATACACACATACACACATACTGAACATCTCCAGGTCTTTTCATGCTGCAGCTTGGAGCCACAAACTGAACCTCTCAATCTGTAAATGCATATCTTTCTCTGTTTTGGTGCTCAGTCCACACCAAGCTGGTATTTTGAATGTATCCAGTGGATAAAGCTGACAGGCTTAGATGATGTTGTGATAGGGAGATTTGGTGTTTCTGACTGTGTGTTACGATACATTGATCTGGATCGATAGATATGACTATATGTTTTCACTTTGTATCCATACATTGGATGGCTAAACATTGATATCAATTTATTTTGTGTAGAAATATAGATAAGGCACATGCCATATGCAAACAATGCTACTATGAGATGAAAGTCTGGAAGAACATTTTCAAATCATATTTTAGTTTCTTTTGTTCACTGCAAAAACAGACCTTCTAGAAACAAGCCAAATATTCAGATTTTCTGCCAGTGGGGTACGCCAACTGCTTGGCTAAATGTTTTAAAACTAGCATAAAAATCTAACGACTGAAAGACGGTAATGGACCTTACAAGTAGCAAAAATGCCCCAAATTTAAGTACACTAGAGGTATTCTGAAAAACTAAACTAAAGCTGCTTCATTTCCAACACTGGGACCAGACCACTCTGTCTCAGACTGAGAGTGGTCTTACTCTTAAAATTATGAAAATAATCTTGTACCTCTGCTGGGATATTATGCAAACCATTGTTGGAACTTATTACAGGTTCAATAAGAAAATATTGTATTCTTGTCCAAATAAATCAATATAATATTGTGTTGTGATAAAACTGGTGATTTACCAGTGCTTGATTTGGACTAGTATAGAGTAGCGCTGAAACAATTACTCAATAAAAAAGTTATTTTTTAGGAGAAAATGACAAATATTTAAATTTCCAAATTTCCACACACAAGACTTACCTCCTTTCGCTTTGTAAATTCAATATCTTTGGGTTTTAACTACTATTAGTTGGATAAAACAGCTATTTTCTGATTCATTAGTAATGAAACTGACCATTAGCTCTCGTACGGTGCACCCACACTTCAGATTTTTGCCCACATCAGCGCTTCTATTCAGTGTTGGGGTCGTTACTCAAAAAAGTAATGTATAACCATTACTCTTTACTTTTTTTGAAAGTTATGCATTACCCCCTTACTCCCTGTAGAAAGTAATTATACTGTTACATTACTTTGTTGCTCTGCAACCCTGCCTGAGCTCTCGTAATTTGAGAGCTGCATTTAATGAGTCAAACAAGTGCAGCTTATATTTAGGTGTTTGTCACCAAAGCACTGGTATACTCCATGAGGAAGAGTCTCTCAAATGGTTAGTCAGACAACCTGCTCCGCCTCGGAGCCAGCACCAGAGGTGAGAGGTCAGGGGGCGTGGCCACACAGGTGCAGCTGGCATGCTGCTGGATCACAGTACACTTCCACCACTGTTTTTAAAGTTGTATCATTCTCCTAGAGTCCTGCTCTGCTGTAAACAAACAGAACAAACAACCACTGAGGTTGGGAGCTGACAAACAGAGTTAGCCATGTTTGGCTAGAATCCAGAGACATCCAGAACTGCGTGAGACCACGATCACTTCCTGTGCAGCGCCACAGCTCTCGACCAAATGAGATGAATCGCCTCAACTGCAGCAGTTTCCTCTCATAAATATTCATATGGGGAGGCATGGCGTCATGCGAGCGAGCGAGGAGGACTCCAGAAACTAGTGAACCCTGAACGCTTGCCGAACACACCCCACCCACCCCCCACCAGCAGCAGCAGCATGCCGCCCAGCTCCGCAGCACAGCCAGCTGGATTTATAGCCACTTATAAAGATTAGTGATGCGTCCAGCATGCAGCACACACACACACACACACACACACACACACACACACACACACATTGGATGCAGTCTTACACACAGAACTGTTGTCAGATGAAAACCTTCTATCCCTGTGATGTAAAGTCTGTTTTGAGGATTTATTGTCTGAAGATGGAGATTTTTACCACCAAGCAGGGAGATACAAGGTTTTCAGCTGACAGTGACGATTTATGTGAACACACGCGCACACACACACACACACATACACACACACACACACACAGAGCGGCACTCTGCTGCAGGTCTCACTGAGGCAAGTAGAGTTCTTCTGTGGTTCTAATGGAGAACGTGTGTCACTGTTAAATAGTTAAACATGAGAGATACTGTGTGCTGATTGGACGCTGAGAAACAACTGAACATGTTTAATGCTCTGTGTTTCCAGACCACAGGCACCGAATGACTCCAGCAGCAATATTAGGATGGTGGGTGGACATTTACTGCTAAAATCAAATACATGTACATCACATGTAGCGTTTGGTCACGAAACAATCTGCAGAGTGCTGCTCGGGTGTGAACAACCGTTCCTTAGATGCTCTTCAGTTTGGGGATCTTACTAGTTTAGTTTCAAGTGCTTCAGAAAGAGTCTGAAGCACTCAAAAGGTCAGTGATTTAAAAAACCTTTACTACCTTGTGGCTACTTACTCTCTATATGAACAGTTCAAAAGCATGCTTTTACTTTGAGTAGCCATGAGATATTAAAGGCTTTTTAAATTGATAGATTTCTTCAACAATTCATATGTAGTTGTTTGACATTGACCAACTAGTGTAAAAATCTGTTTCATAGATATTACAGTGTAGCAGAAATAAATATTTAGTTTTCAATGATTTGTACACCAGAACTTGAAATTTGGTTCAAATTAGCAGGACATTTGTATGGAAACACAGCTCATCAGATGCTTAATTTATTTGACTTAGTTCTTTCAAGACCCCCCAATTTGAACCTCCTCCCAAATGTTTCCTCCTGGACACCTCCTCTCCAGCTGTTCCTGGGGCGAACCCTTTTCCAGGATCCTCGAGGATTCCATTTCAGGCCTTGTTGAGTGATGTTTGGAAGGTTTTCTGAGGGTTGAACTTTCTCCTTTGAATTTGGGTTGCTGGCTTGTTGCTTACTTTGTCTTTCCACCAGATGTTTAGTATCCTCCTGAAGCAGATGTTAAGGAATTGTGTAGCCTGTTAGTTGTGTGTTTTGTTGTTCTGCCTAGTCAGATGCTGCTTTTATATATTAGTCAGCTTTGTGTTTTGACGACTTTCAACGCCACTATTTTACCAAGAAGATAAATTGTATTTTACTTGTGTACTAGCAGTCAGTAAAGGCATCAGTTTATAACAAAACAAAGATGTATGATATCAATGATATAACAGTAGTGTGGCCCTTTACTGAAGCTCTGAACCCAGCAGTCTCTTCTGTCGTCCTTCCCTGGAGAAATAAAGTTTAGGTGACATCACTGTTGGAGTCCGCTCGACCCTGTCAGTCTTCATCACCAAGGAAGTGACAGAGAGGTCGTGACCTTCAGAGAACCGATCTCTGTGTTTAAAATGGGAACATCTTCACTGACCTGGAAAACTCTCACGGCTCAACAGAACATCAGAACAACTTCAGAGAAATGTCGCATTGGCTTTACCAGCTACAGTCTCACACACACACACACAGACTAACAGAGGTGCGAAGCCTACAGCCACATCAGTAGGTTTGGTCATGATGTTAATTTGCTGCCTGGAGCGGCGGCGTCGGACTACATCAGCAGCAGAAGGCAACAGTACAGCTGCAGGATGACACAGTGCTGACATTACAGAATGATTAGAACTGGTTATACCGTTACTCGGACTACTCTCATCTAAGTTCAGTAATCAGCAGGTTTGTCCTGCGCAACAGGAGGTAGAAACTTTATCTGCAATAAATCAGCTCTAGTCTTTATTCAGCAGCTTTCCCTTCAGAAAACAAAGTGAGAGTGAAAGTTCAAAATCAATAAAAGGAGCAGTACACACAAACTTTGTTCAAAAATACATTTGAAAATCAGCCATTCTTTAGCTGTGCCTGCAGCTTGAGCTGGCAAGTCATTCCGTCTTTAAAAGACTGAAATGTCTCAACCACTATTAGATGGTTTGCCATGAAATTTGGTCCACACATTCATGTCCCCCTCAGGATGAACTGTAATGTCTTAATGATCAGTTATTATTTTATTTTCAAGCTCCATCATCTGCTCAAAATATTTAAATTTGTCCAATATTTTGGTTCATGACAAATACCTGCATCCTGCCAGCCTCAGTGGTACTTCATGCATGAGCAAATACATTATATGTATCTGTATTTCTATGGGGAGTGGGCGTGGCTTAAACTAGGTGAGGGTGGTGCTTAATCCTAAAGGGGGAGGGACTAAACAAAAGTTCTGGCCTGAACTTTATGTGGGTTGATAAGTTGCTATAGTTTTAGGGCCATGTTTTTACTATTATTACTATTTATTTTATAATATATATATGTATTGTTTTTTAAAAAACATTTAGTAGCATCTAGGCAGAAATTGAATATATGGAGTCTGCAATGTTG
>JAGRRF010011243.1:21378495-21396394 GCA_019097615.1 Morone chrysops | reverse complement strand
ATAGATAGATAGATAGATAGATAGATGGATGGATAGATAGATAGATAGATAGATAGATAGATGGATAGATGGATAGATGGATAGATGGATGGATAGATGTTTCTACAGTAGCCCAGATTGGGTAAACAAAACACTGGCAGCAGATGGGGGTAATCAAGTTTTTCTTTAAATTCTACACAACAGACCTTTTTAAAGTTAAAGTTTCTATATTTACAAGTACAGATATTGACTACGATACTCATTCTTGTTAAAATAACATTATCTGTATTGGATACTTTGGTCTCTGTGGGACACTAGCATCCCTGTTAGCCTTTGATTGTGGATGTAGGTGAGTTTTAAACGTAGCTGCGTCGTTGTCGTGCTCTGACAGCAGCTGGCAGCTCCTCTCTCCCTCCTCCTCCTCCTCCTCCTTGAGTTTTGGCTCTGAATCAGACGTTTTAAACGTCTGGATTAGTTTTAATTGCAGCTCCTATAGCGAGCTTAACGCCTCCCTCTGCAACCCTCATTCATATTCAACCAACATCTTTACAAGTCATTTAATTTTCCACCCAGGCTTCAAATCACATTTATTATGTTTTTTTTCCTCCCCCTTCAGGTAGGATACAGAAACCTGCCAGGGAAGTTAGGAAACTCCTCATGTTTTCAATGAAAATCTATTCATCAGTCAAATTCCATTAAAAAAAAAACTAAGTAACACAAAGATTTCAGTCAGTGTGCTGTCTTATTGAAATATGTGCTCTGTTTCACTATTTACATTCAAATTTGATGGATACGAACCTGTGTGAATCTGCTATTTACATAAATCAACAATACAATTAAATCTCTCAGTAATTACATTAACTACGAGGCATTATGAGCATCTCTCTGACTCACGCACAAACACGGTCATCTCTCAGTCTGTAGTTTTCCCTCTGACAGATTGGAAGAGACTAACAAGGTTTCCCGTGCAGACTCGGCGTCAGAGGCATCATCCTACCACTCTGACAGCTGATTGGCTGCAGTCCAGGCTCCGTTTTACCCAGCAGCTCCATTCATGTTTCTGTTTGAGACACAGTCGCAGCAGGTGACAGAGAGGCTGCCAGATTTGATTTCTGCTTTCAAGTATTAATTGTTAAGATGGATCCGTCAATCACTTGCCAGCGAGTCAGTGAATGTTGGTTAAGCAGTCTGGTAATCCGCCCAGCTCTTTGGTCCTGAAGGTCAGATTTTATTCATGTGCCAAGAAGAGTCTATGTCACTGTAGTGTGTCTCAGGTAGCAGGGAAGTGCTGTTGAGGCTCATGTAAGATCATTTTCTCATTCTAAAACTGCCCATCTGTTTGCCTGTACTGTAATGCAGAATCTGTCGGCAAGGGACTAACATTTTGGCATCAGAAGCATTCTGGTTTGTAGTCTGAGTAGTATTAACCAATCACCTTGACCCTTGCACGGTCATTGGTTGTCTGCAGGTAAACAGTCTCTGTTGAGGGCAAACTCTCTGAGCTGCACAAACCTGTTGTAAATTTCTGTTTTCCACTTGATGAGTTTGTGCTTGTGAGATTTGATAATTAGCATAGTGGAAATACCAAGATTGCTACACAAGTCTACCTTTTCTGCTCCATTTGTAGGCAAGTTGCTATCTTAATAAATAAGGAATCACACTGGATCAGCATTTATAATAATTACTTCGACCTAAAGTACTTTGGATGATATCTGTGTTTTCTAAAGTGTGTGTCCATCCACCTATTTTTATGCACAATTTGATTTGCGCACCACAAAACCTGAGTGTATTTACTGGAAATTCGCAAAAAGTTGAAATGTTAATATTTTTATGCTTGGCCGAGGTTGTCGAAGTTGGTGTTTTGAAAGAAATGAAAATGCGACAAAGTTCAATGGAAACAGATTTAGTGAATAAGTCATACCATAAACATGACTGAAGAGACTAAAAATGGAGGCAGATGAAAACAGAGGAGACACCTACATGATTTTCCACAGTTTGAACTTTGACTGGTGCTCTTTTAATCACGTCACCACAATGTAGTGGATGGAAAACACACAATAATGAGCATTTTCTGTTGTAGATTTTCTGGTAATTTGATAAAATGTTGTTCTACATTTGGCTGGAAACGTACCTTCCCCACGCTACATCACACTACCTCCCTGAGCTCTCACCAAGGTCTCTGTGTCTTTGTAGTCTTGACACAACAAATTTGCAAACACTCGTTTGTAACTACAGAGTAACAAACTGTTGTGTGAAGAATGAAAAATGGGAGCTTGCAAGAGGAGTTGGACGCAGCCCCCACAATTCAAATGTCGCATCAGTGTAAGTTGACCCACATCAGCTGGATGGGCACATCCTGGCCACTGAACCGTGGCAATTTATTCCATTTGTAAGATATGTCCGTAGACATCAAAAGCTTCACAATGTGGTCGATGGGTGCACATTAATCATAAAAAAATAATTGGTAGTGTCAGTCCTGAAATCCACATACTGATATGGAGATTAACCTCTGATGATGTTCGTTTTGTCCGTATCTCCCACCGTTACCTTTTCTCTGATGCTTAGCTGTATGATATGAAGCGGCAGGAGATCAATAACCAGCCTAATCTATCAAAAACATCCCATTAATGACAGAAGGAAAAGAAAAAGAAGCATGAGTGTTCCAGCTATTACTTTCTCTGTCCTCATTCTCAGATACATGTAATCCCTGCATGTACTTTATCTGTACATTACTGTAAATGGAATACTTAGACTTTAATGATTTATTTAACAGCGCAGATCTCTCACACACACACACACACACACAGACTGTAGGTTCAGTATGGTTAATTACAGCAGACATTAATGACTCTGTAACATTCTGTATGTAGTGCATTATGGTCAGAAGATAGAATAGGTTTTAGTGTCTAAGTGGAAACAATTACATCCACTGATGTCTTTTCAGTGAGAATGAGACTCATCTTGACAAACAGCAATTAAGGTTATTATAGTTCGCTAAAACTAAAGTAAAAACTGTGGAAACATCTTAGATTAGTGACTTTAGAAAAAAACAAACTGAAACGATATTGTGAAACTAAGTCAAATAAAATAAAAAATATGCTTAGTTTTTGTTAATTTGGTCAAATTTGACAACACAACAAGCATGAAGAGGCATTGGTGCATATGTTTATTCAGACTGGGATGTCTAAATGACTGCTAGCATTGCTTGCGATGGCTCTCAGGGCACTTTGGCCAGAGTACCCCCTCTGATAATAATGAGTCAGAAGATCACTGAGGTCCTGAGCCTTACCAGAGTGAGCCTCTGGCTGGGTCTGTGCCTTCTGGACCCGGGGCTGTGGCACCAGCTGCATACTGGCACAGAGTCCATGGGGGTCCACAAAAGGACAGGAGATGTCAGGGAAAGGTACAAAAATAATGTTAATAGTAGTGTCAGAAAATGTGGATAAACTAAAGAGTATGGTGATATTCTGTTTTGTGATACTGCATTGATTCTTTAAACCCCCAACTGCTAGTTAGCGGTGTTACAAATGTTGGATGTTACGGGGACTGTGGTAAATACAAATGCTGATCTTACTGTTCTGGTTGCATAGAAAAGTATGTAAAAGTAAAACACTGACATTACAGTACATCCTAACAATAGACTTCCTTACACTCCTGCAGTATATTGAATGGTATCCCCTGTATTCTGAGATGTATCATATAACCAGATTCTTGCCAATACACAGCCCTGTTAGCTAACGTTGGTTCTCTTCAGCTTAAGTGAGAATTGTTAGTCATTTATGGCCGTTTTCAGTTCAACTTCCTTTATCTATTTCTCTATGAGCTACCCTGACAACTGTATTATTATGCTCTTCTATATTCTCTCTTTCTTTTGTCACCACAGTTGGGGCATCAACAAAAAAAAAAAAACTCGGCTGTTTTGTCACAGTTGAGGAGGGGGTCATAGATATCCGCTTAACTGACCTTTCAACTCTAAAAGCTAGTTTTCAGCAAAAGAGGCGTTTTTGCACGCAATTTGTAGTTAAGAGAGAATCAAAGGGGACTACAGACGGGCTGAAATAAAGACCTGTGTGTGTGTGTGTGTGTGTGTGCTGAAAGGGCTTGCCCTCATCTCCATAACAATCAACACTCATCGCCCCATCTGTCCGACACACACACACGCTTAGTGACTTCATACCGTGCTGTTAGTCACACACAGTCAGGGGTCGTGGCAGATGTAGTGGGGTAGTAGGAGAGGAGGTCATTGTTGGCTTTTTGACTCACACACACACACACAGCAGATGGGCCCTTTTTAAAACAAAGGCTGCTGCTGCTGCTGCACTGACTAATAAACTGACTGCTACAGTGTTGCAGTGAGTTTATTTCCACACATCTTAATGCAGATGCTTGAATGGAAATTAAATGTTGCTAAACATGCCTGCTTGACTTTTCATTTAGTTGAATCATTTGAATTTAGAATTAGGGGTTGGTTCTCTCTGTCAGTCAGAAGAAAGCTGCTTTATTTACATTAGAACTCACTAGTAGATGTCAGGATTTTTCCCTCTTTGGAGACTAAGAAACAGAACGTATTAGGACTATTAGGATATTTAGTCCCACTGGGAGTGAATGAATTGCAGCATTTGATTTGAAATATATACATGTATACCTTGTCAAACACTGCAACAAATACATACATATTTTTTAAGAAAATAGGATAACACTAAAAAGTTAGAAAGGAAACTATCTATCTCCCTACAGTAGTTCGATGTGATTGAGGTTTGATGCCTTCCCTGTGGTTGATCATTTTATCGTTTTCATTTACTGCAATTAATGATCATTTATAGACTACAGAAGATAAAGAAAATTGTGAAAATGCCCATTTCAGTTTGGATCCCAGATGATTAGAGTTTTTATTTATTTATTCATACAATAAAACACAACAGCAGAATCACAAATAAGAGAAAAGAAGCAAATTGTCCAATTGAGATTTAAAATCCCCCGACAAGATCTCACCTCAGTATGCATTAATTCAATAAGCACAGACAAAAAAACACGTTATCTGCAGAAGTACACAGACAAATTCTAGAAGCAAACTTAAGTGTGCAAAATTTGTCAATTAAAATCTGAATAAATAAAATGATCGACTTTCAAAAACAGTAGATTTCTGTCTTGCCAATTTTTATTCTTGTACATTTTATGGACCAAACACCTATTCAATAATCCAGATGAACAGATGAATTGATAATGAAACAAATGGTTAGTTGCATCCCTTGTGTGTGTGTTTTCTTTTCAATGTGGTAAAATGCTGCATGAGTCTTTTGAACTCGAATGTTCAAATCAATAAGGTCAGAAACTGTAAGATAGATATATATATAGAGATATAATCTAAATTGGCACAATTTTCCTTGTCAGTTTATAATATAAATGTATAATTTACCCTATGTATAAAGAAACAGTCCAACAAGTCCTGCATCTTCCGGGTCCAGAAAAGGTTCAGCTTAGTTTAGCTTAAAGACTGGAAGCAAGGACAGTAAGATGATATTAATAGTATATCATTATATAAATAGAATTTTTGTTGAGTTTAAGATTCCATACAAACCTGAAAACAGACTAAGAAGGGTGTAAGTGGGCAGGTGGGGTTATGTTTCTGGAAAAGAAGAAGAAACCGTTTCCTCAAAGGGAGCGCTCGCCTTACAAAATGTTCAACGGTGAACTTCCTGCATCCTGCAGCAGGTTTACTTTGTCATCATTCAAAAACCTTCTAATGTGGGAATGAAACGACTTCTTGGTGATCACAAGAAAAACTTTAGATGTTATTCTGTTGATCATTAAAGAAAATAAGTTTGCATAACCCAAAAGTTCAGACTTTGAGATCACAGATTAATAGCATCAAACCTATCCCATGTGACCATGAAATAACAACAGAAAATTAGGCTGTTGTGTAAGAATCACAAAATAATCGTCTTGTCCTACCACATAGTGAGATTAAAAGCATCACAACTCAGCAGTTTGATTTATTAACTCATTTAAAAAGTGTTTGATTCTTCTTCTCTCTTTCTTTTTCTCTCTTTTTCATATTTCAACCAGCAATCGCCTCAGGGGAAAATTTTTACTATAGGCGATATTATTCTTGTTCAGATGTTAATGCAACAGTCATAATGATAAAATAACTTAATAATGACAGCACGGTGGTCGGCTGGACACAGCTGACTGCGTGTGTTTGTGTGTTCTTGTGATTTGAAAGCATCTACTTTACCTCTTTCAGCTGTGATGCTTTGATTTTATCCTTTCATCTGAGTGTGTGTGTGTGTGTGTGGAGCCACTCAAACACATACCAGACACCAGAAAGACAGGGTGTTTAGGCTTTTTTCTGCTAACAGAACTGTATATTACAGTTAATGGGTAACAAAACTGCTCGTTAGTTGAAGGAGATTTTAATGATATCGGATGAAAGTTATAGCACAGTAGTGTATGATGATGCACAAAGTGGGTCAATCCATAAAGTTTGAATGCTGGTGATGTGTGGTGAGCACTTCACACATGTATGTTATTTCTAGAGTCAGACAGTCTGATAAATGTTGTCCACAGAAGTTGCTTAAAAAGTCAACTTCTGTGGAAACATGCCCAACATTCCAGAGAAAATTGAGATAAAGTTACATTTACAATTTATTAGATTAGATTAGTGGTGTGTAAGGATGGCAATTGATCCAATTTTGTTAATACCAATCCATTATGGATTATGCTTATTGGTCCAATTCTTTGTAGATCCTCTTATCGATTCCTGATCAGTTTTCTGTGTGGAGAAAAGTAGGCCCAATTTTCAGTGTCAACCTGACTGCTTTATTATCTCTGGGTCTGAACTCCTTAGAACTCTGTGTAGAAACAGAGAGTTATAGTAGTTTGAATTTCTGTGTGAAATGAAGCCACACTTTGGATAATTTCTTCAATTTTTCTCTAAGAGTTTTCAGCAACATAGCTATTTGAGTTTGACATCATTCTTTTTCAGTGCACAACTTTCTTAAGCTTGCTTCTGATGGATTGGACTATTTGGAACCACTTCTCGATTCCCATCCTTAGTGGTATACAGAGTGTAATTCAGTAATATTCAAATATACTCCTGACATCCAAAAGCGAAGCAAATGTCACTCTACATCAGCAGTACGTCACAAGCTGTGGCACCAGGCCATCGGTCAGAGGCAGGTCAGACGAGATTTGACACCATGGACAATAAGAAGTTTATCTTGGAAGTGGAGAAACGCACCATTTTGTATGACACCACATATCCTTTTTGAAACTGGCAAGATACTAGAAAGACGCTCTCCACCGACCAAGCAGTATTTGACAAGTTGGGAAGGAGAACGTGTTGGTAATAATGTGGAGGACTAACCAGCTCAGAGTAACTGTGCAGTGCCTTTAAACCCAAACTAAAGAGCATTTAGATCACCATGAGACACTCAAACTCTCCACGTAAATTTTCAAAGGACGCTAAAAAGCACCAAATCACATCAAACCAGACCCCAGCTCTGATTAAATGACTTTTATTGTCTTCAGAAGTAGCAGTAATTTGTGCAACATCAAAATGTATTAAAAAGTTACTTTCACTGACAGGATGAAGCTCATTAGTCTGTTAGTCAAAATTAAGACTTTTCTTTTTCTTTCTTGTAAAAACCAGTCCATGCTTAGGGGCATCAGCCAGCAGCTCTCTGTTCCCACGGTTTAATTGAACTTTTAATAAGTTTCAGTTCTGCTTCATTATATCTGAAAACAACAGTGCAAACAGTCTGTTCACCAGACTCTGTCTGTTTTATTTCACACACAGATGTATCTCACACACACTCAAACGCATTCCAGTCTGAATTGTACCCGCAGAACTTAAACAGAAACGCATGAATGTAATAAATGTTACTTTACCACTTGTGAGGACCCTCATAGACATATACATCTCCTGCCTCTGTGCTTAATTTTAACCTAATTGTGACCTGTACTCTAAAACCAGGGTTTAACCCTCAGATAGCCATTAAAAGGGGTGAGGACTGGACAAAATGTCCTCAAACTGGTCCTCACAAAGACACACACTCAGTTTAAGGAGGCAGCTGGACAATCGACATCTGTTCAGTCTTTTATAAAGGCTGACACTCCCTCCAACACCACTGCTGTGTGTGTGTGTGTGTGTGTGTGTGTGTGTGTGTGTGTGTGTATGAAGGATTAACTGTTGACTTGACTTTGTTTGCCTGTGTGTGTGTGTGTGTGTGTGTGTGGATTGGGGATTAGTTGCTTACTAGACTCATGTGTATGCATGTGTGTGTGTGTGTGTGTATGTGTTTCAACAATAGGGGCGGGGTGGCAGCTCTCTAAAAATGTCCTTAAACCATGTTGAACCTCCATAAGACTTTAATCTCATGTAAATTATAATTTAATTAGTGAATTTAAATAAGAAAGCTTCTAAAATACAGTGTGTGTGCTTATGTGTGTGTGTGTGTGTGTAAACTGCTGACTTCACTGAGTGTGTGGGATTAATTTCTTACTCTGTGCATGAGCAGCATTATTATGATTCACAGCCAGGGTGTGTGTGTGTGTGTTTGAGGAGCTCCAGGGACCGTGGGGTGGGGGTGGGGGTTCTAGATTTACGAAACCCAGGTTCCTGGGCCCACTGAGCAGGCCAACCCCCAGAACCCTCTGGAGGTCCTCTGACCATCTGCACACTTTATTATATCATACATATGTATTAATATCTACCTCACTGCAGTCCTTCTCCTGTCCATCAAATCACAACTGCTGTGGCTTCAGCAAGTTACATCAGGTTCTCCAGCACACAGTGGGATGTACAGCAGGAAGAGAAAGGCTAGTTAACATGTGTGTGCGTGCGTGTATATGTATTGGTAGAGCTCCAGGGTCAGAAAAGCGGGGTTTTAGACTGACAAAGCCCAGCAGAGTAGCAGGTCCCTGGGCATGCTGAAGAGGCAGGTCAGTTGAACCTTCCTGGTTCTCCAACTTCAACTACCATACCAATACTAAACTCTACTCTGATAGTAAACTATACTGCACTATAACATACTGTATTATACTAATACTAAACTAAACATACTGTACTACACCAATACTAAACTAATACTACACTAATACCATACTAATACTAAACCAATGCTATACTAATACTAAACCAATGCTATACTAATACTATACTAATAGCATACCAATACTAAACTCTACCCTGAAACTATACTACACTATACTACACTATACTATACTGTACTATACTAATACCATACTAATACTTTACTAATACTAAACTAATACTATATTAATACCATACTAATACTAAACTAATAATAAATAAAATATACTGTATTATACTAATCCTATACTAATACTAAACAATAATATACTAAAATATGCTATACTAATGCACTACTACTAGTACTAGTACTACTATACTAATATTATACTATTCTAACAAAGAATACAACCCATTTTTTTCTGTCCCCTAACAATTAAAACTAGATAATATTATTTGGCTGTGAGAGATGAATTCCATAGGACAATGAGAGTATATTTAAAAAAAGGTAAAATTTTGGAGGATTTGTTAGTGTGTGTGTTTTGGTGGAGTTCCGGGGACAGCGGGGGACCCTCTGGACTCACAAAGCTCAGTAGGACAGCAAGTTCCTGGGCACACATGTGCTGACCTCCTGATCTCTCTGGCAGTTCTCCAACCATCTGCACCAACCACAATGACTGACAATACTAATTATATTATAATGTCACAGTGCAACACATATAAGTGAAAAAATAACCAATGTTTTTAATCATTGTTCACACCATCATTAACACACTGACTACAATTAATCAGTTAATCTAAGGCTGTAGTTTCTTACCAAAACATATCATTATCATATTACAAATAACACTGATTTGCTTTTACTTATGTGACATATTAAATAGAGGATTTAAACTTCTGATATTCTGTTTACACACATTTCTAAGTGTAGTTTGCATGTGATGCAAATATCTGTTTTGCTTCCTTTAATTAAAATCTGGCTCTAGATGTGACCTACAATCTGTTGATTTTTCATCCACTCAATCTTTGAAAAGTTACACTTAGTGTTTTCCTTTTTCTTTTTTAATAACTTTAAAAAAGTCGAACCATAGGGCATGTTGCTTCGGTAGTAGTTTTTCTTTAAGACCAAAACTCTCTGGAAGACAGAGAAGTGGTGGAACAGTAAGAAAAAGACTGTGAGTGTGTGTGTGTGTGTGTGTGTGTGTGTGTGTGTGTGTGTGTGTGTGTGCACATGTGTGTGACACAGAAGCCTCAGGCTACAGCAGCTAGTTTGTTTCATTCATTCTGTTGGTTTAACAGTCCATCCTGGAGAGTGAGAGCAAGATGGAGGAAGGCAGAATATTAGATCGAAAGGCACATTTTCATGTTATTGCACTCTATAGATTTCTGTAAATGCCCCTTGTATATCTCCTCTGTGGTTGGAGGAGAAACTAACACTAAGGAAGTAAGGAAGTATCAAACACTACGAAACACCACAAAGCAGTTTGCAGTTTGGATGTTTTGGTACGTATTCCACAGTGAGAACTATTGAATTTACTGTTGAACTCCATTGTAATGGACAGACACTGATTCAGTGTTAGTACACTGATTAATGGGGCTCCTTACAAAAAAGCAATGATTTTCATTTTCATCTCATTCAGTGTTCATATCAAATCCAAAAATGTCACTTAATGCAGGTTAATACACACTTGTGTGTGTGTGTATCTGTATATGTATCAGGTGTTCAGCCTGTCTTTTGTTCTATTAATCCTTTCACTCGCACTCCAACAAAGGCTTTTAATGAACTGTGGTCTGAGCCATAGGAAGTGGAGTGTGATGAAAACAGAAATTCTGCCACTTACCAGTCGAACAATAGCGCGTCTCACTGGCCTCCAGTGCAAGCTGCGGTGTTCATTACAGCCACAATATGAAAGGTGGACAAAAATGTACTGATGATTTAGTCTGTGATTAAGAGTCTTGCCAGTATTGGAGCCAGAGATTTCTAATTTGTCCTGAAATTGGCCCCTAGAAGGAATTCTAAAAGGTTCATCTTCTGGGGGACCAGGGATGGGGTCAGGACATTTTATGACTGTAAACTTGTTAAAGCACACACAAACACACACACACACACACACACACTTTTGGGGATATTATATAGACGTACATGTATTTCTTGGAGACTTACCCTAACCCTAGCCCTTGACATAACCCTAATCCTTACCACTGACCCAAAAATCAGCTTTTTTCAAACTGGGAACACCACAATTGAGCAAGCTTTATCCTGGAAGGTAGCCTAAGTCAGACCCACAATCATTTAAACCCTGCCATTGTTACATTGTTAAGTTTGTGTCTGTGACAGTCAGAGAGCACGGACACAGTCAGAGTGGGTCTGCGCACACAGCATGTAGCAGTGTGTTTTATGAGGCAGACAATGGGTGTCTCCTGATGTGTGGTTTATGGCCTGTGTTTGAAATCCAGCAAAGAGCTACATGTCGTACAAGGGTGACAGTTAATGAAGCAGTTGAGCTTCAGAAGAGCAGTGACAGGAGGGGACAGGGCATATTTAGCTGAGCCTGGCACAAAGATTTGTCTAACTCAGCCTCATTTAGTGTCAGCTGAACTTTAGGATGCATTTCTACACGGAATGATGACTGTGGGTTTTTATCCTACATCTTTCACTGCATGGTTGTGTTATCTTAACACAAATAGGTGTGAATTCTCCTCTGAGAGCCTCATTAGCCTAATTTTTGTGTTCTTTGCTTTATTGAGAAGTTGCTTCTTTCCTGTCATGCAGCTGCATTGCACACAAGCTGAAACATTCCGAATTTCATAATCACACCCCACCATGAACAGACTTCATTTAACCTTTGAGATTCAGCATCCAACTGCTCTGATTAGAATTCAAACACAGAGGTGCGTTTAATTTATCACCTGGGATGGGCTGCAGATTTAAAGGCACACAGGCTGGCATCCATTAACCCTGAACAGAACTGCAGAGAGACAGAGAATCAGTGTTGTTAAGTCAGTAAAGATGCAGGTAGAAAAAAAGGCCCATAAGTGTAAAAGTGAAAAGCAGCAGAACAGAAAACATAAAGCTTCTCCTCTGCCGGCTGAAGGGTTTTATTTCCCTCCCAAGGAACAGTAGAAACAATGTTTCCACTCAATAAAACACTAAAAGCTTGAGCAAGGACAAACCAGCAATGAATAATCAAACACAGCCTTTTGTGCAGTCCATACAAATAATTCTAATACAACAACTGTGAGAACAATCAAAAGAAAAAAAAAATTGTAAAACTTATAAATACAGAAAAGGACATAGATTTTTACTTGGACATTTTACTTAGATTAAAAGGGTACAATAAGCTGGATGCTATACTAAAATGAGACATTTCAGTCTGGACAGGCATTGCCATCCTTACCAAGAGCAATAATTGACCATGTTGTCCTGTCAACAATTTTACAGATATATGGGGATAATAGAAGTTGACTTAAAGGTCATATATACAAAATTCAATTGCCACCAGATGTCTAGAGCAGTAGAGCACCAGCTATCTCAGACCAAAACATAATACTCACCATATACTTCTTTGTTAGTCTTTCCACAGTCTTTCCAACAATCACCAACTTTAGGCTGGTCAAAATAAACCCCTAATTCACAGAGTTATATGTGAAAATAATTGTGAAAAGTTAATCCTTAGGGACAAATATGCCCGTCAAAGTCCGTCTACTAAGTTGTTGTTTTTGCGACTGACAGGCTCAGATTGTTAAGTGTCTCACAATATTATTGAAAGGATCCCTACAGAGATAGACCTTTTGTTGAACCAGAAACAGCAGTAATATCGCAATCGCTCGCTACCAGACTCCATAGACAAAAACAGCAACTTTACCTCACATATCCTCATAATCATAACTTCATTCAAAGTGGAAAGAAATTAAATAAAACTCAACAAAACAGTCTTTGTTAGTCTTTCCACTCTTCCAACAATTGCCAATTCAAGTCGAAATAAATCCTTAATTAACCAGATCTACCAGGTAGATGACAAAAACAGCAGTTTCAGTGGCTCTACTCAGCTGCACACTGAGCAGACCAGCTATGGAAACAAACCACAGAGAGGCTGTGAAAGCAACATAGGCAGACACCATGACTGCACTTTACATAGAGAATAGTTGATTGCTGCTATATTTTGTTATAACCTTCGTATGTATAATAATTATGCCTCAAACTCAATCCCTCCACCTTCACAATACTGTGTTTAAAGGGATGCAGATGTGAACGTAGGAGGACTGTCAGCTCCTCTGAAGGACACTGAGCTGAAGTCACAGAGGACATGCAAATATTTGTGCAGATGCTAATGGTGATTCTGCTGTCGACGCTAATGCTAATGTATGACATGAAAGTCAGAACGTCTCCTGGTGCCACAACACGACCGCACACACTCACACAGGTACATAACACACAGAGACAATGCGATTTAACATATCCATCAGACTCAATGTGACAAGGAGGCACATCCTGGAATGTTAATTAATTCAGCAGAGGAAGACAAAGGAAGGAGGGGGAGGACAGTCTTTTTTTATTTATATTTCAGTGTGACATTTTGTCTGTTGGTATCAAGGGCAAGCAAAAATCTATCTTATCTATCCTATCTATTTTTTAAAGCTTTGTTAATCAGTTTTTGGCCACCAGGGGGCAAGAAGACACCAAATCAAGCTGACGGACACACAGCTCTGATATAGCCATATTGTTGTGACCAATATGTTATTTGCCTATTTACACATCCACATCCATTCACACACAGAATGTGTTTGTGTCCTCTCTTTAACTTTATCTGTCTGCAGTTTGGTGCTGGGGAGGTGTACAGTATGTGAACTTGACATTGATTACAAAACCAAAATTATGAGCTACAGAAATCTAAACAATCTCTATAGACCTACCAGAGACACTAAACTAAACAAATTTTTCAGTTTTATATCAGTATCAGTAGTTTGAGTACAGATAATCAAATCGTTCCATTGTCACCAGTCAAGGTAGGGCGAATGAAAAAACTCCACTGTGGAGGACTAAAAGTGCCACAATTAAATAAATAAATACACCATTAAATAATTATTTAAATGTGTCATTAATTAATTAAAATTGTAATTAAATACATAAATGTGTTATTAAATGTGTCATTAATTCATTCAAATACCAATTCATTTTATGTAAAATACATATATAATTATTTCACTATTTAATTATTTCATGGTCCTGCGTTGCAGTGCTTCATGAATTATTTTAATCTGTCAAACTTGCCCATCAAAGTTGGTAGGCAGATCCTAACGTCTGATTGGTTACCCTGCACATCAAGCCAAGGCAAATCAATTCCAGATAATGGATTGATGCAGAGCTTGTGAACACATTCCAATAAACTGGGTGGCGCTATTGGACTACTTCTTCTAAATCTGCAGTCACTCTATGGTCAATATGTTGGTCAGAAAGTGCGGAAATAACTCCAAGAACTTCAGTAAGTTCCTCTGCTTTACTCGCTACATGCTCTGGGTCAGCAGGTCCTGCTTCCGCATCCTCTGCTAAGTCTAAAATGTCTCAGTCTAAAAAATAAGAAGAAAGTGTTTAACTTTAGAAACATAAAGTGTAGCAGCAGCTTGAGTTTCCCCTTTTCTTTGTTAACTGTTTCATATCTTGATTAACAGTCTCAACAAATTTTATAATAAATGAATATCAACACATCTTTACAATTGAACAGTTTCTCTTTCTTTCCCTCTTATATCTTACCCCCCTCACTTTCTGTTGTTCAGTGAGAGAATTGAGCTCTAACCTCTCTCCCTTGTTGGGCAGTTAATGAATGGGTCAGGATACTAGTTGATTGATTATATTGGGATCTGAGACTGCTTATTTTCTGTGACTTGAGTGAGTATGTTTGATGAATAATTTGTGTTTTGTCTCATAGTGGCATTTCACATTGGCATTTTTAATCAGCACCACGGCTTCTGAACATATGGGATACACTGGTTATGTGCTCCCAGTGGGAAGAATGAATATGAATTAATCTGTCCATTCCGGGTTAAAAGCTCTATTTTTGCTATCCACTTTTCTCTTCTTAGAGAGCACCATAAATCTTTGGTTGTCTCGCGTTCACTCATCTCTTCGTTTCCTCCCCATGTATCTCTAACTTCTCTTTCAGTCTGTCACTCGCCTCTCATCGCTCTCATCTCTGTATTCAGAATTGCGCTGTTGTCTACACAGATTTGATTGGCTGAGCAGCATCACGTGGGATGGCTTAATTTGCATGCGATTGGTCTGTAAGCTTCCTGATCCGCTAAACAAATACCGTAGACTAGAAAAGCTGTGCTGGTTAAAATAGAAGCGCCCCGTCAAAATTTAGAATCCCTCAATAATTAATTGATCATAGGTCTGGGTCCGCATAGGACGGTGTCTTGGTCCGCACTCGGACCACAGTCCGCCTGTTAGTGACCTCTGCCCTAGAAAGTTCATGAAGATCCTCCATTGTCTCTATCCAGGCACTCTACTTTAGAACAAAGCAATGGATCACACTAGATCAGCGTTAGCCCCACCCACTGACTTTGATGGGTGAGTTTGACAGATTAAAGTAATTCAAGAAGCACTGCAACGCAGGACCACAAAATAATTTAATAAATAGTGAAATAATTATATATGTATTTTACATACAATTAATTGGTATTTGAATGAATTAATGACACATTTAAGCAATTATTTAATTGTGTATTTATTTATTTCATAATTTATTTAATTGTGGCACTTTTAGTCCTCCATACTCCACAGCTACAGTGTTATTACTGATAGTCTTTCTCTAACCTGTGGAGTTCCCCAAGGCTCAATCCTGGGACATCTTCTTTTTTCCCCCCTATATGCTCCCTTTAGGGCACATTATTTAGTTGTCCCATTTAGTTGTAAATTATAATGTATTCGAATGATGAGTGAACAATTGTAAGATTAATAGATTATTAAAATAGTTGTTAGTTGTAGTAGGAAGCTTAATATGATGATTTCAGCTGGTAAGGTTTTATTGTTCTTACCTCTGAGCTCTGGGGACAGTGTGGTTGATCCTTGGATACTGGGCTGTTTTTTTAACTAACATCCAACAACAAGCTTGATAATGGCGGCTTGTAGCAACTAAAAAGATAAAAGGTGAGGTGACACGATACTGGTTTGTCCCTCACAAGTGGTCAGGATCATATCGAAACTTTGTATCCGGATTTTCTTCCAGACGAAAATATATTTCAGTCTGCAGTCCGTCTGTTGAGTATGAGGAAAACAGAAGATCCAAGTGTGAAAGCAGTTAAATGGAAAAGACCAGTCAACCAGAAGGAGCATTGATATTCAGAACACACACACACACACACCGACACACGCATCAACACACACACTGGTTCTGTAGCTCATTCTCTCTCTCCACACATCAGTGGCAGCAACGAATGAAGATTGAATACTCAGAGAGAGAGGGAGGGAGAGAGAGAGAGAGAGAGAGAGAGCGCGAGAGAGAGTTAGTGGTAGAGAGAGAGAGTGATGAAATGGAGATAGGTGTGTGTGTGTCTGTGTGTGTAGTTGTGTCAGCCGTCTCTTGTCAGCTCAAACCTCTGACTGTAAAGTGCCTTCTGATTGGATAAAGTTCTAAATAAACAAATAAACAAATAGTGCGTCTGTAATCAGAGCTTCTGATTCTTCTCCGCGGCTCTGCTTAATTATGCATGTTTATGTAAATGCAGTGTGTTGATGAGATGGTAATGGATATCACAGATTGACTTTAATGGATTCTAGAGAGACTGAGAATTAAACCAGCCTGTCTATTAAAGGGCGCAGAGGTGAAGGAACCCCCACTAGCAATCACACCTCCCCCACTCATCTGGTGGCCATGTTGGAGGTTCAGCTCTGACAGAAGCTGATAGTGTTTGTGTCTCTTTCAGAGTTCACCAGTCATGGCTGATCAGTGTTTTAAATATTCCACCACCAATTCATCTGTTAGATGTGTGTTTATATAAACTAATGGTTTGTTGGATAGCTCAGGGGACTGATGTGAGACAGATTTGGGGATATTTTTTCAGGAATTTCAGAGAATGTTTCAGGAATAATTAAAAGTCTTCCAGAGGGATTTCAAGATGTTAGAGACACATTTCAAGACGTTCCATGGAGCTTAAAGGAATATATCCTGGACTTTTAAGGGAAGGTTTCTGGATATCCAACAATATTTTAAGTAGGGCTGAGGAGGTTTTAGAGAGATTTTTCCAAATATTTCATGATTTTAACCTTTCCAAGATTTATTTCAGTGTACCTTTAGGCCATTTCAAGTTGTTTTAGGGTGATTATAATATTATTTGGGAAGGATTTGATAATTTTTCATAGATATTTCACGGTGATTTCAGGATATTTCAAAATGCTTTAAGGAGATTGCAGGATATCTAAGGGACATTTCAGGACCAGATTTCGAGATGTTTCAGGGTTTCTGAGGATATCTGCGAGAAATGTCAGGGGTATTTAATCAAGATCTTTCAAGAGTTTTACGTTTTTGAGTCTGTTTTTAGGGATACCTCAGGATGTTTCAGGGAGATTTTATGGATATTTTAGAAAGATTTTAAGATATTTCAGGTAGTCAGTGTAGAATGGAGTGGAGTTTCTACCTGAAATATCAGTTTTCAGGAGGATTTTAGTAACGTTTGATGATGTATCAGAAAGATTTCATGATTTTTAGCAATTTAAAAGATATTTTCAGTTTTATATTTCAGAAAGAATTCAGAATGTTTCCTGGAGATTTGAGCATTATTTTAACAAAGTCAAATAGCTTATTCCATTCAGAAAACACTGAGGTCCCTTTATGTTAACTTGAACTGATATTTACGATAATTTATTTATATGCTATATACAAATAGAAT
>JAGRRF010011243.1:21350427-21360780 GCA_019097615.1 Morone chrysops | reverse complement strand
CACACACACACACACACACACACACACACACACACACATACACACACACACACACATACACAGACACACATTCAAACACACAGTGGTGACTAACATGTACACTAAATATAAACAACACAGGCCTCTGGGTGTTTGTTGAGGGGTCTGTTGATTATTTGCGTGCATGTGTGTGTTTGTTTGTGCGTGTTGTTCTGAGAAAGAATAATTTCAAACCTCACTGCAGGTTTAGTTCTGTGGAACATCAGCTCTTTGCAGACACTTTATAAATTCATGTGTTCTGACAGATTTTAATGAGAATACACTAAACAATGTTTCTGGTATTAAAGTCTGGATGTTTTTCCAGAAATGATTCAAATACAGCCCACGGTGGATACGTTAATGAGATATTCCTACTTACAGTCAAGTTTAGACTGTTTTTCAGTAAATTGTTACCTAAGAGTCTTTCGGATCTCTTAATGCAGACTTGTTATTAGAATATTTTTCAGAACGTGGTTCATATCAGCTGTGGACAACAGCCCACGTCTGTTTCTGAGCTCCAAAGACAGACACCCAATTTCCACCAAATACTAAGAACTAGGGAAGCATTGAACTGACCTTATTAGGTAGATTGGGCCACGGCCAACAACCAAACGATCCACATTAAATACAGTTTTATGTTCTGCTCTATTAATTTGGCATCAGTTAGCTAACATGAGTAAAAGTACCACTGATACTTTGCCTCCTCCTACATGTGTTTCACAGGCACTAGTAGACATTTAGGGTGTTTCTATATTTGCAGTCCACTTCTGTGTTTTGGTTGTTTTCACACATGAACCATGCTCAAGGCCACCTTTTGCCTTTAATGGATTGACAGGAAAGGGGGTCGAGCCCACCTTTTTAAGTGGACCTGGGCACTAGGGCTGCACAATTAAATAAAATATTATCCAAATGGCAATATCCAAATTGCAGAATCTGCAGTTTGTTTTGACTTGTTTCATAACTGATGAGAACTTGTTAGTTAACAACCTGTTTGTTTGTGTGTGTGAATGTTTTTTCTTGTTCTTTATGAGCAGCCGACTTACAGTAATATACAGCAGCTATTGTAAAAGATGGTAATTCTGGGTCATGTGAGACCTGTAATATCTGCCCTTTCTGAAAAAACAGACAGCCTATATGTGTCTCAGCTTGCCATTCATTGCTAATTCATGCAATTCCAATACGTTTATGGACCCCAGTATGTAGACATATTCAAATACACTAGATGAAATTAACACTTTTACTACATGCAAAAAAACTGCGTTTGTTTTTCCCCAAAACTGCATGGGATTAGCATAAAGTGGGCATGTCTGCTAAGGGGAGTCTTGTGGGTACCCATAGAACCTATTGTTATTTAGATATCTTGACGCCAGAGGTCAAAGGATCCACGCAATGCCTGTTTTTCCATCACCAAAATTTAACCTAACTAGTTTTATATGATACCAGTACCAGTATATACACTATAGCTTTTAAACAGCGTCCGCTGCAGCCCCTGAAAGACGAAGTGCGAATGGGGAGGGGTAATGGTAATGGGGTGCCCAATCAGATTTCAGGCCCTCCTTCTGGAAACACCCCTGACTGGGCACAGATCATTTAAACCGTGCCCGGGTACACAGTAAACAGTGTTCAATTCGATCCCATTCAATTTTATTCATATAGCGCCAAATCAGCACATTTCCAACAGTTTAAACCTTCCATGCACACAATTCATGTTATTATATAATGATCAAAGGTTGATAAAGGGGAATAATTCAGACATCATTTGATGATGTCAGTATATTAACAAACATTACTAAAGTCAGAGAAATAAGTGGGGCCACAATGGATGGATTAAGGACCGTGCCCACCGTGCACAGGCCCCCTTAGCCTATGCCTGGTAGACCCATTCAAATTCCAAAATACCAAACTGACAGGCAAAGAGAATTTTGAGTGCAGTAAACTGTTCATTTGTTACAGTGCTGCTTATGATGGTTGTTACACCACCACCAATAATAGATCCCCACCAACACTTTGCTCTGATGATATATTTGCCACTGTTAGCTATCACAGCTACTTAGCTTGCGTCCCTCTGTCAATCTGTAGTAGTCTGCAGGCTTGTGGGAAATGGTGTTTGTTAAAGGCTGCTAAAACCAGAAATATTACATATGTACATATTATTATGTTTTTATCGTCTTTAAAGCTGCAGTAGATAATGTTTATAAAAATTACTTTTTGTCATATTTGCTGAAACTTTAACTATATCCTGACAGTACTACATGAGACAGATAATCTGTGAAAAAATCTGGTTGTATCTTTGTGTCACTCTAGTAGGCGCGGCTTTAAACACATTAGAGAACATGATGGATCACTCTAAAGTCGGATTTTGTGTCATTAGCATGTTCGGTTACTCGTTAGCGACGTCTGTTTTCCTCCAGACACTGAATCAACCCTTGTCCGTTTGTTTTTTTCTGGATGGTGACCTCCTCCTTCACCCCAGGTCAACACGCTGTTGACCTTTGACCTTGCATTGCACCCCCTTAATTTCCTTTTTACACACACATAGACACTCAGGCTTTGTTTGAGGAGGTCACATTGTTGACCTGCAGCCGCTCCCTGTTTGTTTCCTGCTTTAATAAACAGAAAATACACACACTCACACACATGCAGGGCTATTGTGTGTATGAGGAGGAGGAGGAGGGCCTGAAGTCGATGACTGATGATGGTGAAGAAAGAGGCTCCCTGTCTGTTAACACCCATAAACTACCAATCTGTCAGGCTTCACTCTGTGTGTGTGTGTGTGTGTGTGTGTATGTGTGTGTGTGACATATTGGCTGGCCACTGCTCTGTCTCGAGGGACGGCAGTTGGAAAGCCTGTGGCTTCTGTCTTGATTGGTCATGGATGTCACACACACACATAGAGGCGTGCTGTGTGCCGCGAAGGCATTGCGGCGTCCTCGCAGCAGCAGATGTGTCTGAGCGTTGATGAGTCTTCAGCGTCTGTCAGAAGCAACAAAAGCCCCCGTTTACAGTCAAATAAACAATCTGGTAAATAAAGAATAAACATTAAAAACACATCAGTGGATTGCGTTGTGCAGTCTGGAGGTTGTTTTGTTGAGGTAGAAAGAGGATTGAGAAATATGATGGAACACTTATGGAAAAAATGTTTATTCATTAAAACAGTAACATTTTTATTTTTAATTTATATTATATTATATTTTATACATTAGTCTCAGGTAATACTTTGCAATACACATACAGATAGTAATACTCAGAGGTGTGGTCACAAATTTGATGACTTTAGAGCCCATTTCTGACCTGAATATAATGGGAATACAGATGATGTAGTGTCTCTTAAAATATAAATGAACATATTGATGGGGAGTTACTTGCTACAGTTGCATTTTTAGTGTTGATAAAACAAAACATACAAAAATGTGAGTCAAGAACTTGGAAAACACAGAAAACCTGGAAATTTAGAGACCAACAATAAAATGAAATTACCAAAAATTGTGGAAATAATTGATGTTGTCCTGGAAAATTTTAATTGTATTTCCTGAATTTTCTGTAAAACTGGATAAAGTCTACTTGATTTTAAAACCGCTGCAACTTTTCCCTGCAACGTTCTAAAACTGTCTTGGCGAGAATTTTTGGTCAGAACTGGTCTTAACAGCAATAAACAACAATAAACAACAAACAGCAATTGAATTCTGACTTGGGACACTTTCATACGTTGGCCTTAACTCAACAATTAGTGTGAACTTTGACTCCTCAAAATAATATTCAGTTGTAAATAATCAGTATGTGCTCCAGGTCAGCCTTTCTGTGGTAAACAAAGCCAGTGTTTATGTTGTGACGTTGTGCTGTTAAACACAGCTTGATAAAAGTAAAATGCAAAATAAAAGCCAATATCAGTGCTCTAATTTTGAATCCTTGCTATAAAAGTAAGTGAATTTTCCAAAATAAATAAATATATAGCTCATGGTTTGGATGTGGCCAGTAGTTACAAGCTTGAAATATAATACACACAAACACACTCACACACACAATCTGACAGGAATTTGACAGGAAATGTGATAAGGTGTCAGTCGATAGAAATCCTCATCTGTCTACACAACCCCCAGCCTGTCTCACACACACACACACACACACACACACTCGGCAGTATCAGAGGGGTCTCAGTGTTTATACTTTCAGATCAGGGGGATGACAGGAGAGGTTTCCCCTGAGAGAGAGGCTGAAAGATGGTGGAGAAAAGAATTGATTCAAGGAAGTAGTGAAGATAGGAGGAAAGAGGGAAGGATGGGAGTCAAAGAGGAGAGGGAGAGGATGTAGTGATGCCTCTGTGTCATTCAGTATGGTGTGTTTCACATGGCTGGAATTAAAGGCTCACATGGTCAATTCAGTATAATCTCAGTTTCAGTCTCTAGTTTCAGTCTTCTTCCATACAGCATGATGTTCATTTAGCAAATGATGGTCCCATTTAGAGTAAAATAGACCGTAAAGGAGGGTATGCTTTAGGGCAGGGCTACCTTGTGATTGACAGCTCATTCTCAGTGAGTCCTTCCAGCTCAACACACCAAACTCAGATCAAACTATCAAACTAGGCAGTGCTGATCAGATATGGATCCAGATTCTGTTACTGCGTTGACTATTTCCTACCTAAAATCTTTTCACAAACATATTGGTGTGTGACCAGGCGAGCCACCATTGTTTCCTGCTACAGACAAAACTGCAGCCAATGAGAGCAGCTCAATTTACAATACGTCACCTCCACTCCACTGTCTTACTGTCATGGCGATGACCAAAACACTGAACTCAAGGCTTCGAAACAAACCAAAGGGTGGCTGCGTTTCATTAGTCGTTCAACATGCCCTCGTTCACTTGCCCTCGGCACTTGCCCTCAGGGGAATCCCCGCCGCCATCATAAGTGTCGTTCCAATTGTCTGGAAAACTGAAGTGAACTTGGTGAGATGCACCCTCGGAGGGCTGAGGGAGCGAGTGAACAACGATGGTCACTCCGAGGTGGATATCACCCACAATGCATTGCAGTTTACGTCATTGCCACTATAACGCCGACGGCTGCCAGTGAGTAGACTCCGAGGGCAAGTGCGTTTCATTTAAATCCCCCGCTCCCCCCCCGCCCACTTTCCCTCCGCGCTCCAAGTGGCCTCCGTGCGACGTATGCTGTTACGTCATACCAAGGGCTGAGGGGAAGTGAACGAGGGCATGTTGAACGACTAGTGAAACGCAGCCGGTGACAGCACGATAGGGTCACACTGTTAACACACAAGGGGTAAACAAGATGGACACCAACTACAACTAAATACAAAGCAAAATGAACTAAACCCAAATCCCCCCATGACATGGCAGCACATGGTTTGGCCCAGTGAGCTGGCTCCATATTTAAAAGTCCTCCGACTTCAGCTCCACCCTTTGCTCCACCATGAGCAACCATGGTAACTCAAAGACAAAGAAACAAAGGATAAATATATATTTAAAAAGTTTAAGGTTAAAAGAGTTTGAATTGGGTTGATGATGCCACGAGTTGCTGTGGCCATCACAGACACACACCTGTCTGAATCTGTCCTCTCTCTGAACTGGTTTAGGCTCAATACCTTTATTTTTCAGTCTTCTAAAATAGAAAGGGAGAAAACAACATTTTACAACATATATATTTCTTGATTGGGAGGTAATCACAATTAGTTTATTTGGACTTATGTGTTTTGTACAGTCACTGTACACATTACTGTAATAGCCTGCCCAGAAAGAGAGGGATTATTCCCTGTGAGCCATCGTAAGGCTTTTAATGTGAAACATCTGTGCCAGGAAGACGTGAGTTTCATTGAGTCACTAAGTAGTGATCAAAATATGGCAGCGAAATAGAGAGTGAGCGGAATTAAGAACTAAATGAAAACAGCATTTAGCGTTTATCTTGGAAACAATGTTCAAACCCAAAGAACTCGTCATTATATTCAGGTAACACAGTGTTACTTTTGTTTTAAAGAGGATGCAGATAATTACAGTCCTGGAATGTCTGATTGTTTCTATGATAACTTCAGTCAGAGAAACAACATTCAGCAGCTTAGCAAGCAGACCCTCCACAACGTTTGTCTGCAGATAATTCGGCTACCGGTAAAACCCTCCGTAATGTAAGTTATCAGAGAAACAAGCTGCACTAACCTTAATGGCAGCTGAATAACATCAGAGAAACTGGCTGTAATCAGCAGCTTCTTTTGTAGCTGCCACCGGTAGAAACCTCTGAACGATGACCACTGAAGGAATCCCAACTGGGAAGAAGCTGACTGCAATGTGAGAGACAAGCAAACATGGAAAATATGTTGAGTTTGTAACAGCGAATTAAAACAGGAGCAGCTCGGCAAACAGGGAGACTTCTTACTAAGATACTGTATGATTCATTATATTTATATAATAGGGCACATTAGGAATAAAGGCCTGGTTCTTTTAACAGGTAAAGAGAGGCTTTCCAACTGTGTATCCGACATATAGTTTTATACGTCAAACATCTCTCCAAGACTTCAGACTGAGCCGAGCTTTCACCCCTTCCTTTATTGCGACACAAAGAGCAGAAAACATCTCCAGGACAGGCAGGTTTTCCTTTTTCCTCCCCCAACAGCAGTCTCCCAAACAAAGAGCAGTGATATGATTTGCTGACTGTTTCTCATCTCAGCAGTTGGTCAGACTGAAGACCCACTGATGATCTGCAGAGTTTAAATCCAACACAGCTGTTAGTGAAGCGCTCAAACCTGCAGAATTTATTTCTACAGCTGAGCTTTCTGCTGAACTCAAGCCTTATGTCATTAAACACTAACATTTGCACGTACAGGCTTAAGACTAAAAACGCACACACTCTTTAGTGCCCCCCCCAATGCCTAACAGATCCTGAATTCTTGAGTCTCAGTCATCTACTGCCCCTGAGTGAACTGCACAATGTGGACTATGCTGTGTGTCTTTGTTTGATGTGAATTGTGTCCATGTGTTTGTGTCAGTGTAGGAGATGTTGATAGAACTGTGCTGTTACAAACTGTGCTGAAAACAAATTACTAGTCCCAGTCCCTCTGAAATGCTGCATCTGGCAGTTGTTTAGCAATTGCAACGGGTCCGATGTTGCTCTTTGGCAGCCCTCTTTTTGGTTGGATAGACAGTTAATCCATCAGCTAATACTAGGCTGATGATCGACGTTGTTGACTTGTGTATTTTCTCCTTTCCCCCTTGATATTAGCGCTTCTACCATGACTGACCTGTATTTTAATGTCGGTCATTATTGTGGTACTTGGTATTTCAGAAACACTGGGCTGTCCAGACCAAGCTTATCTTCTGATCAGCAGATGTATGCATGAAAACAAATACAATAATTTAAACTGGCAGTGCAATCAGTTTGTAAAATAAAAGCCGCTCCTGTTGAAACACAGAACATTCCTGTTTTTGGACACTATGAATTCTGCCGTACAACATATTAGGTCATATCAGTTAGGATGACATTAAGCACTGAGAAACTAGCGATCACATTATAGAACAGCTGTCAGCCTAGCTGTATATGCTGATTGACAACCATGTTCAGTTAGCTAACTGATTGACTAATTGAAAAGGCGTCATGTATCCAGTCATCCCACAATGATCGAGCAGCCAGGAGAGTGATTTCTCTCTTCGTTCAATGACAATTTTACACAAATTGAACACATTTAATTTCTAATCATTCACAGCATTGTCCTGCCACAAGTTATTGAATATATGTTGCCAATTTCAGTAATATCCCACCTTATTAACTGACGTGTAAATGCCGATAATAAAACATACTGCCCCCACGCCGCTTAGAGTCTTTAAATTGTGATCTATTTTGGCTGTTTTCTGAGCATTTCATTACTTTTTTGCTTTTTTACTTTTTGCTAGCATAACGTTAGCTCTCTGGCTCATAGTTGAGTGAAAGCGTTCTCTGAGCAGAGGGAACTAGAAACACCTCTAGTTGCTAAGTCATATCTATGGTTTGTCCTACTTACTGGAGTGGTGAACAATGTATCCATTGCATTAGAACCTTATGGGATGGTAATAGGAATGACCTCAGGTGTTACCAGGAAAACTTAAAATTTTCATTGCAAAACGCATGAAAATAAGTTTTTTTCTTTGGCCTCTGCTGCGCGTCACATGGTTTTGGCCTCCACGTCGTCCATTGATGGACACCTTGTCGGACACTATCCCTTACATATATATTCACAAATGTAAGAAATATAACACTGGAAGTTTTAACCTGTACCCTTTTAAAACTAAAACAAAAGTATCAAATCGATAGGATTGTATAGGAATTTATAATACACTGTGCCATTCAAATACATTAGGAAATACATAGGGAATGTATCAGTAATTGCATTTTTATTACCATAATAAGCAGACATTTATATTAAACAAATCACTGCACACAAAATGTTATATATTATTATATTATATCATATTATTATATGTTATATAATAAAGCTTAATGAACATTTATATGGTTCTGTTGAGGCACTCCCAGCACTTGTTTGAGGTTGTTTGTCCCAAAACAATTTGGGCAAAACAAATTAGTAGGATATAAATGTATTTTTAGGAGTTCATGTTAATACAAGTGTTGAAATGCTTGCCATCTGACAATATCTATGCAGCAGGAACCCTGGATGACACTGTGGTGCTGTATATTCAAACACACTGCTCTGATTCAACAAGCAGCAGACTGACAGTTTCTGTTAATGTGCTGAGTGTGAAGTGCTTCACAGGTTTCTATTTAGAGCGTAAAAACACTCGACAGCAACGAGGTGTAAGCTTTGCTCCACAGCAAACACAGTTGCACGTGGCGTGACAACCATTGTCCTCAGAAACCAAGAGTCATTTTACTGAGACAGAGACAGGGACAGAGAGAGGGAGATTAATTTACATAAATCATTAATGCAAGAGAGCCGGAAAACAAACACTCATTTACATTTCACTGTGTATTTGTGTGTAGGTGTGTGTGTGTGTGTGTGTTTGTGTAAATAAGGTCAGATCTCAACATTTTACATTTATTCTCATTAAATCCAAACAGGTCAATGCATGCAAACAGTGAACTAGGTGAAATCAATATGCAAGCAAACACTTACAGCACTTACACATATGTAAATTCAGAGATACACACACACACACACAGCGCTGGTTAGAAGGAGACTTGGATTCCTGATCAATGTTATTGATCCTATTTGGCCTTGCCATGCTGAAGGCCAACACCGGGAGGTAATCAGGGTTATAGCTGCACATCGGGCGAGAGGGGACTGGAAGAAAAGAGCAGAGAGATGGAAGGAAGAACTGATTAGAGCAAGCAATGAAGGAGGGAGGGAAGTCAAGGAGGAGAAGAAGGAGGCAAAAGCTGGGAGAGAGGATAGGGAGGACACAATGAAATGTGTGGTTCAGAATGATAAGGACAAAAGACAATGATAATGGGAGAAATGAAGGAGAGAGGGAGGTATAATGAACCAGAGGAAATATGAGAATCTGCAATAAATCACTTTTAATATTGTAATTCTACAGCTGACAGTTATTGAGGTATCTTACTCTGGAACAAAATGCTCAGACCAGTCAATTGACTGGTTGACATTGTCCTGATATGGTCCTGCTGCAATCAATTGGATTAAAAGATTTAATAATGGAAATCCCTGAAGAGCTGGTATGGAAATGATGCAACAGTTAGATCTTAAAAGGTGGTCGAATTACTGATTTGAACCACATGTTAAGTAAGTAAGTAAGTAAATAAAGCTTTATTTATACAGCACCTTTTTGACACAGAGATCCAAAGTGCTTTACAAACAACAAACATACATATGGGTATAACCATACCCAATCAAACAAACATAGGGAGCATGTAAATACAAACATAAGAAAGATAAATCAAGGGGGAAAGAAAATTAAAAGAGAGATGACGGATGAGAAAACAAACAAAGAGATCTATAAAAAGGCTTACCTGTAGAGGTGGGTTTTGAGGAGCCGCTTGAAACAGTCCACAGATTCAGTGAATCTGAGTGAATGGGGAAAACTATTCCACAATGTTGGGGCTAAAACAGCAAAGGCACGGTCACCTTTAGTTTTGCAGTTAGAGCGGGGAATGGAAAAAAGGAGATTTGTGGAGCGAAGGAGTGGAATGAGGAACAAGGAGATCTGATGTGTAACTGGGGGCATGGTCATGATGCCCAGTGCCATATATGTAATCAGTAAGATCTTACAGTTGATTCATTTTACTAGATACGAGATACGAGAACAGGAGTAATGTGGGACCGACGGCTGGTTCTGGTTAAAAGTCTGGCGGCTGCATTTTGTACTAGCTGTAAACGATTCAACGAAGCT
>JAGRRF010011243.1:21332745-21343286 GCA_019097615.1 Morone chrysops | reverse complement strand
GGGGGGGGGGGGGGGGGGGGGGGTCAGCTTTTCAGTCTTTCCCATTTTATGCAATTCCAACACTGTTTATGGGCCCCAGTATGCAAAAATATTAAAATACACCAGGCGAATATAACACATTTATACCCCATGCAAAAAAACTAGGTTTGGGATTAGCATAAAGTGGGTAAGTCTGCAAAGGAGAGACTGGTGGGTACCTATAGAACCTATTTTCATTCAGATCAAGGAATGTCAAAGGTCAAGGAATCCCTTTGAAAATAGCTGTGCCAGTTTTTCCATCTGCAAGATTTTGCCTAACTTTGGAGCGTTATTTAACGTTATATGTGTTGGGTCATCTAGTTTCATATGATACTGGTATCTTCACTGTAGCTTTAAAGTGGAGCCCACTGCGTCCTCTGAAAGACAAGTGGAGTCTGGGGTTATTCGACTGCCTGCAGTTAACTTCTATTGTTCTTTAAACTTTTCTTTCCTGCTTTCACTTTTTACTGTTTCCCGCTCACTTTGCTCACTCCAGCTGCTCCTACGTTTAAAGCTCATCATGCTTCCAGCTCTCAGCAATCAACACATATAATCCAAATAATGCAGTACACTCTTTATCATCATCCTCTTTCATGTTCTGATTAAATATACGATGATTAGTGAATTCAGGATGTTTGATCCTCCTGCTCACAATCTTTTAGATTTTACAGTAAATGTCGTCAGTTTCCCGACATGCTGCTGTCTGGTACTTTTCACACCGTCTCTGTGACAGATTGGAGGTTTTATTTTCTTGGACATCATTTCACCTCTTTTTTTCTCTCTTTTCTCTATCATAGTTTCTGTTCCTTCCTGTTTCCTCTTTTCAGTCAAGATGATATTCTGCTGGCAGGCAGCAGCCGGCCCAGTTTAAAAACACACACACACACACAAACACAGAGTTTTGGATGCTGCCCAGAGTCTTAATGCAGTCTGCTTTTCAGACACTAACCCATGGTGTCAGCCACTGTGACTGTGACTGTGAGTGTGTGTGTGTATGTGTTCAGATGGTCTTGGCTGTAGTCCACCTCGCTGTCACTGACTCTCATCTTATCAGTTAAACTCCTGGATGGCTCTATATCCTTCCAGCTGTCTGCCCCTATTATAAAGCAGGCTCTTGTAGCCCATGGCGTTTAGCGGTGTGGCCTCGACTCACTTCAAGTTGCAGAGTGGTTGGCATTTTGTTCCTATTAACAGAGACCTGACCCTGGACCCGAGTCACACTGTGTCCAAAATCAGGCAGGTCTTGTAGGGTCCTGTAACTTTATGTTGATCATTAGAAGATGTATAGCAGCTTTTATTATGGCCCATTGAGGTTCAGAGCGTCATAGTGCTGACAGTGTTGGTGTTCCCTGTTCTAATCATCCCCAGGACTGAAAAGTCATCTTTGGAAAGGTCTATAGGTCTCTTTGGTTTGCAGCTGAAAAAAGTCTTAAAAAGTCTCCACTTTGCCAAATTTAAGACCTGACTTGGTTGTTCTCATTATCAGTGTTTTTGTTTTGTATTTTGGCAAGTTCCTCTTTTACCTTTTTCTTCTGGGTTTGATGTCTGTTACAGACTTTTGGGCAGCAGACAACGATATTGCAGATGTTTATTTTTGGTTAGTAATCCAAAAATGGGCAAAGAGGTGGATGGTGGGTGGAGCTGAAGAGGGCTGAATGAAGCCTGATTACTGAAACCAGCTGCCTGTGATGGCATCAACCCATCACTCAAGGTGGGGACTTAATTATGCATAGGTTTAAGTCTTAATATAATTTAAACAGGTGAGTTATAGAAAAATGTACCTCCCAATACTGAGACCGAAAGTGTTTTTTGTACTAGGCTGTAAACATGTTTATTTCTGCTGTAAAGTTGGGCATTTTAGTATGGGACCTTGTATGGAGATTGACTCACAACGCAGTGTTCAGTTTGCATTATTGATTACTCATTAGTATTTTGTCTCAATTAATGAATCACTTGTTTAGTCTATAAAATGCCAGGCACAGTGGAAAAAGCTCATACAGTCTTAGAGCCACTTGACATGTTTAATTTTCAAAACTTTTTTCAATTAATTACCATAGAAAACTGACAGAATTAGTAAATCTTCACATTTGAGAAGCCGTAAAAAGACAATTAATTCTAAAAGAAATACCTTAATCCATTATAAGAATTGTTGCTGTCAATTAACTAATCAATGAACTGACCAGTTGTTTTACCTCTATTTGAAAATGTATTGACTCTTTCTTGGAATAAGAATGTAGGGGCGGTCTGATTCTCAATGAAATAAGAGAGAATGACTTTTAGACCTTCATACAACCTTATTACCTTCTCGTTCTCTGAATTCATTGTTGAAATTTTATTTCAAAATTATTTTATTTATGGCTCCATAATTTCCTAATTATTTGCTAGGAAGTTTCTATGTAGTAATAGTTTTAAATTTGGCACTATTAATAGGGAAAATAGGATTTTCCCTAAAAGAGCTGAATTCAGAGCCTAAGTAAATATACATTTATGATTTATTTATGATAAGAAAAAGTTGAATTGGTCGCTCAGTTGTAGACCAATTTCACAGTTTTGCATGTTCAGCCAACCTGCTGTGCTCTGACCAAAATAATCTCTAGGCTGAATAATGTATGTAAAAGTGTACTCATTGTATTTTCTCAGGAATCAGTACCAAAATACATCGTCCTTTTCAGGAAACTCCCTGGATGTTATTAGCAAAAATATTTTGGCAGTAATGGAGCAGTAAAATGAGTGTTGTGTTATTAAAAATATGGAAGTGAAGACCCAGCTCCATGTTACAGATGAAATATGAAGAATAAAATGACTAACAGGCACTGAAAAGAGGGAATAAGAGAGTAGAGACGAAGGGAGAGCAGACAGGGAGTGATAGCATCAAACCGCAGGACAACGAGGACAAGGACACATTGATGAACTGACTGTGTGTGTGTGTGTGTGTGTGAGTGAGGGAGAGAGAGAGAGAGAGAGAGAGAGAGAGAGAGAGAAAGCGAGAGACTGGTGGGAGTGGGCACGATAGAGCTGTCAAGATAGTGATTTACTGATAGAGAGGGGGGGGGGACTGCTGAAGGGGAATCAATAAGAAGGAAACCGTGAAGGAAAAGAGAGAGAGAGAGAAAGAGACAAAGAAGATGGAAGGGGAGAGGGAGAGGGTAGGGAGTGGACATAGGGACACAGAAGGAAGGAAGGGTATGGATGGAGATGAGGAAGGTAGATGAAGATTTCTGATCCCAGTTCTCATTCCTGCTTCACTGCTTAAGTTGAGGACATGGAGGTCATATCATGTCCTTCGTCTTCTCTGGAACCCAGTTTGCCAAGAAAAATACAATATTTTAGTACTTATTATTAGGTATTTTGTTTTCTCAGTACAAATAAAAATGAGGAATTGAAGTCAGTGTAACTTAAATTTACTAAAGAATGTTTTTTGACTTACAAAATTTAGTTAGTTTTACTTATATTTTTTGATATGATCAGTTTCAAGTTTTTAAGTTAAATTAACTTATCTGGTTTTACATTGCTGAATATGCTTCCAGGTCACTTTCATGTAAAAGGCACAACAGCAGAGAGTCTTACCAGGTCAGGCCTGTGATGTTTCTGTAACACTTTCAACACAAGAGGGAAACTCTAATATCACTGTAAAATATGTTGATTATTATTATTATTATTATGTTGATATGTTAATTATCCTCTCTGCACAAATCAGTTTAATAAAATATGGAACACAGACAAAGTTGTGATGACACTAACTACACATCAGTACAGTCTATCAAAACTATTTCTTTCCCTTGTGGTTCCTGCACACAAGAGCACTTTAAAATGAGCAGCTTCTGATCACTTAAAGGTCCAATGTGTAACATTCAGGAGGATATATTCTATATGTAGTAATGGAATACAATATTCATAAGTATGTTTTCACTAGTGTATAATCAGCCGAATAAAGGAATTGTTGTGTTTTTGTTATTAATGAGTTGATCGGCATCCATAGTGGCTGGAGTCTTATTCCCAGGTTCTCAACAATCAACTATCTTAAAGCCACCAACCCAGAGAGTCTGTGTTTGACGCCTAGGAATGAGATTCAACAATCAACTATCTTTCTTGGCTCTGATTGGTTGTTTTCATTTAGGTTCCATTAGGAGCATGAAAATGAGCCAGAGGAACCTAATTTTTTTCACAGAATGTCTGTCTCATGATGAACTGTCAGCATATAGTGAAAGTTAAAGCAAATATGACAAAATGTTATTATTAACATTTTGAGAGCAGCTTTAAAACCAGTAATGTCTCATTTTAGTTCAGTTTAATAAACAGTGTAGAGTTAGCACTTTTCCAGAGGAAACTTTTACAAGTAAATAGATGATATCTGAATAGTCCAAAGAATAATAAGAAAGTGGAGCATTTTAGCACTGAGGGAGATGTTAGGAGGACCTTGATTCCTGCCTGCAACCCTGCGCTAATTGATACTGGTTCTTATTACATCATGCTTCTGTGCTTTGTCCTGTTATTTGAGTAAGAAAAGAAGAAACAATAACCAGTCATTAGTGATAAATGACTTTTATGTTGAGCGTTCTGTTTGTTTTCTGGTCCCCGTTGGGAGTAGAGCCAGAGAGTATCTCGTTTTTATACCTGATGTTTGTCTGATCAGAGTTTTCTTGCAGGAGAAACTGAAGCTGTGAGGAGTTTTAAAAGGCAAAAAAACAAACATCTGCCAGGCTTCAAAGTCGACTTTGTGCCGTAATGACGTGACTTCAGGTTGTCCTCAGCCTCTGTTCAGACTTCCCAGGAAACGCACAGACGCTGAACGGCGACTTTGACCGAACAAACTGCCTCTCTGATCAGGATGAAAGACTTTTTTTAGCGGCACCGACATCAAAGGCGAGAGGAGAGCCGCCGCAGCTCGCCGCTGTCAGAGCCTTTCGCAAGATTAAACAAAATCTGAAGCCATAAAAACAAGAAAACACAACAGATTGATGTGGCTTTGATAGAAATGATGAGTTATCCTTCAGAGCACCATAGGTCACGTTCTCTGCTGTGAGTCTGACAAAGCTAATGGCAAATATGAATAAATACATCAACAAAAACATGAATAAATAAATAAAAGAAAGCCAATATAAACACAACTTGTACTTCACCTGCTGCTGAAAAACAAGCTTTGATTCTACAACCATGCCTTATGGGTTATGGTTTTGATTCCTGTGGTTCAACACCTCGAGTTAAGTAGTGTTACAGTTTGAGTGTTGTGAAATGTTTAAGACTTACTGGTGGACTCAAGTGGGAGGGGGGCCCCCCAGAACCCCTCATGTTCAAAAAAACACAGCAAAGTGCCCCCCTGGAAGCCCCTGTGGTGGAGAAAACATGATCAAGTGCACTTCAGAAAATGCCCTGCAAAAAAGGCCAAATATCCCTCAAATATTCTATAATCAGACAATCTGATTTTCTTGTATTGAGCAAAAACAATCTTTCAGTGGGGTAGGCCAGGCTTGGCTAGCATAAAAATCTAACCACTGAAAGACTGTAATGTGCCTTACAAGCAGCAAAAATGCCAAAGATTTAAGATAATTGTCCTTGTTACAAACAATGAAAACTCAGTTATTTAAGATTTACTGTTAGATAGACTTTCTTAAAATATTTATTGGCAATAAACTCTTAGACTTCAGACAGTAGCAACAGCTACTTCATTTCCAACACTGGGACAAGACCACTTTCTCTGAATCTGAGAAGTTGTGTGAGTGGTCTTCTCTTAAATTAATGAAAATAATCTTGTTCCTCTGCTGGGATATTATGCAAACCATTGTTGGAACTAATAACAAGTTCAATCTTATTAAGACAAAGTTAGATAGATTTTCTTAAACAAAATTACTTTTCAAATGCAAAGCATCCTTGACAAGATTATTTTTCCTTTTTGTAATGTGTCCTGTAGGATACTCATCCTAACCCTGACTACGCTGTTTTACCATAAATGGATCACAACTTTAGTGCACTGGTTCCCTTTTTATTTTTTTGCCCCTGCCCCTCAAACGTCCTGAAAAATCGAGCTAATACAACCAGAGTCTGGTATTAATAATATTAATATTGAAATCATGAAGACACTTAATCGGAGCATTTTAATACTGTTGATCACAGTTTTATTCAGCTTTGTTTCATCCATGTTCTGCAAAGTGTATTTCTGTGTGATACAATTACCTGAGGTTGTGCTCATGGTGGGGATGTTGCAACTTGATGATACTGCAAAACATTACAACTTTATAAGCAGTGGTGTAGTGGGTCCCTCTAGAGGCAATATACTTTTATTTATTTATTCTATCTATTTTAATGTATTTATTATTATTGATACTCCCAATTTTTTTGTGTTATAAACAGTGACATGTAAGACTACTCTTGTGTATTTAGCTCACCCAGTGACAGTGTCACAGTGTCAGATTTCAGGGATCATTATGCCATGACTTTGCCATTGTAGAAAAATGTATTCAGCTTGCAGAACACTGCTGAATCTTGTGCATAGGAGAGGATTTAGACGTGGGTATACCCAATGCAGACTGAAAAAAAGTAGTTATACGTTGTATACCTGCGTATACCCTGTACTACACCACTGTTCATAAGGCAAGCTATGTGTGACTTGCAAATTATATTTTTTTTAGTTGCTTATTATGTCTGTGTGCTGTTTGGTGCCGAGCAGGTAGTGAAGAGTGGGTTTTAAGAGCTTTTTCTCTGAAAACAGCTGTCTACTGTGACTGATAATTACACTATGAGGGCTTAAACGCTGGACATGTTGTTCTAGTTGAGCTAAGCATCGGGATACATACATGCTACTATTTATAGGCATTTAAAAACCTCACATTTCACATTCATATATTTCCCTTATTGTACAACTGTGTGTGACACAGGTGGTCAGAGGGTGGAAACTGGATACATTTAAAGGTCCAGTGTGTAACATTTAGAAGGATTTATTGGCAGAAATGGAATATAATATTCATAGGTATGTGTATTAGTATATAGTCTCCTGAATATAGGAATTGTTGTGTTTTTGTGGCCTTAAAATTAGCTGTTTTCATCTACAGATGTCATGGACTGCCTTCATGTTTCTACAGTACAGAACGGACAAACCAAACACTGGCTGTAGATTTGCATTTTTTTCACCATAGTTTCTCCTTCATGCTTAGAACGGGAGGGTGAAACAAGGCATCTATACGATCCCACTAAATCCTACCCACTGGTCCTTTAATAAATGATTCAAGAAAAAAACGAATTACGGTTATCATTAATGGTGAGATTACATAGAAAACCGCAGTGGTGGATGTTCTGTCCTGCGTCATGCACTGAAAAAACATGTGAATTTGGGGCTGACGTCTGGATGGTTAATCCTGTGTAATTCATTCAGACAGAAGGGATGATACACTATGTTACTAGGAAATGGGCAAGAACGACCCCCCACAGTTGTGGTCATTTAGACAGGCAATTAGGCAGGCCACACGTGAGGGTACTTATCGTCTCATTTATTGGTGTACAGTATATTCCAGATGCAAGTACAATTAATCAGATTGCTGACACAGAATAAGGCCTCTGGAGCCCCTGAGGGTGTTGGGCCCTGCTGCAGTTGCCTACTTTTCCCACTTGTGATGATCGCTTTTGATCTTGTGATATGAAATGTTTCTTTACCTCCAGACTTACTGATTTATTTATTTTGTTTTGATTTATTGCATCTTGTATTTTATATGGCACATGCCCCACTGGACACCCTGCTGTATTTGAACTGTGTGGTTGCAGTTCCGTTACGTTATGGAGAGCATTTTCATAAATAAGTAACTGTCCTGTTGGTGATCCCACATTTCTGCGCTGCTATCTAACTCCACTTCCTCTCTTCTTCTCCTGTAGCCTCAGATGCCCCCTCATCTTCCTCCTCTTCCTCAACTAGTCTTGGAGGTTTCGTGGACTTCACTTTCACCCAGGAGCCTCAGGACACGGTGACGGTGCGAGGTGGCGTGCTGCAACTCGACTGCCAGGCGCAGTCCGACACAGTGGCAGGACCTCCAACCATGACATGGCGCAAGGATGGCGTGCTGCTGAGCGCGGTGGTGGACGACCGGCGGCAGCAGCTGGCTAATGGCTCGCTGCTGGTGCAGAACGTTGTGCACTCGCGACACCACCGGCCCGACGAGGGCGAATATCAGTGCCTCGCCACACTGGACGGACTGGGGAGCATTGTTAGCCGGATCGCTAAAGTCACTGTGGCTGGTAAGAGCTCTACTGTATTCTGTTGTAACACACAAATTATATTTTGCTAAAAAGTACTGGCAGCCAATGACTAATTTATACATTTAGCAGGTTTTAGCACAACTTTCAGATACTTGATTGTATTAAACTGTCTGTGTGACTTGGCTGGTGTCTAAGTCCTCTGCCCTTGATTGGTTCAGATCCTCCAATTAAACCTAAACTAGCTCTTGAAATAATATCTGATACAGGGAAATATCAGCGGTGGTGTCCCACAAGGCTCATGTTTAGGTCCTCTGCTGTTATGGGTGTAAACTGTTTTCTGTAATTAAAAAATATGACTTGTTAAACAAAATCATGTCATCATAAGGTCCACTTACCTTTAAACAAGAGGAGAGAGGAAGGGAAGTGAAGGACAGGAGATTTCCTCATTCAGATTAACGTTTCCATGACACCTTGACCTGTCCTTGACAGTTTCAGTGGCCACACACACACACACACACACACACACACACACACACACACACACACACACAGACTTAATATTGCTCAGCCTCCTCCATTTATTTTACTGTTCATATTTATTTAATAGAACCAAAGTAATTCACCTGTAATGTAATTTAGTAAGTGGAGTGTGGCTTAAGATCAATACTGTTTATGGAAGACATTAATAGACAAAGGCACAGAGGCTTAAGTGCATCAGCATCACCAACAGACTGCACTGTCTGCACTGTGAGACAACATGCTGTGTGAAAGTCTGAGGTATTCAAATTTTATTTTTATTTTATTTATATTTACTATTTACTATTTACTATTTAAAGCGTGTGTGTATACATGAGAAATATTGGTGTTGGCTATGTTTATTTTCACTCATTTAGTGATGCTCAACATGGACCCGAGGGACTCCACAAAAGCTTTTTCACATTCTGTGAGCAGATACAGTGTAGTGCAGTTTAGGAAGAGATGAGCAGCAGGTTAAGCTCTTACATAGTCACCCTGAAACACTGCTGGAAGGTGCCCTCACTACCTCTCTGGCGTCCCAGTATTTTCTTTAGCCCTTCATATGTATCAGCAGGTTAAAAAAGTATATTCTTCAGTAGATCTATGGAGCAGCCATCAGCTGAATAAAGCTTTCCGTTTTTATCCATTATTTATTATTATATGATTAATGTGCTAAATATTTTTGTTTCATGAATCTATTAATCCTGGTTCAGTATGCAACTTGTACAGTGTGATGTAGAAACCTGAAGCCATCCATTTGCATATTCAGAGATTCTGGAAGGTTTAATGAGGTAGAAGGAGTGGATGACTTTTTGAGAATTTTAATGTGGAATATGTTTTTGTTAAAAAAACATATCAGACATACATTATTGTTCCAAGCAGATTAATTGCATATATGTTTTAATACATGTCTAGGGGGTAACTTTAAATTGAAAATCCTAATGTTTGGTGTATGTACTGCAGATATGACATAATACATTATGACATTTTTATTATGTATTTTTTTTAACAACGAATGGATTTGTTTTAGCTCTGAAAAGGTATTTTGAAAATATTTGCTGAGAGAATTTCTCAATTTTAGTAAGATTATATATGGATATTTAAGTTTAATTAGTAAATTACTAGTTCAGTGCCCATAGGAAGTATGTATTGCTATAGAAAAGTGTGAGGTTAAGTAGCTTTTTCATGGATGGCCAAATGAGGTTGTGTTTGAAGGTGGGACGTCAGGGACATTTAGGTTTGTTATGAAATGTGTACATTGATAACTATTGTGTTCATAATTTGGCTTTTAGTAAGGCCAATTCTCCGCACCCTCCTCTGTGTGAAAGACTCAGATGCGGCGAGGGGGGAAATGTTGCTCCGTCCCTGATCCTCCTCTGGAGGTAGTATCAGGGACGCATTATTTTTGAACCGCCTACAGTGTGAACGGATAAGCCGATGGCGCAGAGTGAGGGCGTGTCGGTCAGACAGTCTGATAACTGCACAGGTCTCTCACTCAACTTAATAAAGAGAAATGTCCCACAAAGCAACGTTACAGGACCAACAGTAACGTAGTAACTGTAACTGTCTTTGGAAACTTACATGAGGAAAAAAATACCACAGCTGTACGTGGAGAAGCATCTGTCCTCCTGTCTGTCCTCCCGCCTGTCCTACCGACTCTTCATCACATTTCTGCCTGAAAAACAGCGTCTGTGTTTGTGATCAAAAATCAAAAATCACCGCAACCGTCAGCCCTTCAGACGGAGACATCAGTTTACTTTCACTTTCCAGGATGTTTGGGCTCTGCAGTGATTGGCTCTGATTGGCTCTGGTGCGCACGTGGCTAC
>JAGRRF010011243.1:21295432-21318966 GCA_019097615.1 Morone chrysops | reverse complement strand
CTTTTGTCTCCTGGTGTTCACTGCTGAGGTTTCTGCTGATTACCCTGCTTTCTTTTTCTTTTTTGCTCCTGAATCCTGAGGTCATACAGCTTTACATCTTTTTTATTGTTTGTGACAGATCTTTTCCCTGCTGCAGGAAACACATCTTATGAAATTAATTGCATTTTGATGGAATTTAGTAGTTGTTGATATAAAATTTTAAATGTACAATATCAATGAAGCATTTTAAATCAGTCAAATTTACAGTGAGATATAAAATGTAAATCAGCAAAATCACATTGATTTCAGGCTGAAGAAATGAGGTGAAATGACTAAATCCTACAGAGGATTACCAGAAAATGTCTGCTTGAAGGTGTGTGTGCACGTGTATGTGTCTTGCCGTGGGGCGTGTTGATGTAACTTCCTGTCTCCCGAAGAAAATCGTCTCAAAGTTCTTTGAGAACCTTCCAGCCCTCGGGCCCAACCTGAGGGCGACACAACCTGACCCACTGCAGGAGAGACGAGAGAGAGAGAAAGAGATTGAGTGTGTATGTGTGTGTATGTGTGTATATGCACGTGCGTGTGAGTGTGTGTTGAGATCTGATAGAAAATCTGAGTGTGAAAACATGAAAGCTTTGACCGCTGTCAACTTTTCAAAAAGTTAGTACTGAGATATTTTCAGGAATCAGCCTTTATCATCTGTCTGAGTGACATCATCGGACGACTGTTTCCACATCTGGCTTGAAATTCAGATCCAGATGATTTCTTGATATGTATTCATGCACTGAACCTTGTGAGGCTTTGGTACCAGGTTCCTCTTTGTCTTTCACTGTCAAAAACTGGGACTTGTTGTCATTCGTTGCAGTGTGTTATTCATGTCGTAGCTGTAAACTCCACTGTGCTCCTTGATCTTTTAAAACACTGTTAGGCAGTGTCTTGTATCCTCATTTCTGGAACACACTGAGAAATCCTCTAGTCTATCCTTTGGTTTCTAACTGCTGACTCCAGCTCCCTCTGTATGGCTTCCTCTTCTCAAACCTAATGAGGGCCTGGAAGTCTTTGTTAGCGGTGTCATTTTAGCACATGCCCCAAAACAACATATGCTTACATTCAAGTGACAAAGCCTTCTACCAGCCAGAGTAATTAAGGCTGCTGTCAGTGTGGAGTAAAGGAGCAGGGTTTCCACATGTCCTGGAAAACATGAAAAACCTGGAAATTTAGAGACTAGTTCTCCAGTCATGGAAACATCTGAACATTGAATAAAATGACCAAATATCCTGGAAATAATCTATTTTGTCCTGGAAGTTTTTAATTGCATTTTAGCCCTTCATTCAGATCTACGCTTAAGCATTTTGGTTGAAACTCTGAAATGTCCTGGAAATGTCCTGGAAATTAGTTTCTTTTAACCACATCCCCTAACCATAAACAATTGTATGTTCTTGTTACCATGACAACAGAGATCCGCTAACCTTAAAACCACTTACTTATTTTAACCCAAACCACCACTTCTCCTTAACGCTAACCAAGTTGTTTTTGTACCGAAACAGAAACTGCTGTTCTTTCAGCACCAAGGACAGCGACAGTCCTCATCATAAATGGGCTTTCTGTCTGTGAAGTGGAGCAACAGGTTTCAGTAGCCTATATAATCAACAAACAGAAATACGTTATTTATTTCATCCCCTGCCATAGGCTGTACATAGTGAGAGCGCACAGTGAAGCTGTGGGTCTAAAGCTCACAGTATAAAGAAAGTAGAATGTAGGGCTGCACAATATGGAAAAAGTTAGTTCAACTGAAACTGTTGGAGGAAACCGACTAAGTTGAATTTTGCTAAGTTTCCTTCCACTAAAGCAAATTAGTACATTACCTGCAAAACAGTGGACAATTAAATAAACACAATTGATCATTAATTGATGTTTATATGTTAGCCAATTCATAATTAATGATATAAAGTCAACTTCAAGAAAATGAGTCAGTGGAACAAACTGGAATCTCGAATACTTAAAATAGTGCACACTTTTAAGTACACTTGAAACAACTGAGTTATTATTTCAGCAATTCATTTTGGAGTTAGGGTTAGTGCATGTAAATTATTATTTTGGAGGGTTAGGGTTAGGGTTATGTCTCTTCTTTTATTAAGATGTGTTATCGGGTTTTACAGAGTAATAGAATAAAAGCATCTGTAAATGTTTTTTTCCATGCATATTTTTGGAATAAGATCTGCTTATTTTGTATTTTTATATTCTTGATGTTTTGAGTTGATTATTTAGGTTGTTGGACCTGATGATATGTTCTGGTTGTATAGGTTGTATTTTGTATTTTGGGTTGGTCTGCTTGTTTTTGTTATCTTTTTGTATGTGTGTTTGTCTTTTAATTATGTTGTTGTGAATTAAAAAATTAAAAAAAGTTTTAAATAGTTTGACCTGCACAGAGCCCTGACCTTAACCCATATAACACCTCTGTGATGAACTGGAACCCCGGCTGTGAGCCAGACCTGCTCACTCAACATCAGAGCTGGACCTCACTAGCGTTCCTGTGTCTGAATGGGAGCAAATCCCTGCAGCCAGGTTCCAACATTGGCTGGGAAGCCAGAGGAGTGGAGGCTGTTACAGCAGCAGATGAATCATCAACCATTGTCTTATAATGACACGTTGATGAGTTTTTCCTAATATTTACCTCATCTCAGTTATTCACTCCCTGCTCTCTTTCTGCCTCTCGTCTTTCAGAGCCCGGGGTGAGCAGGAACCTCCAGTTCCTCCAGCGTCCATCCAGAGTAACGGCTCTGCTGGGAGCCGACGCCGTGCTGGAATGCTCTGCCTCTGGATACCCGACTCCGACCATCCAGTGGAGAAGAGGAGAGGAACTGATCCAGAGCTGGTCTGTCTGTTTAACTGTCTGCTTAAATGTGTTTATATTACACACTATCCCATAATAATCCATCCTCAGGGTATTGCTTTGCACATTACAGCCCCACATGGCCAAGTAGTTAGTGTGAGTCTAGTGATTATATATTGTATTTTTCTTATTGTCAACAAATCCCCCCAAAAAGCAACAATACTAACAGCTATTGTGTGCCCTTGTGTGTGTATTATTAGCTTTACTGTTGCACTGGCTGATGTTCCTTCATTAACACACACTGTAGTTTATTTTAATCCTACACACACCGTCCAGCTTCCCAAATACTCACTGAAGCACCAAATGTGGATTAATCCGCCGCTGAAAATAAACTATTTCCTCCTGTTTGGGTAACTTTTGGCCAGCTGTTTTAGGAAATTAGAAATGTTTTCAAAGCTAAATCTGCTGATATATCTACTAATATTTACACTCTCAGTATCAATGGGGAACGTGAAGGACACATCACTGGTTCAGGTCTTTTGACAGGATTTATTGAGAAAAATTGAATGAACAAGACTTATATCCATCTATCTTAGTTTAGGTAAGATAGATGGATAGATGGAAGTTATCAACTGATAAAGCAAAAATGCAAAAAATAAAAACTCACTCTTCCTCCCTCTGTAGGAATAAGAAGTACTCTCTTCTGGCGGGCAGTAACCTGATCATCCGGAGTGTCACTGACGATGACTCGGGCGGCTACAGCTGCACAGCTACAAACAAGAACCACAACATCACTGCACACGCAGAGCTGAGTGTACTGGGTGAGTGTTTCGGGGCATTTATTGTCTTTATTTTGATAGCGAATAGTACAGAGGTGACAGGAAACAAGGGGACAGAGAAAAGAGAGGGGAAGACGTGCAACAAAGGTCCCTGGCTGTTGCGATTACATGTTTGATGTCTTAAAACACTAGGCAAAGGGGACTCCCCCACCTAAACCTGATTCTAGCATCAACCCTGAAACACTCTTATACCATAAACAGACTCGACTAAATGTCTCTCTACACTTACATAAATCCCCTACGGCTGCAACGAATGATGATTTTTATTATCGATTAATCTGGTCCATAAAAAGTTTTTTTTTTAAATGACCAATAATTGATTTTCAAAGTAGCTGTCGATTAATAATTAATCTACTAGTTGATTAATCAACTAATCGTTTCAGCTCTAAAATTCTCCCATAGAAGTACAAGAACACACACTTCGGTGCTCAGTGTTGTGTGGAAAATGAAAGAATGAAGCATTGTCACTTCTCAAAGCTCTCAAGGGGAGGAATAAAAAAATAAATAAAAAAGAATCCTGGACTGGAAACTGTTAACAGCCTGACATCCCCGAAACGATACAAATAAATAAAATAGAATAAAAAATGGTCCACCATTCCTCCGCTGTCTGCTGAAACGCTCTCAGGGACAGAGCACCACATCCAGAATCAAATGCAGCCGTGAAATATAAAATCGGAGCCGTCTGTTTGCTTCAGGAGGTTTTCATAAATAAAATATGTTTGTATTTATTGTCTGACTGCTCCTCAGCTGCTGCATTCACACTGAAGCTGCTTGTGTATTCAGACTTCTGAACAGCAGCTGATTGTTGGTTTGGTTAAAAGCAAACACTCAAAATATATTTTTGCTGTAATATTATTTGATTTCCATTAAAATACTGTAATATTTCACCATAAAACAATCATGTTATTTTCGCCGCTAATAATGCATAATAGAAAACACACTTTTCCTGCATAGTATATTCCTTTTAATTCCTAAGCATTAGCTGTATTTATGCAGGGATGAAACTGGTCGTATTACGCCTACTGGCACAAAAATCTTTTTCCCAGTCAGTACAAAAAAAACATCAGCTGTCACTGACAGTAACAACGAATTAATTTGCCAAAACAAAACAGTTCAACATTAGACTAAAGTCTCGAGGAGGAGCTGCAACAACAAATTCTCTTTGTGCCATTCATGTTTGTGGGCAGTCAACAAGAGGTCAGCCGGCTCAGCCAGAGAGGGTGTTCAGATCAAAAACAGCCCATTAAAACCACACAAGGGGGGTTGTATTGGTGGTATCATACTGTGTAAAAGTTATTGAAATGTTTTACTTCAGCAATTTAAAGTAATACTAAATCAATTCTACTATACTAAAAACATTCTTTATTAAGTAGTTTTAGTTATTTTAACACTGACTACATTTTGACATTTATATTTGTGCTGTTACATAATACCAAGTAATAAGTACTTAATCAGGAATGTCTCTGTTAACCTAAAAAACATGTAAAATATTACTTAAAATTAGAAGTAAAAGCTGCTAAATCAAGGATCTTGTTTGTGGCGAAATTGCCTCAAATACGATGGACTGAAAGGGATTTGTTGATAGAAATGAAATGATCTGAGGAAACATCTGTTTGGGTCTTTTACATTGATGAACTGACTTCTGCTGTCATTATTGAATGTATTCCTACAGTACGAGAAGGACTGTAAAGTCATATGAAAGGCATGACATTATTACCTTATGCACACAAGGTAATAAACATCATCTTTTGAGGCTCTGCGGGTTCCATAGCTGTCACTTCCAAATTGATATATAGGACTTTGAATGCAGGGCTTATCAGACAACAACTACATTAGATTTTTTTTTCCCTTAATGAAACAGAAGACAGTATTTTTTCTGCAAACAGAGAGTTGAAATCAAACAGAAGCAGCTGTTGTTTGTTTGACTCTCAGGAGAAAATCTGCAAATTAACCTTCCGGTGTTTTCATTCTCCTTCCAGCTGGGCCTCTCTGCTCGTCTCTCCGTCCTTTCATGTCTTTGTCTCGGTGTCCCCTCTGAGTCTGTCTCTGTGTTCACATCACATTCATATTCTGTTTACACTCTACTCTCAACAGGCACTGCCTGCAAACATCACATGATGTTTACAATAAACAGGAGGAGTCTGTGTTTTTTAGTATGTCGTATCTGGGACTGCACTGTATTCTGACATGTTAAATCAGTGCTGTGGAAACATGCTCCTGCTCACATCATCACCAGATATTTTAAAGCTTTGTAAACTCAAAAGCAACATAAAACACTCTTAGGGAGTGTCTGAAAATGATTTGGGTGGAGAGGGGGCCTATAATTATATTTCAATAACAAAAGGAAAATTAATGAAAATAATGAAAAAAGGCCCTCACCAATGTTATTTTCTTTGGACCCTCCCCTTTACATAAAAATATAGAAAAATAACTGCAACACTCATCCATTATCCATGCACTCATTATGTATCCATTAATAACTAACAGGCAAAGCATAAATAATTTAAGATGGTCTCCCTGGCTGAAACCACAGTATGTTGTTATATAAGGGTCACTTTGGTATGTTTCGACCTAAATCTTTTACCCTATGTTTTTATGTATAATGGAGACAACAATTTTTAAAATTGGTCCAGTACTGACTGAGACAGCCGGTGAAGCTGCCTGCAGCATAATCATTTTGGGCAATTACATACTATCAAAATACCTCCGCTAGAAGTGTTTGTTTTTGCCACTGAAAAGCTCAGATTGTTGACATCAGTGTCTGACATCCTTATGGAAAGGATCCCTACAGAGATAGACCTTTTTGTTAAAGAGCAAGCTCATTTTTGCTTAACCAGAAACAGCAGTTACATCGCTATGTTCATGGCCACCAGACTACACAGACAAGTTCAGACAAAAGTTATTTTTAAGTTCATATCACTTCATTCAGACTCGACAGAAAGTAAATAAAGCTCATAATCCCAACTCTGGTTTGGTTAAAATAAACCTTTAATTCACAGAGTTAGATGAGAAAATACGTGCAAAATGGGCTGCTATAGCTACCATGTAAATCCTTGGGGACAAGTGTGCCCATCAAAGTGTGTCCACTAAAAGTGCTTATAGTTGCCAATAACAGACTCAGATTGTTATTCTCAGTGTCTGACAGCATTATGGAAAGGATCCCTACAGAGATAGACCTTTAGTTCAACCAGAAACAGCCATAATATTACTCTTCACCAGACTCCAGAGACAAAACCAGTAATTTTACCTTGAATAGTACCGTAACACCATAACTTTAGTAAAAGTGGACAGAAACAAAATAAGACTCACCAATACCGTCTTTCCATTGTTCCAACAATCACGACTTTGGTTTGGTTGAAATATATCCTTAATTCATAAAGTAAGATGTGAAAATATTCCAGCTCACTCCTCTCCCAATATTTTCACATCTAACTTAATAAATTAAGAGTTTATTTTAAAGCCACTCTCCCTTCTCTCTCCAACAACATCTCCCCTTTTATCGATCTCTTTTTCACTTAAAGCTTTTAGTGTGGATTGCTTTTCATGGCTTAGAAAAGAAGAGAATCACAAATTTGTGTCGTCGAGCGGTGCAATATTTGACGCCCATAATACACTAGGCGATAGATGCATGTCAAGAAGCCCCCAGAGTGCAGGCTTACATAAGAAAAACAATGGATGCAGGCCTTTTGCCTGTTTTGTTCACCCTTGCAAGATGTCCTCCAAGCTAGTTTATTTTCAGGCTGTGCGGAGCTTGGTGTACGAACTATACAAAAAAATAAACCTTCTAACCAAACTGTACACAACTGAAACATAAACAAAATCCATCCTAACAAACACAAGTTAAATCAGGTATTTGAAAAAGTCTTAAATAAAACAGTGTTAAACCTGTTACCTCCACATATCCCCATTTCTAACATACAACTCTCAACCCCAAACATTAAATATAACCAGCTAACACATTGGCCCTTTTAATAAAATCAGCTGCCTATCTGTGAGCGAGTGATGCTAATCTAGTCACAATGTGGTAGTAGTGGTTACAGAAAAAAAGGAAAGATGATAAAATAACTGGAAGGAAGAAAGAAATAAAGTAAGAAAGGAGGAAAAAAAGGGAGAAATCAATTGAAACAGTAAAGCTGATGTGAAGCTGACCCATCTGAGCAATTTATGATGAGCACACGGGGGCTGATGCTGTAGATTTTCTGCACTCTGTGTGTTTCAGCCTGTTTTTCGCTCATTCCTTCCCATTAAAAGCTCTTTTTTGATAATGCATTTCGGAGCTGAACCAGACAAGGATTTAAACTGAGGTTGTTCTGATCATGGGGAGCCTGCAGCTATCTGTGAATGCACTCTGGATTTATTTATTCATCCCTCTATCTGTGCACCTTTTATCTCTCTCTGCCTCATCTGCAAATTAAATGTATTTGATAAGGTGAACAGTTTACTTACACGCTACATTTACACGCTCTGCATATTTATGGACTTTTGTGTATGGATGAACAAACACACACACTTAAGGAAATGTTAAGAGCTACTTATGTCACACTCACCACTCTGTTTTTATTTGACTAATTTTTTCCATTAACTTGTTCTTTACCATATCAGTTGCTGTTAAAGTGACAATTGCCATTTAAATAAATGTCTGTTAGGTCACTATTCTTTGCAAAATGGTGATTGAGCCCACTGATGAAAGTATTACAGTATTAAATATTTGCAGTATTACGAACTGGGTGTCTGTGGTGACAGAAGACAGCCGACCATCCGGGTACTTGCATCAAGCCCTGCTTCCTTTCAGGTGAAAGCAATTCCTCTAATTTGACTGGCGGTAGATGCAAATTCTGAGGTCTTTGCATATTTAATAGCATAAAATAGGAATACTATTTTGCTTTTTAACTGTTACTAGCCAAAATCCTATGACCAGGCAAGCAAACGATAGAAAAAGATAAAGGAATATCTCCATCAAAGTGGACAAATCAAACATTTACAACTACCTTATTAAATCTTATCACTGTTTCTGTTGTTAAGACATTGTATTTTGCTGTTTTGGTCGTCTGTCCAATGTTACATTACTATAAACTAATTATATCGCTGTGGCAAAGCAGAACTGCTGTCTTTATACTAATAGCAGTCTGTGTTCATTAAGCAACCTTTATTAACTCATCTGTGATGAAGTGTTTGCCACAGACTTACAAATATTGGCTGTCCCACAGTTTAACATTTGTATCCTCTCTGAAGATGGCCTGAGGCTACAGATCTCTCATGTTACTGTCCTTTGATGGAAGTAAAGGAAACTGTAAACCGTAAAAAGCTGATTTTAGCTTTTACAGCGTTTGTTTCACCCAAAAGGGGCCATGGTCACAGAAAGTGACATATGCCTCCTCTCACCTTTCATACAAAAATGTAACTATTCACACAAGACTCCAAACTCTAAGCACAATGTCATTGTTTTTACTCAAACAGAATAACTAAATAAAATTTTTTTTCACTAACACCCAGTTCATAATACTGCAAATCAATAAATATTGCAGTACTTTAATCTTTAGGCCATATAGACTCAATCACCGTTGTGTTGCCTAAATTGACAATAGAGTTTGCCACTTTAAGCAAGAGTCAATAAAGCTTGTTTTAATTAAATTAAAAGCAGTTTGAGAGAGCTGCAGGAAGTGATAACTTTCTTTTGTGGTAGCTTCTTAGGGCAAATGGAAATAATTTGAGTAACAAGAGAATACAGATAGAGTTATTTTGTCTGAATTTGTATGCTATGATGCTATGAGTTTGCGCCACCTAAGAAGTGAAAAGTCGAGAGAAAACTCCTTTTCTGGATCCGTTTCAAACATCAATGCAACAAAAGGTTGTTGCTCCATATTCATCAAGTTTGTTTTATTTTTATCCACAAATTAAAACCTCCCTTAAGCAGCGACTAACCTCATTTAACCTGCAGCTCTTTGTTATTGTAGTTGCCATATGCTGTATTTCACATTTCATTTAGGCATAAACTTCTTAAGTTTCTCCTGCTCATTACTTTTAAGGATTTTGGATTAAATCCCTCTGTGTTTGTCCTCAAAATGTTTAATTTTACATTTCCTGAGGCCAAAAGTCCACTAAGGACATGCAAAAATAGTTCAACAGTGTTTATTATTGCCCATAAAAACCCTACAGATAAAATAAAAAAAACAATTTTGATGGAAAGGTTAGCTGTTGCTGACACGTGACAGGCTCACTTCTCCAGTCTAGGATTATTTTAAACTAATAAAGAAGAAATATGCTGTGCTAATATGCCCCATTACACTTTGTTTTTCCAAATGGAGGCAGTTAGATGCTGATGAATATCCACCGTGTGGTGATGTATGGAGATGTGTGTGTTCTGACTCCACAGGGCAGTGACCATGATTAGATGATTAGGATAACGAATGCGTGTGTTGTTTCCCATAATAATGAGTGTGGCCCGGCTCATTAGCTGGTTCCTGTTAGCAGTGTAATGAAAGCTGTGAGAAACAGAGCCAGCACTGCAGCTATCAGTCATATTCAGTGTGCTGCTGTCAGCGCCTGCTGCTGGTGTTAGCGCTGGATGCTAATGGAAAAGGAAAACCATACAGGGTAGACGAGAGACTGTCCTTTAACCAGAGAGTGAAATGGTATAACAGATCATACAATATCACCACATGGCAAACTGCTGACAGTGGTACAGAGTTGTTTTATGGGTTCTATGGTGTTGTCATGGGGATGTTATTAGGGTGTTATAACATAGCACGTTAGTATAATAATAATATAATAACATGTTAGTGTTATTATGTAGTTATAGTGTGTATGGTGTTAAAGTGTTAGTGTTGTTAGAAGGGTTCTGCAGTGTCGTTATGGCATTATAGTGTTAATATGGTGTTATAGTTTGTTACACTGTTGTTATAAGGGTTTTGTGATAGTGTTGCTATAGTTTTTTCAGTGTTATAGTATTGTTATATTGTTGTTATGGTGTTGTAGTTAGTTTATATAGTCATTATAAAGTTTATAGAGTTATTATAGAGGTAATAGTGTTGCTGTAGTGTTGTATGTTTAAAATCCTCTTTTACGGGTGTTATTATAATGTCTTATGTAGGTCTTATATTATTGTTAACGGGCTACCTGTTCCAAATACTGGAGTCCCTGGCTGAAAAATATTAAGTTGATAAGCTTATATTTTGGTTGTGATAATAAATTAAAGTTAGACTTCTAAAAATTGACTTGAGGCGACCAGCCACAGAGAAGATGTCTCACTCTGTCACTGAGAATGCTTTTTAGTAATACAATTTCTTTTGGCTTGGTGATTATAAAAAACTTGAACTTCAACTTGTACTCAAGGTACAAGGTACTCACGATGTTAACGTGAATAGAATCATTTTTAATGGCAGACATTTTGACTCATCATAGCAGGAAATGCTAAGATCACAATATTTAGTATTTTAATTTAAAAAAATACTATTCATGTTTTATTTTTCATGATAAATACAATGCAGATCCCACTGTTCTGGTTGCATGGAAAAGTAAAGTTTTTTATTGAGATTGTATGCATATGGTGGTTCTTTATATTGTGGTAGTTTTCCTAAAATTAGGTTAAATGGTAAATGAACCTGTGCTTGTGCATGAAATCGCAGTATATTACCTTGCTTACAGTATCACAATATATTGCATTATATTGAATCGTAACCTCTGTTTTGTGATACATATTGTATTGCCAGATTCCTGTCAATACACAGCCCTACTATTTGATAACAATAATGTTGGCTGCAGTGAGCCAGCAGGCTGTCGTAAAGGAGAGCAGCTCTGTAACTCTAGCAGACTGAGGTCGACAAAACACTGTAAAGTTCATACATTTTTTAAACCGATCCATTAAAATATGCCCAGATACCTTAAGATCGCCTCGGGACATCTCTAGTTAAGGCAGTTTCCGGGACGGTAATAAAACAGACACCAAACCTCTGCTCTTATGTCTCATTCAACAACTTAAAGTCATTTAAAGTCATAGCAAGAAAATGAAAAGGGTGCAACATTTTGACCTGACATTAACTGTCGGTTGAAATTCCAGTTCGCCCCCATTTAATGGTGTCTCTGTCCTCCAGAGAATGACATGCTTCATTTTTAAAGGCTCATCATCTGTTGCTTATGTTGGGTCCATCAAGGATGGCTGCTGTGTGCCGTTATAATATGGCATCAGTGATGCATTCAGGGTAACACATTTGACTGAGAGCGAGTCCATTTGAACTAAAACTTTACATGTTTGTATCTAAAATGAGAGCTGTTAGTTATTCATTGAAACATTGCTAATGCAGCTAGAAAAATCACTGCAGTTGACACACACACACACACACACACACTCTAATTCACAACAGTAAAATACAGACTGGTTTAGTCCCTGTGGTCTGCGGTGATTGTCTCACTTCTCTGTGGAATCGCAAAGTCCCTCTCTAGGAAAGACAACACACACAAGCCCCCCCACACACACACATTCCTGGTTGTGGCCTGTGGGGTTCCTCTCCTGATTAATTACAGGCTCTGTGAATTACTGTGGGTGTTTTAGAAAACATTTAACAAGCTGCCAAACTCCCCCGCTGTGCCACCGGCCGGCCCGCCACCGCTCGCCCAACGAGGCTGAAAGACATGAAAGAGAGAGAGGAGAGCGAGGGGGCGGGGTCACAGGGCTCCTGTAGAGAGAGGGGAAGCCTCTTCTAGTACAGAGGGAGGAATTAAGTCTGTCAGTCTGTCCACTGGTCCAGCCAAGACTAGGATGTTTTCAGCCATAATCAGAATTAATAAACTGCCAAAAATGCTGATCACTCTTAGATATTTTGGAGTTGTTTGGATGGAATCATAACGCAAACTATTAGGAAGTAAACAACACACTATGTAAGTGTAAAATGAAAAAGGCACCTAGGGGTGAGGTTGCAGATAACAAGCCATTAACTGAACACTGCTGGCATCTGTATTTGGATCCAGGAAAATGCTGTTCATGTTCTGTGTGAAACCAAAAGTATAATTTATTTCAGTAATTAACATACATAACATAATAAAGTTACATCTGGTACGTAAAGATGTTTTCCTAATCCTAACCAGGTAGTTTTTGTGCGTGAAACTGCAACTGTTTATTATTGTATTACCATACAAGCTTAGAGAGGGGCACCTACAGCATCATATTTTAAAGCGGAGGACCAAGCGGCAGAGCAGAGTACAATGTCAGCTTTCCAAATTCCTCCATCCTTTCCTTTGTTCTTCTTTTTCTCCCTTTCCTGTCGCGCCACTCATCCTTCCTTTCCTCTATATTTTCTTCCTTAAGTAGGTCGAAGTTATAAAAAGCGATTTTCAAACAGGCATTTAATTTGATTAGATGAATTGAAAACTTTTTGGTGCCTGTGGGGGAAAACTGAGTCACAGCAGGATCTGTTTGATGTCACTTTGGCCTCGATTTAATTTTGACATATTTCCCTGGGTCTCTGTTAGTGAGTCGGACAAGGACAAGGTAGATGTGTAACTGAAAGAAGAAACTAATACTACCGATTTTTTTAAAATTCATTATTCAGATATGAGCAACATCTTTACATTTTTGAATGTAGGGGTTTTGCAGAAATTTCGTCACTCGCCCATTGACACTCATGTCTGGCTAGAAGGTTGGAAATCGTCAGACAGACATTGGGCCTGACAGAGTTACCAGGGAAATCTGTGGGTGCTTGGGTAAGGACGGCGGTAAGCAAACAAATAACCAGTAACACTGTATACATACATGGCATCAGCAGGTCTGTGAATCTGTATGAATGAGTTAGTTTCGGTTCGATGGGCTTTGCCATCACTGAGTGAATGTGTGTGAAAGGGCGAATGTGGCATATAGTGGAAAAGCGCTTTGAGTGGTTGGAAGACTGGAAATACTAGCTAGTAGTACAAGTACAAGTCCATTTACCATTTACCATTTACATCGGCTGGCAGTCTTGGTGTCCCTGGCCCCAGCATAGATGTAAATAGATACAATGGGTCATAATGGCTTTCCATTTAGAGACCATTGATGACGACAGCAGCCTTTCCTCAGGTTGATAGAAAGTATGATAGTATCTCTGCAAAGGTTTTTTGTATTTTGCTGGTATTAGTACTGTAACTGTTTAGTGTTATTGTAGTTTAAGGAAGCAGCAAAGATAGGCAGGCTAAAGCAGCTTAAATAAGGCGCCATGATGATATTTGCCCAATTGGATGCTTGAGGGAATCAGCTGAACTGTCAGCTGTGTGTATTTATGATTAACTGTGATCATATGATATAGCTAGAATTGAGAGCTGAGTCAGACTTTGTGGCCTGCCTGAACTAACACTATGCTTAATATTTCATTGTACTTTAAACTGTTTACAGTTAATATATTGTTCCATTTGAAGTTTAAATTAACCTTAAATGTTGTCGACCTTAATTGTATGCTTCTATTTATCGGTTCAGGCACTGTTTAAGAATATAAAATTAAAAATATAGTTTTACGTTTGGTATCTGGAAAAACCCAAACAATACCCAACTCAGTTCGATTCAGGAAGTTATTATACAGTCTAAACACCTACCTCAGCTCTTGGCATCTCAGCAGAGAAAAGTAAACAAAAAGGAATGTTCAGCTCGCGGTTTAACCATAAGATCATGACCCAACAACCCCTCCACCCTAATCAAACTCAGCCTTTTGGTGCTTAATTCTATTTTTTTCTTTTTTGTTTGTTTTGTCATCTCATATTTATACCAGGTGTAAATGCAGTCAGGTTAAAATCATATCTGGATATGTCTAGATCAGTGTACACTCTTTTTTCTCAGTATTCTAACCTCCCTCAGTTAATCAGCATCTTTCTACGTACTGTCCGGTGTCACAGATTATCGGCCACCAGCTGTTTGGTCATGTATGTTCAGACTGTTTAATCCGTCTCAGTTGGTCCATTGTTCTGCTGCTGCTCATTTCTTTCTGTCTGATCGCAAGTTTTTTAATGTGCCTGCTGAGTCCCCACCAATGAATCAAATCAATTTGACCTGCCTTTGTCTCTTAAGCTTTGTAATCCAGGATTTCAACTCAATCAAGTCACAGTGGGGAAAGGAAAAAGGACTTAACGTGGCTTTTCAGTACGACCTGACCCTGACTGACAGGACCTGTGTGGTGTTTAATACCCATCATGCTCCATTTGAGCTTAAAGTCAGCACCTGATTATCAAACATCAGCTGCCACCTGTGACCTTGTGGAGAAACGTCTTCCTCGGCTCGTCCTGGAAAGAAAAGCACACATCTTCACAAAGTGAAAATGCATCAGTTACAGACATCTGTTAGTTTTCACCATCTGTTGTCATTTCTCAGATCTGCAGATTGTTTGGATGTTGATGAATCTTGGGAGATTTTCGTTCCTTCTCACCGGTCAGATCTCCCTCCGTCTCGTTCTCATCGCCGTCCTTTAATCCTGCCATCTGTGTGTTCTATTGTTTGGGAATTGATGTTATGTAAAATAGTGCTCACTGCTGGTTGGAGGTGATTTTTAGATTGGAGGTTATCCTGATTCAGTTTTAGCACAATCTGTTGTTCTACAGCTGAATCTACAGTGCAATGGCTTTCCTTCGATTCTTGAGCCAACACGCTTGAGGCTGCAGTTTGTTTGGCATTTTAACCTCACGCTGCTCTCTCTCAGTCTTCGTCGGTTTCGTCTTCACTACGATGTCACAGTCTGTCCTTGTCCTCCCCCTCTTCCTTCCTCCTGCCTGTTTGTCTGCAGTGATTACCTTCATGCCGGCTTCACCTATTCGCTTGGACAGACAGGTCCAGCTGGGACGGACAGGTGAGGTTGGCCTCGGGTGTCTCAGCCTGGCAGGAGCACAACTGTGCCGATCTGAAAGGATTTGGGTTGGGGCTGTCGGTCAGCGAGGGCCACGCCAAGCTAATTAGACATTATACATATCCGCTGTGTCATCCCACCGCGATGACCGCCGCTGCCCATGAAACTGCTGCCATGGCAACCAGCTGGAGGTCTGTATTCCTACTATGAGCTGCAGCCACGGAATAAACTCCAAAACACAGCTTTCCTTAATGTCTGTGTTCAGTCTGCAGAAAATTATCAGTCAGAGAAGTTTTTAGAACCTTTTTTATCCTAACCTTTAGATTAGCTGCCTAAATGGTGCTATATACTGTACAATACGGTAGATTCAGTATAATGTTCACTTCTGTAGCAGAGTTATGTTAAAGTTACCACTCCACTACTCTGTTTATATTTTTACAAACTCACCGGTTATCTCTATTTGCTTCCACTTTGCTGATTTACAGAATCATTGCTTATAGGGTTGTGCATCTAAGATGATCCAATTCGTATTTATCGGCTACAATACGATGAATTTTGTGATGATTCGATGCTATACGATTGCACAAAATACGTAAAATATGTCGATATGTTTATTGCTTTTCCAATAGACACAGATAAAAAAAGACTGCAGTGATTACCTTAGACCTCGCCCAGCTGGAGCTAAGTTGTGGCTGGAAAAAGTCTTTAATATCCATATCTTGGGTTTAGTTGCTTATGCTAGCTGTATTAGCATCCACAGACTCCTCGTCGCCTGCATGGGTGTCACCATGCTGTCTCATGTTAAAATGCTGTCTATAAAGTTAAAACCGATTTCTGACTGATATTGGTAAATCTTTACACCCATAATTGCTTAGCTTCTCCCAGTCACACTTTTTGCAGATGTTTCACATGTGCTGTTTGAAGTGCTGGAAGGCAACATCAGTACAGGAAAGGTTGTAGTGATTGTTTTATTTATTGAAGCTGTTATATCTAAACAGAAACCAAATTTGTGTTAAAAACAGAAATTTATGTTAGCAGGATGTGACATAGTACTAATGGAATTAGTGCTGTGGAAATGTGCCTTATACTGAATTTATCAAGACAACAGGTAAACATGGAGGAGCAAACAGTATCAACAGCAACCAAAGGCAGGAGCAGATCAGAAAATGACAGGACTTCTTATTGAAATATTATCAAATAGACTTATAATACAGGAGATTCGAAACAAATCAACCTGTCTGGAATACAATTTCGAATTAAGGCCCAGTTCTCTGTATTTGATGTAAATTGAAAGTCTAAGGCACATCCAGTACATTACAATTTGCGTGGGAATGGTTTCTGTTTTTGTCTTTTTTCCCTGGCGTTTCGACCTTCAGTGATGCTGTAATCACTATTCTCTCTGCTGTCTTTGTGATGAAAAATCATTTCACCTTAATTCTGTCCAGAAATGAGATTTGACTTGTTTGTCTATTGGCGTTGGGTCAGTGGAGGATCAGAGACTTGTGAGTGAGCGCTTACTGACTCACAAATATGTTAGATCTTTTAAAAACACATAGTAAAAGTCTGTTTTTCATCACTGCTGCGGCTAACTGGGTTACTGAACATGATTAAAGTTATAGTACTATAGTTATGGGAAATGTTAATTATTTTAAAACACATTCATTTCTGCATTAGCCTTTCAGTGTATTAAAAGCCTGTTCTCACTCCCAAGTGGTCAAATATTCCAGCTTGGTAATTGGCCTACACAAACTAGGACTGTATGTACCCCTGTAGCATCACAATTGGATGCACCCATCTAGTGTAAGTTTGTGAGAAAATACACATATGTAGGTGGTGGGGTGGATGGATAGGTCAAACACACAAACAAACACAGGACATTCACCCAGGAGACCACTGGTCATGTCCCATGTGAAACCAAAAGTCAAAGTGAAATTCTTTTTAACTTATGTTGCGTAATTGCATTGATTATGTTACTTGCCTGACGTTATGTATGTTTTGATACATACGTCATGTTACATGCATTATTTTACATGCATTATGTTACAGAGTTGGGAGTGAGGAGGTGTCTGTATTTAGATTCTGTAATTACCTCTCTGTGTAGCAGTGTTTAATGTCAGGCCACAGCATGAAAGTGTTGGACAGAGCAAACAACATAATGATGATTTCGCTTTCTTTGGGACGCCATCAGTTTTTCCCTCATTGCTCTCACAGATGTGTGTCCTTGCCTGCTCCAGGTCTTGATTTGCAGATTGATTACCGATCAGATTTGTTTTGTGCTCACTCAGTATTTCTGTCGAGAATGAATGTTCGTGTACAAAATGCACAAAGATCAGCAGCTCTCAGTGTGAACAGTTTGATTCCTGTAATGAGGAGTCTTCTGTTAGTGCTGAAATGAATCTTTTCACTCTGCTCTGCCTCTGCTGAGACATGAAGACAGCAAAGTGCCTAGGTTTGATGGAATATTATTTGTTTTCAGTGTCACTTTTTAGTACCAAAACACTGACAAGGAGAAATGGTTTTTGGTTTTCTCAGCTGCACAAAACTGAATGAATGGATTTTAAAAACTAGACACTGTATAAAAAGCCTCATTGAATATATGTGGATATCACATATCTGTGACCAGTTTAAGCAGTCTGCTGCATGTGGTAGTGGAAAGTCATTGTGATGTACATTTGGTGGATAATAGTTTTTCTACTTTTACTGAAGAAAACTGAATTGGACCAAAAGAGACACAGACGGTAGGTCTCTGCAGAAAGCCAGTGGGGGTATGGAGTACTACATTACTACTTGTAATGGAGTAATTTTTACTTCTGTGAGTAAAGAATTGGATTGAATACTTAAATGAAACACTTTAAATTTGCATTGATATTGTCAGTTGTCCACTGTGGTGCTATGCTGCTAGATAAACGGTAGATTTTGAATATAAGTCATCGTAAACGGCAGACAGATTTATTTATTTATTTGCTTACATTGGATCATAAGCTTAAATGGCTGGGTACAGTCACAAAAATTATCACAAATTGTAGACCTAATACTCTACCTGATCAATTTCTGTATTTGCACATTAATGTCTGTATTGTACACTGCAACATATGTATTTGATTATCATTTGAATGATCTTTATTTGAAATAATATTTAATCGTATATTATATATTAACACAATATAATAAATACAACCACATATAAAAAATAAAATGTGTACCATCCTGAAAATACAGTTGTAAAATGTCTTCTGTGGCTCTGGAGGAGAGACTAAACATCAGGATATCTCGGCCCGCATGGCTTAGAAATTTTCTTTTTTTATCTGTCTCTTGTGAGCTTCCCAACTTCACGGAAGTGCAATATTAAATCACCGGATTAACCCCCTTTAAATACTTTTGTAGCTTTTAAGGCACCAAAAATGGTAAAGCCTACTAAACTATGTTCAGTGTTTGGAGTATGTTTAGTTTTCATAACAAAGACATTATCCAAGACATGGTATGCATGCATCACATAAGGCCCTCTGTAACTCAGACCAGTGTTAGCCCTTTCCTCTTGAATGATTGTGGCTTTACAGCCTGTTAACTATTTAAGGCATTACGTCCACAGAGTGAATGATAAGGTGTGTGTGTGTGTGTATAGTGAGTCTCCATGGATGCCCTTAATGACATATAATTGGTGGTTAAGTGCAGATATAAAGAGGCTGCTAACGAGTTTCTGTTCAAACGAGGAGAGTTAAACTCAGAGTGTGTTTGTGTGTATCTAAAGCTGTGACTGTGTGTGAATTGGGTACTATCATCTCTCTCTCACACACAAACACACACACAACACACACACACAGCAGATGTTCATTGAAATGAATGATGGAGCTCATTTCCATTTGAATGCTGAGTGGAAGTTATTATAGTGCAGCTATAGAGAAGCAGGCATCACTGATAGTGTGTGTGTGTGTGTGTGTGTGTGAGAGAGAGAGTGAGAGAGAAAAAAGAGAAATCAAAACAGCATATTCTTTCTTTATTGTTTTAAAATGGTTTGTTTTATCAGATTGAGTTAACTTTTTATATTTGACTGAACCTTAAAAAAACTAATGTCAGTTCTAAATGGTAATCCAGGTGAGTGTGTGTGTGTATCTAGACGAGGGGGAATCAGACTTGTGTCTGGTGGAGGTCAGCTGGTTGTTGCGTCTCATTACCATATGAATGGTTGTTTCCAGCAGGAAGTAGAATCGTATTAACGCGGCGTCCTGCCTGTTGCTGTTCGTATCACAAAGAGCTGGCTGGAAACACAAACGCTTTTGTTAACATGTCTGCTCAGATGACCAGGTAATCAGTGTTAAACTTGCAGCTCTGCAGGAAAAAAAACATCCAAACAATCAGCGGACACCGGGGAATTCCCCAAACACAACAAAGGCTACTGGGTTATCGCAGGCGTCTTCCATAGGGAGATTGGAAAAACAAACAGCTGTTACTTTTGATGTTCTTCTCTCTTTTGAGAACGTTTTCAGACAGCAAAGGCCTTTTTGACATTTGTCGTGTAAACACATGGTCGTCCGTCAGAGTCAGAAATGGTAGAAGATTCTAAAGTCACGAAAATCCACATTCATGAATTTCTAAACCAAGGAGTGGTTTGACTTTATTCAGTGAGTGCTGAGGGGGCTGCAGCACCCTCTAAAATCTGGTATTATGAAAACCATTAGTTCATAAAAAATGTTTAAACTTATGACTTTCTTCTTTTTTTGCTGGGATTTGCATGTGTACACTGGTATTTATGGCAGTGAAGAGGGTTTGTCTTCTTTTTATCCACTAAAAGGTTAACTATTAAATGGGCTATACATTATTATCCTAGCCATTGAAATAAATGCAAAAAACATGAATTTCATGTGTTTAGTGTGACGTCACTATATAGAATGAATTTCTCTAAGCACCCTAGATTTTTTTAAGATTAATTTTATTCTTGTGTGTAGGTCCTTCTGTGCCCATGCATTTCATATGTAAGACATATACAGTAAGCATCCGACCAGAGAATTTGGGGCATTCACTATGGTACAGCTTTTGTACTGCATTCTTTCTCCACCAATGAACCAAGAGCCCAGACTCAGAAATGTTCCTTTTCAACCCTATCAACGCAAAAATCTGTGACTGCCATTTGCAATGATGTTGGTGATGAAGTTAGACCATTGATCGGCCGAAGTGTCGATTAAAATTAAAAGTGACTGTAGTAAGACTGTGCTACAAACCATTCATCCACAAGGCGAGAGCGGTGAAAGGCAACATTGTCCAAAGTGATGACATGAGTAGCCCTCTCTCTTCAGATAATCAGTCTTTCATTCCATGCATCAAGAAATGTGGGGAGGCATGTATTGTATAGGTCGATAGTTGGTATGTGGCAAGGGGCACCATCATTGGAGATGGTAGCACACATGGTGATCTTGGTGCCCCTCTGACCTGTAACAGTGGCCCTCTGCCCACTAACACTCCTTAATTTAGAAAGGAGGAAGATTGCATCATCCACATACATGAATATGTGATGTGCCTCTTCAGCTTCAAACTCCATTATTCTCTAAGATGAGAGTTGCATATAACTGTATGGTGTGACAATTTTCTATTCTTGGGAATAGAACAGTGGTTTCGTCTAAGGACTTGATCAATAGTAGCCAAACTCACACTCTAGATATTTCTAAAAGCTTCCTGATCTATAATCACTACTGCCTTGATTTCATGGTCTGATCGCATTGTTTGCCACAACCATATCTACAATGGAAGCCTCCTGTTCAGCGTTAGCGTCCAATAAATGGGATTGATGAAACAACTGCATTACTGGAAACACACTCAGTTTGTTCTGCCAACAGGGCGATACAGTAAAGCTGAAATACAACGTGGTATACAGTAATATGGTGACTCACCTATACCTATCTCAGAATGTGGTGGACCCTATGTCCAGGCTCACTAAAGGAAAAAGCCATGACTGAGCACATTGTTCATAATTGTTTCAATAATTTCAGTTAAAGCTCTATTTGAACCCTATTTTCTCCTCTTGCTGTGGCTCCTCCACAATGCATGCTAACCACTCTTCCTTAGGCACCTCTGCCATGGCCTCTAACTCTCCTTATTTGCCTTTTGCCTCTTTGATTCATGCTTGCAAATAGCAACACAGATCTTGTATAGACGGATAAGAACGGATTGCTGATTAATGAGTTGTGTAAGAGAGTTTCACAGTTTCTAACAGGTGCATTATTAGATTCAAGTCATTTTTATCAGCTGTAAATAGATGTCTTCCTTTTGTTTCACACAGTTAAACCAACAGAGTTTCGGGTCTTTCTGTGATCTCTATTAACTGTTTTGAGAAAGGGTGTGGAGGATCTATTGTCATATATATTGTCGTATATTTTCATTAATGTATAATCACCTGAAATTAAGAATCGTGTTTTATTCTCTCTCAGATTGAGCTGTTTTTATTTACAGTGGGAGCGGGTCCTCTTCTATGAAGTCCGCCATATTGAACTACCATGTTTGTACAGTAGCCTAAAACAGACAAACACTGGTTCTAGATAGGGCATTTTGCATTTTTTCCGAACCATTGTAGATTCTTCTTCGTGCTTGGTTGAGTCAAGGGGTTTCAGTTGGTTTCAATCCTGGATCTCACAGCTAGATGCCACTAAGTCCTACACACTGGTCCACCTTGGCATGTACTTTATCCTTGCATATACTGCAAATTATGCTTTAAAAATCAAACAGATCTGAGTTTTGTACCTTGTTCTGGACTGTTATGCCTTTTTCACAAAAAAGGGAACCGGATCTGTTTCCCGTTCACACACCTACTTTTGAAGCGTTCTCAGCATTACAACCGAAATAAAATGAGTTCGGAACCTGAAAAGTTGGTTACCAGCTGGAACCAAAAAATAGCAGGTGTTCCCTGGGAACCAAAGTGGGTATGTCACATTTTACAGGTCATTGTGCATTGTGCAATGCCTGCATCTCAGGTGTTTTGTGTCTCAGATTAATTCCTGGACATGTGTAGCGGTCTGTGTTGTTTGTGTGTTGGTGTGGTGAAGCTGCAGAAGCTCAGAGTTTAAAGGAAATCGTTAGCTCTTAATTAGAGCATTACTGCAGTGATAAAGTTACACCTCCAGATAATGATGTATTGATGGAGACACACATACACAACTCATCTCCTCTATACTTTATACCCTTCCTCCCTCTCTTTCTCTTCCTATTTTTTTCTTTCATCCATCTCTTAAAATTCTTTCTCTATTTCCTTATCCACCTCTTTTCTCTCTTCTCTTTCTGTCTTTGTTACATACTGTCTTTGACTTTTTACTCTCTTCCTGTTTTCTCCTTTCTTCTCATCTTCTACTCTTGTTTTCACTTGTATTATCTTTCCAACTCCCTGTCTTTTTTGTCCTTTTTTGTCTGTCACTTTCTTTCTTATTCCTTTCATCTTGTCTTCATATAATGCTCAGTAGTATTCTGCTATTCTGAATGTTTGCTGTCTCGGAGTGCTGACAGCGCTGCCATGGCTCTCTGTGCGACACGAGGCCCTTCAGGCTCCGTCCTCAAAATGGCTCTCTGTCTCATGTCTCACAGTCACACACTGCTGCCACGTTTTCAAAGGCAGCATTCAGTGCCAACAGAGCTGAAACATGGCAGCCACCTCACCCGCCTCATCCTCCTTACTTCCTGTTCACAATGTAACAGGCATGTAGACAGTTTACCAGCAGTCACATGAGCTCACATCTGAACATGTGTAAGCCTGTCTGTTGCTCCAATCACTTCACATCTCAACAACTTATAGATTCTATAGGAGATTTAGAAGATTAATATAACAATAACTATTAGCTATGTAATGATATATATATATATATATTACATGTGTCCTAAGCAGAGAATGACGTGGTTGATCCCAGTGGAGCCACACAAACTTGTTATGCATGTCAGTATTCCCATGTTCCAGTGAATGAAACAGCTTTATTTCAAGTTATTTCAAAGTTGGTGTTGGTGATTGTTGGAACTCTAGAAAGACAAACATGGTTCTGGTGAGTCGTAGGGGCGACAGAGGCAGAGCGGGTCGTCCCCCAATCAGAAGGTTGTTGGTTCGATCCCCGGCTCCTTCTG
>JAGRRF010011243.1:21241524-21259346 GCA_019097615.1 Morone chrysops | reverse complement strand
GTTGCCTTTTTAATTCCCTTTTTCGCTTTCTTCCCGACGATAATTCCTTGTCCTGTGGCTCGACATAAATATGATCCTCCATTATAAACTAAAGTGCAGTGCAGACTTTCAAATGTGCCAGGGCAGCAACAAGCGCCTCTCACTGATCTCCTTCTCCTTTATAGCTGGTTTCAGTCACATGACGCTGGCTCTGAACGAAAACGCGTTGTTAGCAGGTAGGCTAGTGCTGTATGTCCCTGTCGGCGATTGTAGTTTTTCAAAATGGCGGAATGACATGGAAGCCTCCATGGACTTGCCCCAATGTATATACAGATAAGAAATGATTCGCTTACGAGAATAAGTCAGATCATTGGCAGAGGTAATTTGACACCAATGAGGACACATTTTTGAATAAAGACATTGATTTTAGCAAATAAAATACTTAAAATACTACACATTGTCCCTTTAATTTGTAGTGATATTACTGCTAATATTTAATTAATAATTTAGAAGGATACCTCCTTAACCTTATTCACAGTTAGGTATTTAGGAAGAAGCATTCAGACCTGCTTCCAGTATTTATCATTTACAAACAGAATTCAATATGCCATGGATAATACTTTTTGGTAATTTTTTTAAAAGGAGCAGCCCATTGTAGAATGAATCCAGGTATAATACACAGCAGAGAATACAACTGATACCAATGTCTGGTGGCTACCTTCGAAGCAGTCTGAAAGTCAAACAATGTAATAGATCCTGGAAAATAGTCCATTTCCTTTCACCATCCTCACTAGTGGGGTTAGGGTAAGAGGCAGTGGCGGCTTCAGAGATTTTCTGTTGCAGGTGCTATGGGGATGCTCGACACTTAAGAGAAGGTGCTTTGAATTTTGGGGCGTTTCATTATGGAGGTCGTATCGGACCACCCTTGGTTATATATATATATATATATACGGGTACACGCCTGCATTAACTATACTGGTTCCGTGACTAAACCTCACAGTCACAGTCGAGGCCCTGAATCCAACGGAGCAGCAAACAGTAGCAACAGAAGGTTCAGAATTGTAAAATCCAACAGAGGGGAAATCATGCACTTACCATAGAGAACTTCACAGTCTCGTTTCCCTTCAGGTTGTGACTCAGAACAGGACGTTTAGGGAGCAAAAACTATCCATTTTGGTGTATTTTACTCTGCTAAATTTCCAAACTCGCTATCACAAACAAGCTGCCATGCGTTAAGGTCTAACGTCCACCACACACTGCGCCCATTGGCCAAAGAAGATCACATGTTTGCCCCTCATGTTTTTTTAGACTAAAATATATATTTTTTAATTATTTTTTAATTCACATTTTTAAACAACATGAAAAAGACTGTTCAAACATGACATTAAAATATAAATATAAAAAAATCACAGATATTTCTTAGTTGTGCTGGGCGGGTGCAATGGCTATTACAGGGGGAGCTACAGCACCACCTAGCTCTTCCCTGGTGCCGTCACTGGTAAGAGGGTTAATGGGTCTTCAGTGGGATATGTGCATGGATTAAGAAGTTGAAAGAGAAAACACGTTAAAAACTGTCTTTCTTATTTGATAGAAGTTAGAGGGATGACCCAGCATTTGCATACCTCTCAGTTTATTCTCAATTTTCAAGACCGTTACAAACAAGCGCAGCCCAAAATGCTTCTGCACACATTTGGATAGACCTTCAATTGGATAGAGCTACAAAATATGTGATGTTGTTGGTAAATTAAACTTACCAAATTCTCTTGGAAGTACGGCAAACAAGCTTTGCTTTCAACAAAAGCTTTAAATTCAGTTGTTTGTTCTATTAGAGAAAGTATACCATCCAGTTTGTTTAATACTGATAATATAGTACATTCAACAGAAACAGTTAATGAGTGGCAGGCATCTTGGTTCTGTACGAAAAAGCCTAAACGGCCAGTAACGTCACTCTCCTCTGTACAGTAATCGTATAAAACCTGTCCCATATTTAATAAAAGGTTGTGATTGGCCCGACCGGATCCAGGACTGCAGGAATTGTAGGGAGGCCAGTAGCATCTGCCAGAGCAAATCAAAGATGTGCTTGCAGATTTGTCTGGTACGCAAGCTAGGGTTGACCCTGAGTTTGTGGTAATAAAATAATAATAATAAAAATTATTACTTAATTTTAATGTAATATGCAAACAGAAATGTAAAAAGGACTGTTTCCAGTGTTTATGCTAACCTAGGCTAACTTTGTCTAGCTTTTTACTAAACATACATGTTGATCAACCCTCTCATGTCAGTCTTGTGGAAGTGGATAAGCATATCTTCCAAAATGTTGAACCAGTCCCTTAAGAACAATTCTGTGATACATTAGTTAAAACCTCCTTAAAATGAGAACAGACTTGCAGTGATTGTGATTCAATTCATTGTTGCTTGTTGCTCATTTTCGACTGCACTCTTTCACTCCCTCACAGCAGTAATTTATTTAGTGGTAACAGAAATTTTCGACATTGAGTGTGAATTATTTGTAAAGTTTCATCCTCCCGTCTGTCTAAATTAAGGATCAGTTACAATCTGGAAACCGAACAGCGTTTGATGTTCTTTTGTGCTTCTTCTCACTGGATAAAATCAAACTGCAGTATGTGAGAAAACATTCTTCAACCCAGACAATATTTTTATCAATTCTCATCAAAGTGGAACAAAATGCTACTAAAATGAAGTTTCCAAAAGGATTTTAAAAAAATGCCCCCAATATTTAGTGTTCAAATCATTCCAAGGGTATTTTCACTGTCAGTTTTGTGTACAGTGAACTCATCAGAGGAGGCCAATGTGTGTATTTGGTGGTGTAGTGGAAACATGTTAATCTCAGCAGATGTCTCTTCAGTGATTTGATGATTATTTGAGGCTGCAGAGGTGCTGTAATCTGAGGATTAGCTGCAGTCACTGGGGGATTACACAGATTACTGCTCTGATTATCTGTACTGTTACAAAATAAAACTGGCTTTATTCCGTTTTTTAAATGCAGTGGTGTAGTAGTATCGCCTCCAAGTTGCATCTGTTTTTCATAATAATTTAAATAATAAGAAAATAATGTAAATTAAATAAATGATAACCAATTATTTATCAGGAAAAAATAAAATAAAAATATTATTAAAATGAAAAACTATATTGTGTGACACTGTGTTTTGCTGTGTCAGGGAGAGGTCAGTGAACGTGTCGGAGCCCGAGTCTTTGGAGCTGACCGTCTCCAATCTGAAACCAGAAGAGAGCTACAGCTTCAGGGTCATCGCTTACAATGACGTAGGGCCCGGAGAGAGCTCCGCCCCCCTGAGGATCACCACCAAACCAGACCGTAAGACACACACACACACACACACACAAACACACCCACACACAGACACAGACACAGACACACACACACACACACACACACACACACACACACACACAATAAATAAATATTTGTATGTATTTATACTGCGTTCGTTGTTTTGTGTACTGTGTGCATAGCTTTATATTTTCTTAATTTATAGTTATATAAAATGTTGTTTAGATAAAAAACGTGTTACAAAACCACATTACCTAAGCCATCAGAAACTATACTGTGCAAACAAAACACTTTTAGGGCTGAGGTTGTGGTTCTCCAAACTTTGAAAAAATTATCCATATTTGTAGGATCCAGTGTTTTTGATACTAAAAAACAACAGTATATTGTTTTATGGCCGAATCAACCAAACCAAAAGCAAAACATTTTAATACATTTCTATATAATCCAGACAGTAAGAATTTGTGTAATTTCTGGAGACCGGGGAATTTTGCTCCAGTCTCTGTCACTGCAGCACTGGCAGTAGATGTAGGAGTAGAAGGTGTATTAGTCGCAGTTGTGATAACAGCAGTAGTACTGTAAAGCCTTGGTCACACTGCATGATTTTCAAAGTGGTCAGATCTCTGTACTATTCACACCACACAACACTACACTTTGAGTCTTGAAGGCACTGTGGTTTTCACAGGACTGATAAGCAAGGGGGTCACACACTACAAGATCTCTCACAACCAGTCCGTCTGGTCTTCAAGCTACATTTCATCAGGAGTATTTAATAACAATAAATAATAAATAAGCTGATAATTATACTGATCAGTACTGATTAAAGCATAAATCAAATTAGTAACAAAACGTTGAAAAATATACAAATGATCAGCTTGAATTCAACTCAAAGCTCCCTGTGCCAAACTTCCTTTAAGAAATGTGACATTTTAACAATTCCTAACATGTCCATAAATTACATAACTCCTGAGCTAAACGCTGATATTTGTCTGTCTTCTTGTCAATTTGGCATCAGTATAATCCTTAAAGATAAACTGTATTCTGCATTCTGTTTACATTTTGTCCGTTGTAGCTGCACTGCTTCCTGTCTGGAGAGAGAGACTATTTTTGTCTGCTCTCACTGGCTGCATCTCATTGCACGGCTCCCCAAGTCGTCTTTGACACAAGCAGATATTTAGCCTGCTTTATATTTTTCTAGACAGTTAGCCATCTGCAAGCTCTTTTGAGCCTATGGGTCACATCGTTGAACTTTCACACAACGCTATCCTCTTGATGGGGCGAGTGGAAATTCAGGCCTAAAATCATGTAGTGTAAACTGGCCTTTAGTAGTTGTAGTAGTAGCATCAGTACATGTGAGTATGTGTGAGCAGTGTGTTGTCTCTATGTGTCTCTACAGTCCAGGTTCCCAGCAGGGTGGAGTCTCTCCAAGCCGAAGCCCTGTCACCCACCTCCGTCCAGGTGAGCTGGGAGCCTCCCAGCCAACCCAACGGCCCCATTCTGGGCTACAGACTGCTGTGGACCGAGAGCCCGTCCGGAAAGGAACAGGTCAGCACCACCACTGCCTGTCAAAACACCAGGCCTCATGCAGAGTTTAATAAACCTTGGAATGCAGTTTTTAGCACAAATTAAACCCCCTTTTCCTCAGAGTGATAACACACATTGATGGAATGACGTGTAATGCCTCCTCTGTGTTTGTGCTCAGAGTGTGGAGGTGAATGGACTCAACTACAAGATGGACGGACTCAACAAGTTCACAGACTACACAGTTCGAGTTTTGGCCATCAACCGCTACGGACTAGGCACCGCCTCAGAGACCGCCAGCGTCACCACCCAATCAGACGGTGAGCTCTTTATTTGGTAACACTTGTGTTTACCCTGTGAAAAAGGTGTATAATGGGAGATTTAGTTCCCTCAGCAGAATTCTCATTGCTGCTCGGATTCTTTGACAGCTCCATCAACGAGCAGAGCCTTTTCCTACCAGATCTGGCTGTGCAACCATTTCCTATAAATGGGTAATTTCTTGATGTAACTGTGTCTGACTCAACTGGTTTAGCATGTTATATAATTTACACCACAGGATATGAAATATCTGAGCTACAGTCTACTTTTCACTTTTGAACTTCAAGAAAATAGAAACTTACACATAATAACACCCATCGCTATGGCCCAGCGTGATGATGATAGCATATCTGTGGACCTTTAAAGAGAAAAGAGAGCCAGACGTGAGATTGAATCGTGGAAGACAATCAGAAGAGGAGTGACAGTGTTTGGGTGTTTTTAAAATGAGAAGATTATCACTGAATATAATCCATGTTTACACAAACCGAGTTCTGCCAAAGAGATCAATACGCAATTAATGCCTTTTCTCCCAGTTCAATAAAATCCGAGATAAGTGGCATTAGCATCTTTAGTTATTGTATGTTGTCAAGGTTCAGGTCGTCATATTTTCCCAAATATTGACCACACGACATTTCAGAGTAAAACTCCTTAAATAAAGGGTGTAAAAAAATCAATAAGACTAACAAAACAAATAAGCATGCAGCTGATGTTTCAAAGCACACAGTGTCCAGAAAGCTAAAATGCACTTAGGGTGTGTGACTGGTTTGAACTAGTCCCAGTTTGAAGCTCTGCAGCCGTTCAGCTGAGACCAGAGAACTGCTGGACCAGGCGCTGCCTATTACCTGACACCATTTGTGTATGTGTGAGCACACTTCATCCCTTTCTCCCTAACACACATTCTCATACACACTCTCTCTCCTGCTGTCGGGAGTTTCATTAGGGGACTCAGGGGTCTTTAATTAAGCAGGGGGATGAGGAAGGAGCTGCTTCATTTTAGCCTCTTAGCCTCACACACTAATCGAGTTCATACACACACAGACACAAAGAGAGAGCCAGAAACTGAGAGCTCAGTATTTAATATTGTCATGTGTGGGAAAAACTCAGCAGTCGATGGGAACCGGCACTCATTTGCATTTTCTTTTGACGATTTATGATGAACAACAAGAATTTGTAACAAACAGCCACGCAACATAGAACAACAGATCAAGAGCCACATATATGAGATAAAAAGAAACAGTGGGAGCCCCCCATCACTCCACAATCTCTCCACGTTTGTATCTAGAAGCCCTGTGTGTGTATGATTGAAAAGTGCCGGCAAATGTCCGTCAGATGACGCGTCGTGCCTCTCTCCATCCAAGGTAGCTCTAGGGCAGTTGTTCCAACTACAGTTTGCACTTCTGCATTTTTTGTCTGTCCGCTGCCACGGACTGTCGGATCGAGAGAGGTCTGTGTGCAGGCAACATGGACGGAAGGTAATGCCGGGTCATTTGCATATACTACCCACATTGTAATAATACAAAGCTGGCAAAGTTTCCCTTTAATATCTCCTCGGAATGGAACTTGAGCTGCTGACTGGTGCTCAGTGTGTTATAGTGAGAGAGAATGGAGGCATCGGTCCAGCTGCAATCACAGCATAAATAAATAAAACTGATCTGAAATACCACACACACACAGATGCAGAGTGGCTGTATTGTGAATCTTCCGGCTGCGTCTCCATGATAACAATGACTTGTGGGCTAATTGAATCCACAATAAAACTGACACACACACACACACTCAGTCAGTGAGCAGCTGAATCAATAGATAAGCTGCCGACAGTTAATCAGGCGTCTGCGTGGACAGATGCAGAGTTCATTCAAACCAAAACACTTTGATTCTCAATTTGAACACTTGGTCTCTGATTCTGCTGCCTCTTCATCATCGCCCCGTCCGTCCTCTTCCTCCTGCTATTCACTGACTCCATCTGTATGTTTGCCGTCATCATTTTCTTATTTTTCATATTTCATCTTCTTTGTTTTCACATTCTAGCTCCCCGTCTTCTTTGTTTTCTTTCTTTGCCTTCCTTTTGTCTTGTTTCATTTTCTTTGTTGAAATCTTCACGTTTTGTTTAAATTTTTCTCCATCATGTTCTGCTCAGTCTTTTATCTTTATTTTTCAGAATCTTCTTTTCTTCTTTCATTTTCTTCCTGTTTTTAACTTTCTATGTCTTATGCTATGTCTTCATATTTTTTCTTTCCTTTGTTTCATCTTCCTCTCCATTTTGTTTTCCTCAGCTTTCTTCTTTATTTTTTCTCTTTCATCTTATTAATCTTTTACCCTCCTTCCTCAGCATCTTCTTTATCTTTATCTTGTTTTCTCCATCCTCCTATTTATTTTTGTTTGTCTGTTTTAGATCATTTCCTGCTGTGATGCTTACTGAGAGTCTCGTTGTCTGTGATTTAAAGTCAGATCATTAAAAACTAAAAGAAATAAAAGAAACCAGGACTGATTTCTGAATCAGTCTGATGTCCTGACAGTTCAGAGGGATGAAGAGTGTGTGTGTGTGTGTGTGTGTGTGTGTGTTGACACCTGTCATGCATGCGGTGGTAATCTTGCTTTGCTGTATACGGACGCACTCAGATCTCGGAGGCTGAATGCTGTCACATCGTCGCTCCGTCTCCTTCCTGTCTGTGCTGATGTCATCAGGATGATTGATTGACAGCAGTGAGGTGACAGCAAACAGAGTCAGCCCGGCACGCAGCCAACACACTCGCATTATAGAAAACTATTAATACAACCAACTGATTTTAGGCGATTTTAAGTGTTAGCTTAGCTTCAACAAAAAAGAAAATACAGCTTTCAACAACTGATATTCGTCTTAAGTGTGTGATTCAGTAGATTAGGGTAAATCCCAAAGTGTTTCTTTCATTTCTGTGATGTAGAAGGCATATCACTGCACTATTTATTTTCCTAGCATTGCAATGGAATGAAATGCCCTAGTCTGCCTTTCCACTCTCGCTCCTTATGCCTTAACAACTACTAGCCAATCAGAGGCAGAGTAGGGTGGGTCATCCCTTTGCCATCCTAGGAAAATAAAATTGGTATCCGTCTGGCCTCTGTTTTACCTTCCCAGATTGTTTCCTCAGATTTGAGAAGCCTAAGAGCATTGGAAAAATTGTAAAATGTTATTTTCAAAATTAACAGCAAAAGAAAACTTCAATGAGGCAACCACAGATTGCTTTGCACAGTGCATCTCAACATTTACATTGAGTCAAAGTTGTCTGTGAGCATACAGTTTTATATCATGAATAACTTATTTACACAGTTTTTGTGTTTGTCTCTGCAGTACCCAGCGCTCCTCCTCAGAACATCACCTTAGAGGTTGTCCTGTCCCGGGTGAGTCCACATTTTTATACTTTATTTCCCTCTCTGCACACTGTGCCAAACAACGTCACTTCAACAAACTGCTTCAAAAATGAAACTGCCATATGTCAGGACATTTCATCAAATTTCAAGACTAACTTTTGAACATGTTGCCTGGTCGCACTGAGACAACTGTCGCCTACGTAAACCATTTAACATTTCTGGCTGATTTTCCAACTTCCTTCACCCTGCAAATGACTGATGGCTGTTTATTCTGACACACATTTCAACTGCGACACTGCCATCAGTCAACGGTTGCTCTCCAGTGATCTGGCCTCATTTTACTGATTGATGTCATCTACAAATGCGTTCCCAACTCATTTAAGTCTCCCCTGTTTACAGTCTGTTCATGAAATTTATGGAATACTTTGGAGCACTTCTCAAATGATATGGTATGTGGAGGAATCTCTGTAATATTTTTAAAAATAATATATATAAATCTAATAAATCATATAGTACTGATATATTGAGCACCTAAACTATGACATCACTGAAATGTGATCTAAAATAAGTTTATACATTTCCTATAATATTTTATTTCAATCTCAACCTGCTACGTAATTACATTAATTTATGTAGCACGCACATACATCCATGGTTAGTTACAATGCAATTGAGTTCACTTTTATTTATACTGTGCCAAATCCGAACAGAAGTTTTCTTAGGACTCTTTCTGAATAGACCAGGTCTACGCACTGTACTACAGGCTTATTTACAGAGACCCAACAGCTGACCATGAGCAAGCACCTGGCGACAGTGGCATGGAAAAACATCCCTTTAACATCCCTAGATAGTTCAAGACCCTTGGCTCTAATTGGTCAGCCGTCTGGCTTCATCAGTTGAGGTTAGGGACAGAGACAGGTAGAGAGAGAAAGACAGATATGCACAGCAATAGCAACCGTAACAACTATAATAGTATAGAAATATGACCAATATGATGATGAATTATGAAAATAATATGACTAATAATAATGCAAATTATGACTAATGAATAATACTAATGATGATAATAATAATCATAAAAAAGCAGGCACAGAGTCCAAGCTGGAGACTACTGTTCTGTGGGACACACATAAATATACAGTACAGTACCCCCACAAAATGAACAGCAGTTCACTATTATCTAATCTGTAAATGTACTGAACTTCAAATATGATTGGAACCCAGAGGCCCCCCTCTGAGGGAAAGTTGAAGGTGGGTGCGCAGAGGGAGAGATATGAGCTGAAAGGCACAGGTGTGTACTGGTGCCTTGAAAACAATGGCAGGTTTTGGCTGCTTATCAACACAGTCAGCAATTGCAGCTGCAGCTGTAGATTGCCTCAGTTTGTCATAACTCAGTTAAATGTGAACAGACATGGTTATTTCTTTTAGGTTCAGTGTGACTTACATTTTACAAGGATACCATTGTCTTTGATGTCCATTGCAAACAGACATCTATTAAATCATAGAATAAGATGCTCATTATAAGTCCAGAACTTGCCTGAGAATCATCACAATTTTAAGATTTCTTCAGTATCAAAGTAATGCAGTGATAGTTTGTATCAATCTGTGCATCCATGGGTGCACTGCAAACTGGAACTGCTAGTAGCTAATTTAGCATACTTTTAATGCTTCCAAATTTCCAGAATGTAAAGATATAGGCTACAAAGATGGACCATGCTGCCCTGCCTTATGAATATTTCTAAATCATGTACTCAAAAGGAAAATAAAAAACTGACAAAAAAAGTTATTGGTCTTACAGCAGCCATTAAAAATACAACAAAAGACATACAGTACATACTGTAAATGATGTATGTATAATATATACAAATGGACACAAACCAAAACAGCCAAATAAACACACACTGTCCAGTTGGGGCAAACTAGCCTAGAGTGGAGTTGGGATGGCATCCAATAATCTTATAAGAAATCACATCACACCAACTCTTTTCACTCTAGCTGTTACAAAGCAGCAGACAGTTAGTTTGATAAGCTGGCAGGAGAGTCAGAACTGCAGGAAAGTGCTCTCTGGGATGTTTAAATATTCACTACCCCAAAGATTAATGTACAGGAAAATATTGAATTGTTAATTTTCTGAACTTCAGATATCAATATACAGAATCCCAAATATATTAAAAAGCCTCCCAAAATATGCTTTCAATGGCAGAGTGTATTATTTTAAAAAGCATTCAGGGTTTCAAAAACATGTTTCTATCATTGTTGTCTGTTGACTGCATTCCAGTCATATAAGGGTACATTTGCATGTGCACTGCAATGCGAGTAGCGAAGTGGCCTTTTACATAAACTGAGAGCTCGCAGTAATAATCCTGCTGACGCCACAGAATTTATTTTGATGATCCAGAGGAAGGTTTGGAGAAAAAAAAAAAAGCCAAAGCCGCTGTACTACAAATCATTTTGCTGTCTCAACTTGGAATCTGTGTGGAACAGCTCATAAGTGTGTACAACCCCACTGCAAATCAATTACAGTGTGATTCTGCTGTGGTGTCAGAAGATTAAAATAATTACTGAAAGTAAGACACAAAATTATGCACCATACACAGATCACATCTGCAGACCTGTAGGGAGCAGCTGATAGTTACAGGTATACAGCCGTCAAGCAGCTGTTGGTAAGAATCAGATATCTATATTTTGGTGTGCATCTATAGTCCTCTTTCACCCCGAGTTGTGAGAAACCATTTTTCCCCATGACATCCTGGCAGTTTCGGAGCTAGAACAAATATCCAAGGGGGGCACATGGCTCAGAGCGGAGGGCACCAAATTACTGGCAAGTGGCAACATAGGTTTGTATAGTGAAAGTAAAACCATGGTAGGCTCCCTAGGAGAATATTTTAAGAAGAAAATCACAAAAATAGTGCATTGTGGTCCTAATAATCGGGCAAAAACACAAGGAGGAATTACTTAGGTGTACATAAAAAGCAAGAACATACACATTTTACACTGAACAAAAAGCATCCCAAATGACTGAAAGCCACATGCGCTTGGTACTTCAGCCAGTCCCTCCTCTGGTGCAAGGCAGCAGGAAAAAATATATTCTTCTACCCAAACTGTCAGGAATGGTGACCAGGACTCAAGGTTTCAATTAAAATTATTTGAACAACACAAACAAAGTGGTTTAAGTGGCTGAGACTCAGTGGGAATGGTTCCGGACTCCAGTGCTCTGGGTTTTGCGGTGCTGGCAGGTGGAACTGGGTCCAGGATCAGGGTGAGATGGTCTGAGACAAGACAGGGAAAAAACAAATTAGTTGGAGATATTTCAGAGTCACGAAAGTTCAGGTTGGGTGGCGTGTTCTCATACTGAATGATTCAACGATCCAGCGGGGACTGGAAGGTCAGCCTGGCTTAAGAAGGGTGAGTTGATGGTGATGAGGAACAGGAGTGCTGAGTAGAGTGATGAGCCACAGGTGTGGAGGCAGGAGCTCCAGCGGCCACGCCCACCAATTGCATGCAGCAGGCCAGGATCACGGCTGATGGGCCATGACACAAACAGGCTCATGGGATAGGTATTGAGACTGACATGTTTAGGCCCATCTTCTTCTAAATCCAACCCGGATATAGCCTTAAGAGGAGGGCTAGTAGTAGCCACGACACTGACAGCAACTCCAACGATTCAAATTAAGTGACATCATCAACCCTTGGCCAAGAGCTCATTGCTGTTGAGCTGCTCAACCACTTTCTTAAGTCCATGGCTGAATGAAGAATGAAAATATTCAGTTAGGGTTAGCTAAGGTAACCTTAACCCTTAGCTAACTTAAACTACCCTACAGCCGATGACAGACTTTTAGTTTTTAAAACTTGAATTTCCGCTGAACTTGTTCACATACTGAAATGTTACATAACATAATTCATTACAATAGATGCATTTAGCACAGTCATAAGAAGACATTAAGATGCTTTTATGCAAGTGATGCCCCCTAGTGGCCCCTTGAAGAGCCGGCCACGCAGTTGGCAAAAGTTGTTTGCCTTGATAGCCTTGAAATACTCCTGCTGGTTCACTGATGAAAAACTAAAATGTAAAGCAGCAGCAGGAGGAAATGCTGGTTTTCCATTAGCAGTAACACACCTGAATGTGATCAGTAAAATACAGTAGAGCTGATATCAGAAAGCATGAACAGGAACGTAAGAGTAAAACTGAACTTCAACCTTGGTCTGTGTGCACTTCTATCAAGAAACCATGAAAATTGCTGTTGAGCTGGTCTGTGCATAAGGAAAAATATTAATTTGACTTCCACAATTTACACATTATCACTGCGTGGCTTTTTTCTGGCAGCTCAAGCGTTTCCCTGCCTTCCAGCAGCCGGCTTTGCAACAACACTTTTAAACTAATAATGTACAAAGGAACTTTTGATGCTCCTGCTTTTTCTTTTATGCATTTTACACCTTCATCTGAAGGGTAAAAAGCCTCCTATGATGGCTGATTTTGTCTAACTATAATGCACCTAGGTTGGGTAGCACTGGCTGCTCAGAGACAACATTCAGATGACACTGTTTGTCAGTTGTTATGCTCTCCTGTTTCACAATAGCTGTGTTCACATCAGCGTGCTTAAAGAAGGCTGAAACTGCAAAACATAAAGACTACAAAAGGATAAGAAATTCACTCTTACCACATAAATGGGCTACATGTCTGCATATGCATGCATATAAACCTATCTAATCATTGTTTGCATTTTTACAAGCTTCTGGCAAGTGGCCTGCTGAAGCTGAGTGTGCCGAATAGTAGCAGTCATTAGCAAGTCTACAGTTTTGTTACGACAGAAGCACGCTGCTTCTCAGATGCGATATTCCGGTCAGGACGGCAATTACTAGCTTAGTTTACTGACAGGTCAGTAAGGCATGCCATATGTCAATCTGATAGTTGAGCGCCCCCGGCTGGATGACAAGGCAAACTACTTGAAACGGTATGTTGTTCACATAATTACACTTAGAAATTTAACCTTGTTTGAACAAACTTTTGGATGTTGAACATAAAGTGGCAGCCCTAGCAGCATTGTTTTTTTACCATTTGAGCTTTTACATCATCTTGTTACGCTCTCCTCCGCTTATCTCTATGAACCAACACCTAATTGTCATGGTAGTGGATGTTAGTGGATGGAAGCATACATTCAGATTTTCTTTTGCTAAATTACTGTGGTCTAAATTTGGTTAAAATCTTTGATACATTTGGTTTGAAACATGATACTGTTTTTCTCTCTGGTTAGATATTTGAAGGCAGAGAAGCAATGGAGATCACAATTAAAACAAAACAATTTTCTGTAGTGATCTGACCTGTTCAGATGTCAATGTGAAGTTTTCTAGTTTTTTTCCGTCCTGCTCAGGAAGCAGCAGCAGACAAAATGATGAACGTTTCCAGAGTGGTTGTGAACAGCTCATAATTTATGCCCATAAAGAGGAGGCTCAGACTGTCTGTGGAGAGCTGACCTCATTTAGTTTCTGCCTACTTATTTCCCTGCATGTGATTGATATTTCTCTACTGATTGGCTCTGAGGTCAGGGCCGATTGATCAGTGATGTCAGAACTGCTTGACAGTTTGAAGCCTCATGATGCAATCTATTTTCAATACATGTATATAATAAAGTAATTAAAAGCTGAATGCCAAACATTCCAAAGCAGTAGGTGGTTTTAAAGTTTGAACCCCTGCTTAAGTGTTTTTCATCAGGCCCTGCCAGCTCCACAACTGACCTCTGACCTCCCTGTAGATCAGGATGAGAGTAAAGGTTATTTTATTTAAGATAAATAAATGTTTTTATTCACTAGTTCTAACAATACCCTGAGTAGCAAATGTGAGGAGGAAATATACTAGATTTTAACAATGTTACAAAAAAAAGTTTGTAGTGTGTGAGTTACATTGTTTATATACCGTCTACCAGGTGAGCTGTCTCAGTATTTCTTTTTAAAAACGGGAAAGCATCCCAGCACAAGCACTGTCTAAAATGCAGTGCTACTCAGTATCCCTCTGTTCACAGCCCAAGATTACAGTACCACACAGGAGAAAGTCACCCGACTGCAAAGTCTACTTGTAGTAGAAAACGGTCCGCTACTTATCCCATTTTTTTTTTTTTTATCTCATCCCATATTTGCCACAGCTGTGACAATTGCGATCCCGCGGCTTGCCAGTGTTCCAGCTTAACAAATTACAATGTTGGTGACTTTCGGCCAAATATGTTAACTAACTGGTGACTTTATTTGGCTGATAGTTGCCAATCTAGTATGTAATGTTAACACAAACAGTGGACTCCTGGGTAAAAGTCCTGTGTTTATGTGACCCATCCATCCATCCCAACCTCATCCATATGCTGACTTTCTCACTCTTTATACTATGTCACACTAGAAATTACACTAGAGGGACACCTACAGCATTCTAGTTTGAAGCACAGGAACACTGACCAAACTGCCATATTTGACAATTTGGGAGTGAGATCGTGCTGATGCTGGAGACAACTGGGTCCTTCATCCTGGGTCATACAGGGGTCTCTGTCCAAAAGCCTCTATTCCTTGATCTGTGTAAGTCAGAGGCTCCAAAGATCTAAAAAGAAAACTATAATAGTTTACCTTATTTATTGTCCCTTAAAACGAAATTTGATTTAAGTCGGTTCATCATCTGTATCATTTTTCAAAGATAAAATTAAAGATACAATATCTTTTTAAGTGAGTAGCATTAGCCAACATTTGATTTCAGTCTGCCTTCTCACATGGAATGGATTATTGTACTACGCTAATGTTTGGCTCTGATCACATCACTCCCCCTTTAGAAAAGACAAAGCTCAGCACCACAGGGAGAAGGGGAGTGATGATAATTACTTGCATACAGTAGATGTGTTGGATGTACAGTATGTTGCAGTGAGAATAACCCGTGTGAATATAGCAACGGACTCGAGTTGACTGCCTGATGTAGCTTGCAAACTTAACTTAATTTGAAAACATGACACTATCTGGAACCAGTGTTTGGTTTATCCATTTTGGGCTACTGTAGAAACATGGTGGTTCAACATGGCGGACTCTTTAGAAGAGGAGCCACTCATTTTGTAAACAAAAAATGTCTTTCCAAAGTAACAATAACCCAACGATTGATTATACACTAATGAAAACATACCTATGAATATTATGTTTCATTTCTGCCAGTAGATCCTCCTCAATGTTACACACTGGACCTTTTAAAGGCATGTAGATAAGCAGTCTTAGCAGCAGCCATAGTAATGAAATATACAATACATTTTTTTAAATGAAAAAATCAATAAAAACTGCAACTGAACTCCAAACTCTACTGAACCCCTGCAGCATCCTGTTCACTGCTTAATTGCCACACACACACACACAGTCAAGCATTGTCTGTGTGTGTGTGTGTGTGTGTGTGTGTGTGTGTGTGTGTGTGTGTGTGTGGGTGGGTCCAGTCTCAGTTTCTCTGCAGCGTTTTGCTGAAGGAGAAAATGTGAATCTCTCTGCTCCTGTCAAGTTTCTGCTGTCAAACCAACTTTTCAGACAAATCTGACATTTCTTCAACTTTCCTCCAGTCAGTGGAGCGTTACTGTGTGTGTCTGTGTGTGTGTGTGTTGAATGCTTGGTTGAACACACAGCAAGAGTTTACAATATGTCTGTTGGGTTATTACCCAGAATTCTCTTGAGAGTCCGGCAAGGGTCACTATCTCTGTGGCTGTGAGTAGTCAGGACCAGGAGTGGATTCTGGGAACCTTTAGCTCTAGTGCTGGTCTAAGAATAGCTTTCTGAAGGGTTCCTGTTGGAGCGATTAAACCTCCTGGTGAGACTCTGCAGGAGTCAGCTGTGTTACTGTGAGAACCTGGAGACTCATTTAAACATTAATTAAAAGAACCGGCAGTGAAGGTCCAGCTGAGCTCAGTGTGAAGTGTTCATTTGACTTCTGGGGACATGAAATGAGGTTTTACAGAGTCCATTATGAAAATTCTCAGTTAATGTCTATGAGAGGCTGTGCAAGGCATAATTCATGGTCTTCACACATGCATTCACTCTCCTTTCACACAGACATATTACCCCTCTGATGTACACATTTTTCTCGCTCATATGTATCTTCACTGTTAACCAAAAATAAAAGCATTATTATAATATATATTATTTTGAAAGGAATTTGAAGAAATCTCTTTAGGAAAGATGGAGACATGGTTTTGTGCCAAGTCAGTAAAAGATGAAGACATCTGTATAAGGACTCTGGAGCTGTAGCTTCTGTTTGTTCACTGCACTCTTGGACACAATCATAGTGTAACATTAATGCAGCTCTTGTGCAAACAGTAAGCTTCAAGTCTGTAGGTGTTTGCCATGGCAACCTTTGACTCACATCTGAGAGCCAGTATCTCTAGGCAATGAGCTGTTAGCATGGTACTGACTGTGTATCCTACGGAAGTTAATACAACAGGTTTTTTTGCCAGTATTGATTATGTACGGTTAGCAGTTTCACCTGCCTGTCACTTTTATAACATTCTATATTTGGAGGACCCAACTTCTTTCTGTTAAGTTCATATTCCACTCTGAAAGTGAAAACTAGCTACAGTTGGCAGTGATTCCCACTAGATGTTACTTTTCATCAATGTTAAAAACATCTACAACAGGCTCAGTCTCCACTGTAGCTGTGCTTACCGGGAGAAGACTGGGAATGCTAACCATTCACTTTTCCTGATTAAACCCTCATTTGTGCTAGCATTATGTTGTAAATAATAATAATAATAAACATATTCACTTTATTTACTATTTATACAACACTTTTAAAAACAAATTTACAAAGTGACTTACATGGCCAGAATCAGAAATTATCTCAAATGTCCAGTGTGTAGGATTTAGTGGCATCTAGCGGTTGCAGATTACAAGTTACTCACTCCCCCCTCCATTTCTAAGCACGAGGGAGAAACTACAGTGGCCCCAAACTGAAGATAAAAATGACTCATTCTAAGTTACCGAAAACACAACAGTTCTTATTATATACATGTGATTATGCACTAATGAAAACTTACTTATGGATATTATATACCATTATACACTTTAAGAATAAGTTCAAGTATAAATCTAAGAACATTTCTATAAATGAGGCCCCTGGTCATTTCTGTAACATGTAATGACAGAACAGAACGTCCTCTGGGGTTTTATCACTGTTTAATAGAATTGTATTTCTGACATTGAGATATAACATATTCATTTCTCCAGCCACAGAGTTATTCCAGGAAAGTCTCTGATCCATGAGAGAGCCGCTGGACGTGACATTTTCTGTGTCAGAGGAAAGAAAAAAAGTTTAGATTTTAGTTACAGTTTCAGCCAGTTTGAACTTTGACACACACAT
>JAGRRF010011243.1:21221216-21241514 GCA_019097615.1 Morone chrysops | reverse complement strand
ACACACACACACACACACACACACACACACACACACACACACACACAGTTAAATATGTGCAATATAAGATTTTAGTACACGCACTATAATTATACTTTCACTAATTCAATCACACTTTCAGTTATTCATTCTTTCGTTGATCCATCCATTTGTTCATTCATTCATCCATTGTTCAGTCAGTCACTTCTTTCATTAATTGATTCTGTTCATTCATTCATTACATTATTTTTCCAGCTTGAAATCCCAGCTGTTGTCTCTGCCTCCGTCTCTCTGTCACACACCTGTGATGATGTCACTGAACAGCAGGTAATTACTGTTAATCATCCCAGATTCTCCTGCTCCGACGTTTTTGCGTGCAGTCGTCGTGGTAACGGGATGATTACACCCTCAGACACAGAAGCAGAAACATAATAATCAGTTTGTTGTCGTTCATCAGCTCAGTCTCACCCTCAAAGCATCTTCTCCTCTGAATCAAGCATCACTCCAACTTCACCTGAAGCTCCGCCCACCTCATCAGGAGCATGTCTACTAATTAGTCAGAGGGTAGACAGGGAGGGTCCTGTGACCAGGATGTCAGGACGTCAAGACTTTGAGCCCAGAACATCTTTTTGTTTCCCCCGTGGAACATTTCTGAATGTTCCTGAGGGTTTCTGTCTATTACTAAGCATCTGCTGCAGAACACCTCACTTTAAGATGATTGGTTTTTAATTCAGCTACATCTCCCATGATGCTTGCTCTCTCTTGGGTTTTCAACCAAAAGAAAGAGAAAAGCTCCCTGAGTGTATATAAATTGCAAATAACACATTATGCTGAAACAGATCATCATGCTTTCCATAAAAAACGGTGGTCCAACAAAAAAGAAATGGAATTTCTATGGGAATCTCTGTATTATTTATGCACTTACCCTACTTCAAATGACATTTATAGGATTCTGGAAAGTAAGGGGGACAAGTCCCCCATCCCCAGTGGAGATTACACCCTTGAATGATATATATATTTATGCAAGATCATCTGGTAACCATGGTAACGCTTAAGCACGTCTGTGGGGACTTTCCCTGACAGAAAAGCACTTCAAATTGAGGTATGTTGTGTAGAGCTGAAGCTATTTGTTGATTAATGGATCTGTCAATCGACAGAAAATTAAATTATCAATACAGATGTTAAAAAATAATTGGTTCCAGCCTCCAAAATGAAAGGATTTATTTTTTCTGTTAACATATAGAAATCTGTTTGGCTCTACAAAGTTGCATTTTTTTAATTTCCTGGCTTATTTTTTTATTAGCTTTTTTGGAGCAGTTGTATGATTGATTAAATCAATAATTGGCAGGTTTCCCACGCGTCCTGGAAAACCTGGAAAATCTGGAAATGTAGAGAGTAGTTTTCTAGTCATGGAAACACCTGGATATTGACTAAAATTACCAAATATATTGGAAATAATCAATGTTGTCCTGCAAAATGTTGTATTGTATTTTAGCCGTTCACTCAGATTAAATGAATCCCAGTGGGTATTTAGTTTGATACTCAACTGTTGGTTGGATAAGTTCATGCTACTTGGAGAGAACTTTTGGCGTCAAATCTATTTTTAAAATGATGGTCACATCTTGAAGCATACGGCCTGTTATTAATGAACAAATTTGCATTTGTAGATTATTGCTAATTGTATGTGCAACAAACACCTATACTACCTCTTTTTAAACAGGCTAAAAGGTTAGAAGATTCATTTTTTGTGAAATAAAACAAATTCTACGTGATTGGAACTGTTATTTCTGCCCTGCCAAGCGTGGCAGGAAAGTGAGTCCCATAAACGCTGACCACCATTTTGAGCAAGTGCCGTCTTATATTGTCAAGAAAAACTCCAGGAAAAGTCCTGGAAAATTATTTCTTCAAAAGAGTGGGAACCTTGAAAAGGAAACATTTAATTGTCATCTATTGTGAGTCCCCACATTAAATACCTGCTGATCAATGTGAGAGTGACAGCAGCTCCCACTGTGGTTGAATGTCACTGTTGGCTACTTTAGTTTATAATTAGATCACAGCAACCTGAAAATTATTTTCATTTTATTTACTTACACGCCTCCATGAGTATTTGTGAATGTATCATCCTAAAACCAAACAGCTGTTTATTTGCACGCTTCCATACACATTACACACTGCATGGTGCAGCATGATGTTGCATGTTGTATTGCAGAGCAAATAGAGAAAGTCTGCCCTCCATGTGATTGTTCCTTTTACCCAGAGGACATTAACACACACACACACACACACACACCCAGTCAATGTGGTTGCAGCTCTCACCCAGAGGACATGAACAAACAATCACAGATTGAATTCAGGGAGTGTTTACTCACCTGGCCCGTGTGTGTGTGTGTGTGTGTGTAGGTCACAGGGTGGATGAGGTGTTCTGTATGCAGCTCTCACACTGCAGCTCAGCATACAGACACAGAAGAGAAACCCACTGAATTAATTCCACATTCAGTTAAAAGTTTTGTTTTTCCTCAAAGCTTTCTCACCCATCGATCGGACAAACTGCTCAGCATTACAGAGACTCAAAGTGCAGCAATACAATAATACTGACTTACCTTTAAATGAAATGCACTGGTGAAGTGGTCTGTCCCGCATCAGCAACACAGGAGTTTCTAAATAACTCCTCCTGTATGCAGAGTGCGAGGTATGTCCAGTCTGAGTACCAGATCCAGGAGCCTGAGGGTTTGTCAGGCCCTGGAACAGGTTCAGAATTTTTGACACATTTTTTGGAGTTCCGCTTTCATTAAGCATAAGGTCAGGGTTTACATTTAAAGGGCAACACACACTAGCGGCATATGATGCACGACAAAACACCCACATTCATTTCCCTATGGGCCTACAAAATGGCCGGTTTCTTGACGGACTCATCAGTTCGCCAGCAAAGCCTCAGTTTTTTTCACAGTCGCTCAACATGACTCAACAATTCTCTATTGTGGTTGGCTGGAAGGTGGATTAACTTTACCTGGACAATAATAGGGAAACACATGTTGCAGGGGTTTGTAGTTTTTATTCAAATCAAGTTTATTTATATAGCATGTTTAAAGCAACCAGAGTTGACCAAAGTGCTGTACAAGTTAAAGTGCACAGAACATCAACAGGAAATAAGGACATTGAAATAGTAATAAAAAGGCATAATAACACCAATAAATGATATATAAGGCAATATCAATAGTGTGCACAAATGAAACAAATGAGAAAAATTGGTAAGAGCATGTAAAACAAAAGATTATACAATACTAAAACTAACTAAGAGTACCAGTTAATGCCTCAGCAACAGAAGCTACTGGTGGTTTTTGTACCACTGCGACAACCAAAAAAAGATAAATAAGTTCTCATTGAGAACTTTCTTCTGAGACTTTCTGGGCACGTCCAACTCGTAGGAGACCCTGGGGTAGCTGGAGAGATTATATAGCTCATCTGGCTTATAAATGCTTCAGGATCCAGCAGGAGGAGCTGGAAAATGGTGCTGGGAAGACATACGCCTGGACTACCTTGCTTAGCCTGCAGCCACATAACTTTCACACTTTAAAATGAATCGCAGCTATGCAAAGTTATCAGGACACCCTGTTAATTTAGCATCAGGACATTCAATTTAAACGGATAAATAATGTACTTTACTTACTTTTGGACAATGCATCATAAGCTAGAGAAATGTCTTTTGCAGTAACACCTACAGCAGTAGCAGTGTTTCTGTTGATAGTATGGTTGTGGCAACGGCAGTAGTATCAGAGATTTAATTATTATTATTCAATTAAGTATGAGCAGTATTGTCTTTGTTCTTCTGTTTCCTGTGATTATCACTGTCGTTTTGGTTATTATCAGTACTTATTACTGTTTCTTCATCAGCTTTCTGCAGACCTCCTTGCATTTTCCCTGTGTCCTCTGAGGGGAAATTAAAAAAGACAGAGGCTCTCTGCGTGTTTGAAGGCTGTGAACGAGGCCACGGCTTCGCTTGCCCTGCTGCTTTACAATGTCAACTACATCTGAATACAAAGCAGCTGCAGGAGGGATTTCTGTTCCCGACATTTTCTGCTCCACTCAGACAGAAAAAAAATGAGTCAGTGTTACAGTACAGCCTGAGGCCACTTCACCTCTAATATACACAAAGAAAGAAAGAACATCTGAAACTGGCTTAATTGATCCATGGAGCTCATTTAGTTCTGTGAGCACTTTGAAGGAGATGAAACTCAACAACTTAATGAACACAGAAGACTGGTTCAGCTGTTTTGTTAGGAGCAGGTGGAAAGAGGACTCCAGCTAATATTAAACAATATTGGTCTGATGTCAGCCATTAACAGAAATAGAAATCGTAGTGGACGCAGGTGATGGATGATGATGGATTTCACTTTACTCTAATACTTGAATAAATCCAGTTGGCCTGATTTTAATTCAGTCAAAAGAAAAGGTTGGATTTTACAATCATCAGTTAAAGATATAGAGAATATAGCAGCACTACTAGTAGCACTAGTTTTCACATCAGTTACAATAGTAGTAACAGCAATAATATGTGCAGGAATCGTATTTGTATCTGTAACAGTAGCAGTGGTAGCAATAGCACTACTAGCAGCTGTGAGAGCAGAAATATTGATCAATGTTATAGCAGCGGTAATACGAGAAGGAACAGCAGCACTAATAAAAGTAGCAGCAGCAGAAATAGAGATATTAGCAGCAGCAGTAGTTATAACAGTAGTAGTAGCATCAATATAAGTCTTAACAGCAGTAATAACAGTAATGGTAGCAGTGTTGTAATTACAGCAGTAAATGTTGCAGTGATATATTTTTTTACAGTGATATTATTAAAACAATCTAATGAAAAACATTCAAACAAGGTTTTAGTAGTCATCGATGTTGTTGTGGTGGAGAAGGAGTATCTCCCTTCCCCTAGAGACTACAGGTAGTGGTGGTGTCATCCTCCTTCATGGATGGTTTGCCTCTTTGTGTCTCCGTGGGAGCTGTTGCAACATGAATTTAACTTCTGCATCGTTTCCATGGAGACCTCACATCCAACTGTGACCTGTCAAAGTAGCTAATTAGTTAATGAAGCGCATGGTGATGCCCGACCAGAGAGAGAGAGAGAGAGAGAGAGAGAGAGAGAGAGAGAGAGACAGCGTATGGAGGAATTTAGCCGACACACACACATTTTTTTCAATTTGTCCCTTTCTGTTTCTCTCCTTCCATCCTTCAGCGTCTCTTCTCCTCTCCCTCCTCCCGCTCAGTAATCAGTTCTGCTGTAATCAATTAGCAGGATGAGGAGCAGCAGAGGGAACAGGTGCAGCTAAATGTTAATGAATTCCTCTGTGGCCGTCGTCACAGTAACACTGGCTGAATATTTAAACTGCTTGTTGGCCTGATGACTTACACCACAGCTGATGGAGAGATACACACACCATCACTCTGAGTGTTTGTGTGTCTGTGTGTGTCTGTGCTAATATGACACTAACAACAGATGTGTGAATGTGTGTGATACAATCTGTACATGTGTAAGTGGCCGTCTGGTACTGAGCTGTGTGTGTTTTGTATAAAATGACAATCCACTTCAGTTCACACGGTTACTGGAAATTTCACCACAGCAACAGCAAATACAGGTTTTGCTGGCAGGTGTCTGATACCACACCTACTGTGATACACAGAGACGGATACATTCACTGGTTCTCACCAACCTTGAGGTCTAATAGTGTTAAATACATTTTCGTCCTCATAAAACTTTGGCAAAGCTGATTTTTAGACAAATTTGAAACCTTTTTGAAACAATTTGTTAAAATTCATGCCTTCCTCGTCTTTGCCCTGGTTGGAACATTGCTACATTCCTTGGTGCATTACTGTAATAGAATAATGTGAAACCATTGTCAAGAATATATATCACATGCTAGCATGCGTGGGTGTCGTAGAAACATATATGACATATACTAACTAACTAGTCTTAAAGCAACACAACAGCTCCATGCTATTATTAATAGGGGTCAAAAACACAATTTTTGGGCTCATAGAATTATTCTCTCTCTGACTAAGACATCTGGCTAAGTTGCTATGGAGCACAAATATGGCTCTAATATATAGTAGAAATTAGACTTAACATTATTTTAATCAGATTATTTTATCAGATAGACTACCAAATCCACTTTATCCTTTCCTGTACTTATCCTGTAGTTAGATATGCTATGTGCTAGGCTAATCTATGTTGAAAGATAGAGTGACATTTATAGTCACATATCTAATGTTAGCAACAGGCTAGCATACTAGCTAGATGATCTACATCAATTTTTAGCTAGCTAGTTACATCTGCTAAAAAAAGCTAAAAACCTTGATTACATAAATTGTTAGGTTGCTAGAAAATGGTTTGTTAACATTAGCTAACTTAAGATGTGACTTTATATATTTTGCTTTTAACTTTTAACCATCTTCAAAATGTGGTCTTAAAAATGTCTTTTCAACATAGACGAGCACAGAGCATATTTAGGTACAGGAAAGGAGAAAGGTGACACAGTTGCCCAATTGTTTTTGGAATGAATGGTCAATTGTTAGCATTAGCAGCAGTAGTAGAAGTAGCCTAGTAGAAAAAAATATACGCAACTAGACGAAGAAGCTGTCAAAGACAAGAAAGAGAGGTAGAGAGAGATGAATCAAATCTTCTTATCCCTTTTTAATTCATTAAACTTAATTTATTAAATTTGAGCCCACCTAACATACACACACACACACGGTCATACTGAGTATATCAGCAGAATGGTTGATGGCAGGTGCCTCACAGAGCAGAGCACACTGGGGGCAGAGTAAACATCTGGTGTGTGTGTGTGTGTGTGTGTGTGTGTGTGTCAGAGGTGGGTTGTTAACATGCAAATAAAGCAATTAAAATTCATGCAACACACACTCAAACACACACACCCACTCGTACATGTATAGAATATATACGCGTACACACAAACACGCAGTAAAATTCAAGCTGCTGCAGAAAAACACGGAGAGCAGCCTGACTTCACACTCATCTGAACAGAACAGAAACACAACACAACTCGATGGTCCGCTCGCCGACTGCTGGTCAGATTTATAGACTGCTTTCACACCTCGCTGTGATAGGAACAGAGACATGCTCAAACAAAACACTGCATTCATCTCTTGTGTTAAAGGTTGTTGTCTTATCATTTGATAACTGCATTTCTGTCATGATTTTATGGAGAGCTTTAAAAAAAACTGTTTATAATTTGTCCTTAGAGATCATACGCATAGTCATGGTATCATTGTAAAGATAATACTCTGTTTCAGTTGGTTTGTTTTTATTACTTCAGGATATATTACAGTTAAATTGGTGAGGTTCAAGCACAGAAATTATTTCTTGATTTTTTTTGTATCTTTTTAATTATGTATTTTAAATTAAGTCATAAGTCAATAGACTGTTGTGACTTGAGAGCACAATACCCAGCATCCCTAGCAGATGGCCACGGCGCATTACACAACTAATTCAAAGCAACCTTAAAAAAAAGCTCTCCAGAAGTTACCGCTTTACTGAAAATATTCACAAATAGTCCATATAAAATGACAACAAAGAAACACAAAACACTACAACAACACCCACAAAGAGACACAAAACTGTTACAAAAAGATGCAAAATTACTGCAAAGAGACGGGAAACGACCACAACAACGGCTGCACTTGTTGTTGTCTTAGGAGGGTGGGGGGCTTTTACTTACCCGTGCCTGAGGGTCCATTGTCTCATTATCTGTCCATGTCCTCAGTCCTCAGTCTTGCAGCTTAATTAATTGATTAATTGTTTTCTTCTGTTGTTATTGTCTTGCAGAGCATCAAGGTGTCATGGCAGCCACCACCACGCAGCGCCCAGAACGGCATCATCACAGCCTACAAGATCAAATACAGGAAGACTGGTCGCCGTGGAGACCAAGAGGCCATAGAACCCAACAACTTCTGGTACCTGTTCACAGGTGAGGCTCTGTGGGTTGTGCTTGTGTTTGAAACATATACACAGTAGGGTTGGCCGATTGGACAAATACATTGTACAGGTTATCAGTTGTTCTGTACTGTTATTGTATTGTATGTATTGACTATTATGAAATATCCATAAAGTTAGTTTGGTATTTAATAGTTGTACAACAATTGAACTCTATGGCACAGAGGAATGAGATATATTTTACATGGGATTTGGAAAATTATGAATATATTGGATATCACAAGACTTATCCTTTAACATTTGCCCTCATCTTCTCTTCCAAACACATTTGATAAGACTCTTGTCTTGTTTGGACCAAACTACAAAACAAGGATTCTGAAAACCAGACTGTAGTTTCCATATGTATTCCATATGGGTTTAAGGGAAACAGACAAATGTTTTCACCGAACATCACCTAAGGCTGACAAACATTCAAATAGAGAAAAGAGGAGATTTAAATCCTCAAGGTGCTTATGTGTGGGAGGGGGGCTGGGGTTACACAGTGGACTGGTCTGCTGCCTGTGTTTTTTTGCGTGTATCTTTATGTGTCCGTGTGTGTTATGTTTTTCCTTCTGTGAAAAGAAATATACATTTGCATGATTTTACATTTGTGTGTGTGTGTGTCTGCATTCACACTGCCACAAGCTATTATTTCAATTTGACGTGTGCAGGATTTGAATGAAACTGATCTTCCTTTTCATTATTTTCCACTGATGGTTATCTTCATCTGTTTGTCTGCAAAGGATTTCATTCCCCAGTGGCAGGTGTTTATGTGTGTGTTGAATCTGATCTGCCCGCTGCAAGCCCGGCTGTCACCAATAATCACTCCTTTTTACTGTCTGAGAATAAAAACTGCATTTCACTATATAAAATAAAACATTGCAGCTTCACCGAGGAGATTAACGCATGACACACTAAACCATCCAATTAGCAATTTTCGGATTCTGTTTCCTGAACAGAGCAGTGAAAAAGGAAGAGCTGCTGGTTCATTAACTATTAAAACCCACTGTACATTCCCAGGAATAGTCCAGAGACAAGCCCCAAGTCACAAACAACTAGTACCAAGTCCAGTTTCAAGTCAAGATGATCAATTCTCAAGTGTAGTCCCAAGAGTTGTCCTAAATCAAGACCAAATCATTGTGTTCCCTTCACCGACTTTAATGCCTTACTGAATTCATCCCAAACATCCCTAACAAGATTCTGAAATCTGAACGTTAACAGATTTAAACTTCTGAATCTTTCATTAGATTTTAACAATGTGTAATATTAAACTTAAGCTCAAAGTTAGCCTCATTTTAAGCTGTGATTGTGTTTGTTATTCACCTGTCCACAGTACCAGATATTTTCCAACTTTCTCTCTCTCTCTCTCTCTCTCTCTCTCTCTCTCTCTCTCTCTCTCTCTCTGTAGGTCTAGAGAAGGGCAGTCAGTACAGTTTCCAGGTAGCAGCCATGACAGCCAATGGAACAGGTCCAGCCAGTGACTGGTGTACTGCAGAGACACCGGAGAATGACCTGGATGGTAAGAACAGAGAGAGAGAGAGAGAGAGAGAGTGTGTGTGTGTGTTAGAAAGAGAGAGTGAGAGACAATCTGTACAACAGCATGTAAATACCTCTGCTGTCCCAACACACATAAATATTTAACCAGTTATGGGCTGAGATGGATAGATGGAGGGAAGATTCACCTCAGGGAAGGAGGGATGGGAAGGTCGGAAGCAAGCAGGGGAGGCGGGAGAGGTGGAAGAGAGGAGTATTTCTAAATTGTTCACAGATCACAGGTACAGTAGGTGAACTTTCTGTTGATCACAGTTACGGTTGCAGTTACAAAGCAGTGGTACAAAAGTCATGAGGGTGTTTTTTCATACCCCCAAAAGAATAAATTCCATTTCTGTAACAAAAAGTGCTGAACCAAAGATACTTTTTTCAACCTTTGCATTTGCCCTCAAGTGGAAAAGAAACTCCTTCTTCCTCTGCTTCCTTTTAGTGTAAAAGAAGAACACACAAGCTGTACCGCCTGTCATTTAGTGGTGTGTAGACTATTTAAGATACAATAAATCCCTGGAAATTGTTGTTAGTGTCGTAAAGCACAACATGAAAACTAAACAAAAAACTATAACTTCTTCTGATGCACCCATAAGCAGATGATGATTAACAGTAAAACACATTTGTAATAATATTAGATATTTTCTCATAGGTATGACTGTTGACAAACACTGTACATTATTAAACATAATAATATCCTTTTAGCTGTTAACAACTAGGTACATTATAAGGAGTTAAAAATCATGTATTAAAAATAGAGGGCGTCAGAATAAAGTCTGTACTGTAACTGACTGACTGTAACTGTTACTAAATACTATGCTATGTTATATAAGTGTTGCAATTTGGAATATTTTGTTTTATTTAAAACTTGTATGAAAACATTTAAATGAAAAATGATTTTGTTGACTTTCTTTCTAGCACCACCATTAGGTCAGGATTTTAGTGTTGTAAATGACAAATTAGAAAATATAGAGGACAGTAAGCCATGACATTTGGGAATCAAAATCATTCCCCCCAACAATTTTTTTTTCTAAAAAATGAAGAAAAAAATAATGTAGTTGCTGAAGCACCACCATCATTTGGCCCTAAATTAAGGGTTAGTTGACTGCTGAAAGTCTCATGTCATTTTATTAAAAGGACATTTTTACAAAGCCAAAAGGCCACTGGCTTTAGGTTTGGACAGCAAATTCTTACCTGGGAAGATGTTTTCTTTTTCACTGGAGAAAGGAAAAATGAAAGCAATGAAGAAGTGAAGAAAAAAAAACAACCAACAAACAGGCTGTCAGCTCTTGGGTTTGGTCACCTAATAATTTCTAGCAGAATAATTAGAAAATCTGACCTCAGGCTGAAGCTCAGCAGGAGGTGGTCCTGGTCAGCAGGAAGCTGCTGAGATAAAAAACAAACACATCCATGCTAACTGTGTTTCCTGGCCGGGACAGAGGGAAACGCAAATCTCATTTCAATGGATTATCACTCAATAAAGTGATATGAGGCGTCTTCCCCTGAGGAAACAGAGCACGCTAATCTGATCTAATCTGATGCTGAGGAATAACACAAAGTGTCAGGGCTTATTAGGGCTTAATACACAGCTAACGGGGTTAGCATCTGTTAGCCCAATTGCCCTAAGTACCTTCTACTGCTGCTGCTAACAGGGTTAGTTTTAAAATTGCCAGTGGTGGAGGTCCAGGCCATAGCCAGGACTACAAAAATACTGAGGTCTGAGGTCTCCCAGATCCTGTTGTCTTCTTCTTTGGTGTGACATTTCATTGTTTGTATTTTTGCAGAGAGCCAGGTGCCCGATCAGCCCAGCTCTCTGCACGTCAGGCCATTGCCCAACAGCATCATCATGTCCTGGACTCCACCCCTCAGCCCAAACATCCTGGTTCGAGGTTACATCATCGGCTACGGAGTGGGTAGTCCCTACGCCGAGACGGTTCGGGTGGACAGCAAGCAGAGATACTACTCCATCGAAAACTTAGGTGAGAATGTGATTCGAGTACAGAGATACTGGTTCCAGTCTTTCTGCTAAGGTAGGTAGAAATTAGGGCTGTAGCCACACAGTAATCTCACGATACGATACCCGATATTCAGATCACGATACGATATATATCACAATATTCAGCCAATGATACGATTCGATACAATTCGATACACTTGCATCATTTTCTGAAAGATTTTAAAGGGACAGGGTGATTTTGGTGACATCTTGTGAGTGTTCCATTGACTTGGATTGAATTAATTAACTGAACGCATCAGTTACACAATATATGTCTCTGACTGGACAGAGAGTCTACATCTTGCAAATGCTGGACAAAATCAATCAAAGATGTGGTGAGAAAATTTGTTTCATTTATTGAAGTAAATAAAGGGCGGCCCTTTGCTGCGTGTCATCCCCTCTCTCTCTGCCCCCCTTTCCTGTTTGTCTCCAGCTGTCCTATCAAATAGAGGCATAAAAGCCGAAAAAAGCCGAAAGTGCAGTATTGCAATGAACAATGTAGAGTTTTTTTGTTACCTGTAAGTGCTTGCATTTTGTTTATTGTTTGATTTATTTTATGTTAGCCTTTATTTTATTTTGTTTTATTTTAGTTTATTTTAGCTTATTTTTACTCTGTATTACTTTCCCACCTTTGTATTGCAACTGTTGCACAGTAATTTCCCTCGGGATAAATAAAGCTTCTTGAATCTTGAATCTTGAATTAAAAAGTGCAGCAAGTGGCCTGTTCTGAACAGATTCTTTGACAGCTTTTTTAGCTTGACACTGAACATATGAGGTAGCCAGTCTAGCCACCAGGTAAGTAAACATAGTACCATGGCTTCTCCAAAACAGCCAATAATTCAAGTCCCCAAGAACAACATTTAAACATTTAATCAAAATGTACCCGTCTTAGCCGAGTAGTTTAAGGCCAGGAGGAAGAAGACGTCTGTGTAAAGGGAGTATCAAGACGGGTAACTTGCTAGAAATGCTCTACAGTGACACTAGTGGCTGACCTAATCGCTCCTCCTGCAAAGTGAACGGGGGAAACGGACAGCGAGCAGAGTGACAGGCGGAACACGGGGGATTTGAATGGGACTTAATGTATCGATACTCGCGGCTGGGGACTTTATGGGGAAACAAAATATCAATATATATCGCAGGATCAATAAAATTGCTCAGCCCTAGTAGAAACTGCTAACCTAGCTCCATCAAACATCAATCAGTTTGATTTACAGTTCAGATAATATTCATTTCCATGAACATATTACAGAAACAGTTAAATGCTATATTAGTGTAATAAAATGGTACATTGAACTGGTCAGATCTGTTATTTTAACTGAACCACTATAGCTAGCTAGCTAAGCTACACCAGGAGGCCTGGAGTTTGGGCCATCTTGTTGTAACAAGCAGGTTGGGTTAGTTATTAGGTTTAGTTATTTTCATTTCAATTTATTAATTTATTAAATCTTTGACTGTCAATCATCTGCATCCATGTGTTTCAAGTCCACATGAAATGGAAATCATAGTACTGTTGGCTTTTGTGGATTTACATGTTTCCTGTATAAACAAGCAGCTAGGTAGGGACCTGTATAGCGCTAATAGCGCTGAATGTAACGTCCCCCACTATGTAGCTGTAGCGGTCATAGCTGACTCTAGCGGACATGGAGCTCCCAGTGAAGCCCGGTTCTGTTGCATGCTAACGGTAAGCTACAGCAGCAGTTAGCTTGCAAAGGTCCGGCTCCCAGAAACACTCTGTGATCTGTGTGTTAGCCCTAAAGGTCCTCTCCTGTGGAGTCCACCATGTTGAATCGCTATGTTTGTACAGTAGCGCAGAATTGGCAAACCAAATTCTGGCTGAAGACAGAACCGTTTGCTCTTTTTGTGAGTTAAGTGGCCACCGTAGTTTCTCCTACACGCTTGGAATAGGAGGGTGAGGCAAAGGGGTTGTAATCTGCAATAACACCACTAGATGCCTCTAAGCTCTCCACACTGGTGCTTTAAGAGCCTTGCAGGAAATAGAGCTGGTGGTCTGGTCAGGTCAGTGTCATAGAAATACTGATATCATGTCTGTAATTTATGCACGGTTCTTCCTTAAGGAAATTGTATAGGAAATTGTGGACGTGTAAATAAAATCATACTTTTTTATTAAAGTTTAAATTATATTTCATCTTCAAGCTGCCCAGAATCAAATTCTGGCAGAGAAATACAAAAATATATTTTTTGGGGAAAAACAGCATGTGGGCGAAGAAGTTATAAGACCTGATTCTGACTTATTTCCGTGGTCTATTGGTGCCCCAGCAGGTCGGTACTTTGCTGTGAATTTAAAATGCACTGTGCTCAGTGCCTTGCTAAAGGGCAAACTGGCAGTGGTGTCAGACACTTCTGATGTAACGCTCATCCAGCAGTCCCCAGAGCTGGAGACACCCACAGAGAGAGGAACGAAGGAGCGGATTATTCACAGATATATTTCCCATCACAGTCAAAACCCTTTTCTTTTATCCCACTCCTATCAGCACTTAATAATTCACTATTCCAAGAATTCATATTTCCAATGCACTTATTAACACCAATATTTAATATTTCCATCCAGCATAAATCCAGCTTCTCCTCCTGACAAAGTGCCAATATTGACACAGTGGTCCCCGGTTGCATTACTTCATTATGATGATGAAATCCCCATTTAATTACGATCAATGATTTAAAGGAATTTAATAAGAAATCTGCTTGAGGTGGAAATCTAATTGTGAAAGGTCGAAAAAGAGAAAACATCCTCCCCAGCGACCGCAGCAAGCAATTTGCATGCCAAAGAAGACAATAACAAATTGGGTGAAATTTGATATGCGGATGAAAATTCCCGTCTCAGGTCTCATAATGGAGGAGTAATGAAAAAATAAAATCCAGCCGTCATGTTGCATGCACACATGGGAGCGAGTGCACATATGTACACGGCATTTATAATTCATAGTCATCATTAATTCATATGGTGAGGCGTCTAGGGAGCGGAGTGGCCGTGTTTGTTTAACTGATGTGAGCGTTTGGTGCCACATGGAAAGAACATGCAGCATCATCGCATCAAGAGAGAACGACAAGTTGCGGCGGGACGAGCTGCATAGCAGCAAGTTGATAGGTGTACAGTCATCATGTGACCGATACAGGTCATGACTGAGAGGAGACAAGTAGCAGCAAACTAAATTCCCACACCTCAGCCAGTCATTTACCAGGATTTAGTTATTGACCCTTGTTTTTCTACAGTGCATTTTTTGGAGGGAAATTCTGATTCCAGTGTAGCTACTCCAGATAGATGATGAAAGTATTTATTATCTTGGTTGTTATATTGGTGATATGAAAAATGAAGACCAGTATGTAGTGAAGTCAGTGCCTCAAATGGGCCAGTACTCACCAATACTGAGTACTACTTCCACCCCCACCTCTGGTGAGCATGGCTGTACCCACCGCTGATATCACCAAGGTCTGGACTTCAGCATTTTTTTCCGAGGGTTATACAGTAAAAGTAGTTACACAATTGCTTAAAAAAACTATTTTGATGCATTGATGCAAACCCCAAACCCCCCTAACAAGTTCAGTTTTTGAACCGCTGTATTTCTAAAACCCTTCCTACAGCAGTGCTGGTGAGGTACCCCTAAACGCCTACCTAACTGTGTCTCCATGTAAACACAGCTAGCTTCAAGAAAACAGCACTGAAAAAACGAAAAAGAATTAGGGATATGTTTTTTGTGTTTAGGCTTAGGATTGTGCTGAATTAGGGTACTGGCACCTTTTTTGGTCCAATTCAGGCAAAGTCAAAGTAAAACTGGGCTAACCTTTGATCTTCCTTTCCCATAGACTGGGTCAAGAACCAGGATATTTTATTTGCATCGCCCTAAATAGAGTTAGTGTTTGGTTTGTCTGTTCTGGGCTACTGTAGAAACATGGTAGATTCCGTAGGAGAGGACCCGCTCCATCTGTAAACAAAACCTTGTCATTAATTATTTTCAGGTGATTTATCTTATACACCTGATAACACGTTTTATGACAATAGTTCCTCCTGAATGGTAAACACTGGACCTTTAAATATATACAGTATGTATTTCTGAAGCATGAAGGGGAAAGAAATAAAAGAAGATTTCCATCTCAAAAAGACGTACTACATTGCATTAATGTCATATAAAATGACTCTTTATGCCTTTCTTTCTCTTTGTGTCCCTGTCTCTCTCTCAGAGCCGAGCTCGCACTATGTGATTTCCCTTAAGGCTTTCAATAATGCCGGAGAGGGAGTTCCTCTGTATGAGAGTGCCGTCACACGATCTCTGACAGGTATGTACGCACACAAGTCACCGATAATAATCATAGTAATGTCTGGTCCACCGGTGACCTGTGTTCACACATAAGTGATATGTGGCAGACATAATATTATGTTACATATCATATCAGTGTCAGTATATAAAAGAGTGTTGTAACTGTGACTGCTGTGAGTACAATGATGATGTGGCCATAGTACTACAGCAGTAGCAATAGCAGTAACAATAGTCTACTCCCAGACTATTGGGCTTTTAGAATAAACAGCCATCAAAACAAAAGGGCAGTCCCCCGTAATTGTAGTAGGATTAATAGTAGTAGAATCAGAACAAGTTGGAAAAGCAGTAGAGGATAGTACTAGCAGTATTAAACACTAGCAGTTGTAATAGTAGCAGTTAAAGTACCGGTAATATTAGCAGCAGTCAGCCTAAAAGCAGTAGCAGCAGTATTAGCAGTAGCTGTTGATGGAGCAGGTCTACTCAACTTCTTTATGCTGGGTAGTATTAATAGAAGTAGCAGCAGTGGCTGCACATATGGGCAGCAGAAGCGTTAGCTGTTTCCTGTATAACTAGGAGTAGCTTTATTAGCATTAGTATGCTAACAGTAGCTTTAGCAATAGCTGTTTTGGTAGCAGTTGTACCACTCACGCATACAGCATAGGCTGCTATTCAACACTACACTACAGGAGAAAAATAAGAAAAGCTCAACTTTTTGCAAATGTTCTGTGGCACAATGTGATTAACCAATCTAACAAGGGCCACTCAAACTCACACTTTTAAATCTCAAAGAAACAGAAACACAGAGTCGTTTGGTCATTGTTGTATTAAAAGCGTTTCAAAAATGTATACCATGTTAAAAGAAGCAAAATGTAAAACTATTCTGTACTTGGGAAACAAACTGCAGCAGGAAAACTTTCTTGTGTCATGTGTGGTACAGCAGCCATACAACTGTCTGCCAGAGTCCACTGCTTTGGGTCTGTAGCAGTAGCTTTAGCAGTAGCAGATACTGGTAATTGTAGCAGCAGTACCATTAGCAACATATTAGCTCGACTAATACTTAGAGTATTTGTAACAGTAGCAGTGTTAGCTGTGTTTGAGTTTAGTAGTACTACTAGTGGCACTAAAAGTTACTTAGCAGCAGTCACTGGACGCTGTCCGTGGTGCTGAAGTAACAGACTGATTTGTATTTGCTTCTTTTTCTCTCAGCCCTACCCTTCTGTCAGTTTCCTCTTGGACCTATAACATTCTCTAAACTATACACTATCAATACTCACTTCTATACTATAGTGTGTAGCCTATATACTCTATAGGGTAGTGTTAAAGTGACAAGTAGCGACATGTAGTCGTGGGAGAGGGTCATGGAGACATACTGCTGCCTGTAGTATTCCTCTAATATTCCTATTATTATTCAGTAGTGGCTGTGCTTCTGAAAATACACCCCTAGACCAAGCCTGTAACAAACTATTTTAGGGGAGACATACAGATTTTTACTATATGGTTAGGGCCATCCTCCTGTTAAAAATGAACAAATCAGCGACTGGCTGTAGTGGTGCTATTAGTAGCCTCAGTGATAGACGAGAAGCATTAGCAATATTAAGTAACAGTAGGAGCAGCAGTAGCCGGTTTCCTAAATATAGATGTCTTGGTTTTGGGGACATGATTTATACTATCTCTTCCAGCTGTGTTCGAGTAAGGACTTTTTTTGTGAGGAAGTTTGCTCTTGCAGTTTTTTTTCCAGGAGGAAAGATTTGGAAGTGACAGTCAGGACAGTTAGGCCTCAATCTGAATCCAGCAGTAGCGAGTCCTGAAATATTCATTCCGACGAAACTGTTCACACGTCAGTCACAGCCCATCTATGTGTGCTTAACATGTAGGAACTGTGTGTGTATATATATTTATTTCTGTGTGTGTTTGCACGCTTTGCCGTATGTGCCTGTGTGAGAGAGCGAGAGACTCATTAGTTTCCTGCAGACGATGGGCTGTAGAAGTGAGATAAATGAAACACATCCAACTCTCAGCCAAGTTTCATCTTATGAATTAAACAGCCAGCCCTCCTCTGCTCCCCCAGCACCCTGCAGCTGACATAAATCCTTTATTACTCACATAAAAATGCCATATTTTTGAGGTTTTTCAACCCTCATGATGTGATGATAGTTGCAGGAAAAAGCGACAGCAGAGACCACTTAGCTCGCCACAGTTTCTTAACCTTCGTGCTTGTGCAGTGAAACTTTCTAAAACAAGATTTTTTATAATTCATTCTTGTTGTCTCCGATTGAGCTTTCTTTTAAAAGATGGAGTAAGAAGAGCAAGAGAGGGGAGATGCAGGTCGGATTGGGGGGGGACAGAAAAGAGACGAGCGAAGATAGAAAAGGAGCATGATAAAAGTAAGGATTTAAACAGAAAGAAAGTAAAACACATTGGGACATAGCCACACACATTTATACATCTCCTACTGTCATCATAGAGTTTAGAGAGATATGAACTGCATATAGACACAGATAAAAACACGTGCATATAGACAGTCATATCCAGATTTATAAAGAAACATTGTTAGACCCATTCTCGCCGCAGTCAGTAGTTGTCTGCTTCAAAATATGACACTGTAGATATCCCTCTAGAGTCATTTCTGGATGTGCAGGGCTCCAATGCTCAAGTTAGCCAGAATGAGTTTCAAACGTCCGGCTAGACTTTCATAATAAAGCTTGCGTTGTTAAAGTGAAACTTTCTGTTTGGTTAGGTTCAGGCACAACAATTACTTGGTATGGATTAGGAAAGAATCATAAGTCATGTTATGTACCTGATGTAACTGAAGGACGTGAATAAAACGTAACTTGCTAAACATAAGTGATATAACTTACTTTTGGCTTCACACGGGACAGCAGTCTCCTGAGTTAAAGTCCAGGCGAGTTCAGAAATGATGCTAGACGGATACCTACAGCGTCATATTTGAAGCAGGGGGCCACTGACCCATCTGCAGTTTCTTAATGAGTTGGGAGTGAGACTGGGTTGTTAAAGACAGAAAACCCAATCTGCTTTGAATAATAATTCTGTCTGATATGGGTTTTACACATTGTTCTTTTCCCTAACTTAATGGAGCTCCCTAATTAAATTTGTTTCATTCTACAAAGCTGATTCCAGGTTAGCTCATATTTTTACAGGTGTAACATTTATGTTAAAGAATGTGTCCGAACCAGCAACAGCATCCGGAGAGAGAGAGAAAGCCTGAGAGAAAGAGAAGGGAGAAAGTGTGCTGGTGTGGACACAGACAGAAGGAAGGTGTGAAACTGAAACTCACCACTCAGTGATTAATTTGGGAATATTCACAACTAATCCGTCATAGTGTTAATGATGATTTTTTTCTGTTTCATCCAGTCTCATTTGTGTTTGCAACTTTGAAGAGAGAGAGTTCTGTAGAGGAACATATAAACAAATCTGGAATTCTGTAGAGATTTGTAAACACATCTGGAGTTTTGCAGTGATTTGTAAACACACCTGAAGTTCTGTAGATATGTTTAAACACATCTGGAGTTCTGTATAGATGTGTAAACACATCTGGAGTTCTCTATAGATTTGTAAACAACTGGAAATTTGTACAAATACATAAACACATCTGGTGTTCTGTACAAATACGTAGACACGTCTGGAGTTCTCTAGAGATAAACAGTCTAACATGGAGTTGTAGTGTGACAGAGTTGATAAGCTGAGACCCTGAGGGCTGAGACAGAAACTAAACCCATTACTGTTCTGACAAGGTCATCAACTGTGACAGACACACACACTTACTTTCTGTCTTGTCATGTCGGGACAAGCTGAATTCTCCATCACTTTATTGTGGCAGGCTGCCGGAGAGTTTTTTACGAGAGCTTTTAAAAATGGCTCGTTAACAGTGGGATCCTCGTTAATATACTGCCTCGTCCTCGCCTCGCCACCCGCACACTGCAGAAACAGAACTGATCCTCAACCAGCCAACACACTGCCATTTAATCAACGACTGGAGGACTGCAGAGAGACAGAGAGAGGGAGAGAGGAAGGGAGACACGGGGGATGGATAACAGCAATTTGAAAGGGTGGAGGGAGAGACAAGGGAGGTAACGAGGCAGAGAGGAAGTGTGAGTGAGAATCAACGGATGGAAAAGATAATGGAAAGAGAAATGAAGGAAGGAGAGGAGAGAAGGAGGGGATGGGAGGTTAGAGGAAGAAAGGAGGAAGGGATCAAGTGAGTGAGGTGGGAGGGATGAGAAAGGAAGAAGGAAATGAGGGAGATGTGCAGGACAGGATAGAGACAAAAGGAAGGAAGAAAAATGTGCAGAGAAGGGAGAAAAGTGAGCAGACGGAGGAGGGATGTAGAGTGTTAGGAAATAAGGGATGGGGGGAAGTGAGAGAAGAGGGAGGAGTACAGTGGAGGAGGAGGAGGAGGCGTGTCCTCCGTCCTCATCAGTATTCTGTCCCGACTGGAGCTTTATTGTGATGCTGGACGACCAGTTTAACCATGACACCGCCTGCTGCAGCTAGCCCCCCAGCTCCAA
>JAGRRF010011243.1:21199212-21212228 GCA_019097615.1 Morone chrysops | reverse complement strand
GACCATTTCACCCAGTATAACAACACGTGCTTCTGAACAGGATTGCCTACCCTACCTTTAACGTGCCAGTTTGTGGAGGCGTGGCTTGGACCGACACACTGATGGGAGGGGGGGAGAGGGGTGGAACCATGAGCCAATCAGAGGAGGCAGGAGGCGGTGCTATCTTCAAACCTTGCTAGCTTTCCAAGATTACCAACCCTAGCTTTAAGCAGTCTGAAGCGAGAGAGTGCAACTACACCACTAGATGCCACTAATTCCTACACAGTGGACCTTACATATCATACCCTTTTAAAATATACCTGCAAGATAACATTGAATCTATTTGAGGGCTGCTTCACATAAATGGCTCTTGATTTGAAGAGTAAAGTTCATGTAATTCCCAACATAGCGCTGTCCACCTTCTCCCTGTCAAATCAGTCAGAATACTTGAACAGCCCTGTGTGGGTGTTCAGGGCCTTTAATTTGTGCTAACAATAATTCTGTGAGATTTAAGCTCACTGTTTTGGAGGTTGTTGATGTCTCATTTGAATCAAAACAGTGTTTTTCATTTAAGATTAATATTTGAGTGAGGCAGATCAGGCAGAGTATTCAACTACTCAGTAGCATTGATTATAACCTGAAAGCGCTACTTTCAATGTATGTGCACAGTATTTTTCTGAGATCTCCCTTTGTGTTTATGAGAAGTACAGGTTGTCACAGTCACTAACAGGCTCAGCTAGAACTTATCATTTCCTCTAGCATGTCATGTCAGATTTAACAAGCGGTTTCATTAGCCAATGCTGAGATGCGAGCTTTGAGGCCTGTCCTGGTGTGAAACTTAAACACTTGTCTTTAATCACATCTATAACGAAACGCACACAGCCATCACACACTTAAGCTCTGATAGCCTGCCACTTAGTTTCCATGGTGACAATTCAGGAGGTAAAATGCTCTGGTTGTGAGGCAGAGTGCTTGACATTTTCAACAGGAGTAATACAACTGGGCAGTTCAGAAAAGTGAAGGAAATTACCTTCTGCACTAAATTCAAACAGAGCAGATTACTAGAATACAACAGTCACACCAATCCCACAGACCAACGGAAGTCTAGATTATTGTCAGATCAGGAACTTCAGATAAAGAGACACCCAAGAAAATCATAAACACAACTCACCTGGGGAGTTTACTGTATGAGATACAGTTTATTGTAATCATAAGATGCTAACAGTCTAACATAACATCAGTAGGAGCCTATTAGGATAACATGCATTAGGCATTCCCTATTACTGTCATAGACTCCGGTGACTTCCAGTTAAACTGAAAAGTCTGAACATGAAACTTTTTTTCATGCTGTTTTTTTATCCAATGATAGTTATTCTTAGCTGAGCTTCAGAATCCTACTGACCATTCCTCTAGCATGAAACTTGATAGATACCGCAATCGTGAACATGGTAAACGGTATGCACGTTTTTCATGGGTTCATGGGCCATCGTAGTTTCTCACCTCAAATCCTGTTCTCATTCTCATGTCGTCAAACACAGACGTGTTTAGTTCCAACACACCAATCGAACACACTGGTCCTTTAATCAACTTCTGATAACCTTCATCAGCTGATTTCCAGAAATTTAGGCTAATCACACATTATCATCCTACCAGTACTGACAATAACTTTATTTTCTCTTCTTCTTCCTGTCTATCAATAACTGACAGCTCCTAGCTCCGCCCCCAAAGATTTGACAGTGATCAGTCGCGAGGGACGACCCCGCGCCATTTTAATCAGCTGGCAACCGCCGATGGAGGCTAATGGACGAATCACAGGTGAGAATTAACACAAACACATAATTCACCACAGCCATCCAGGGTACACATTCACTGTTCAGTTACAGCAAACACACAATGTGTGTCAGAGGTCATAGTTATTTGGATTTTCAATTAACCTGCTAATTATGTTTTCAAATAATAGATTAATCATTTAGTCTGTACAATTTCTAAAAGTAGACCAAACATCATTTTCTAACATCAGCACACTGTTCAGAGTACAAGAATTCAGTTGTTGTTGTCTGTGTGTATCCAAGCACACACACACACACACACACACACACTTCCATTGTTCTCTCTCTCTTCCTCCGGGCGTTCGACCCAGCTGTAAACCCGTCTGTTTTAACGAGCTCCGCTGCTCCACCAGCATCCTGGAGGACAAATCAAACACTCCCTGCAGGAATAACAGCACAATGCAACACAGCACAACACACATGCACACACACACACACACACACACATATCATTCTCAGAAAAAGATTATACTTTATTTTTTTATTTTATTTAATTCCCTAAAAGGGTTTTCTCAAATTTAATATCTCACACAATACAACTAAATCTGTCTGTCCTCATCCTCTAATCTAACTTTGTTCAACCTGTTCAAATATTAGTCTTCTACTTTCTTTCTCTAGTCTTATATTACAATGGAAATATGAGGTGTCTTGGATCCTAAATTCAACATCTTTAATCAATATGGATATCTTGGGTATTATATTATATATATTTATTTTATTATAACTGCATAAGAACATACTAATGCTAACTGTTATACATTTAGTCTGTCTGAAGATCTGTACTGCACTCTGGATATAAATAAGATACGATGTTCCTTTATTGGTCCTTGTAGGGAAAATTCAAATTTGGCGAATGCAGTGCTAAGAGTAGAAAAGGATGAAAATACAATAAAATATAATCACTATATACAATAAAGTGTAATATGCTCTGGATGGATAACATAAATGGTACATGTGCAATGTTTCGAGGTATTGTGCAAAGTTGTACTTAACCTGTTAATATTTAAGTCTAATATCACCTTTTTTGAAAATATTATTAATCTTATAATGTCCTGTCTGACAGGTTACATCCTCTACTACACACTGGATAAGAACATGCCGATAGATGATTGGGTGATGGAGGCAATCAGCGGCGACCGGCTGACCCATCAGGTCGTGGATTTGAACCTCGACACAGTCTATTACTTCAGGATTCAGGCCAAGAATGCCAAAGGAGTCGGCCCACTGTCTGAGCCTGTCCACTTCAGGACCGCCAAAGGTCTGTCAGAGTGTGTATGTGTGTGTTTGTGTGTGTGTCTGACTGAAGATCAAGACCATTCTAAATGAATTCCTTTGTTTTATATTTTATAAGTTTGCTGACTCTCTCTATGTTGCTCTTTCAGTGGAACATCCAGATAAGATGGCTAATGATCAAGGTAGGCTTTCCCCCCCCACACTTGTGTGTGTCTGTGTGTGTGAATTTAAGTCATCTGTCTCATCCTCCAGTCATCTCTACTTCTGATGATGATTTTTCAGCCATCCATAAATCATCTATAACCTTCAATCTCAGTCATCTTCTAAGTGTTTTCCCCATCATGTTGTCTATAATCATACTTATTGTTCAAAAAAAAGCTTCAGATTCTTGATTGAGATTACTTCTAATTCAAGTCAACAATGTCAGAATAAAATCAGGTCAACACATTTGGAACATGTTTGGTGTTGACGATTCAATGATCCTGTCAGACAGAAAGGGTTGGGAACCACTAAATTTGGTGAAGAAGCCTTGCCACCTTGCATGCCATGTAACTGCAACTTTGCTGGTTCAATTTCAGCCAGCGACCTTTGTTGTATTGCAAACTATCTAAGAAACACAGAGGAAAAGAATCTTTAAGTCTATAATTCTGGTTCAGAAGATATTAGTAAACAGGTCAAGCAGGTATTACCTGTGTTGGGCATAATGCGTTAACGCATTAGTCCAATCGACGTATAAAAGATGGATGTTGTGTCTCCACTTCCTCCCACTGTACAAAAATTAAGAAGTGGTGATCAGGGTCAGTGCCATTGCCCATATGCCTGGCTTTTTTTTACATTACATTTTCAAACTAAATTACACAATTACAATTACTGAAATGTAAATGGGCTCATTAGTAATTACTTTTGGCTTACCTGAAAAAAGAGAATTTAAAAGTAATGCAAAAGTTATTTTCCCTAGTAACAAATGACTTGTATGTGCAGAAATTGTTAGCAATTTAATAACTTATGAGAGAAGTAACACATAACTGTGTTACTTACAATTCCTAATTTTTTTCAGTAACTTACCCAACACTGGCTCATGGCATCATGGCCATGAATAAAAATGAGGATAGAAGAGAGAAAACAGGGAAGTGAGTTGAAAAAAGTTAGGAAGGAAGGAAGGATGAGAAATCATTAACAGAGAAGAAAAATGTGAAAACAGACGAAGTTACTCTATTTTCCTCCTAATTGAATTAATTTTTTACTTCATGCAAACAACCGCAACTTATCAAACTGAAGGAAAGTCGTTTGTTAATTGCCCAGCAAAAATATTTTTTCTTCAGAGGGATAGAGAGAAATAGTAGCAGAGTGTGCGAGAGGGGAATGAGAGGTTTTTGTAGTTATTAATGCAGACAAATGAGAGGCGATGGAAGAGGGCTGTTTACCATATTTAAGTTCATCAAATTAACTCAGACATAATTAACGCTCTGTTCTCTGATTCTATTCATCAGCCGCAGCAAACAGCAAGCAGAAGGGGACATGATGCTAATGAATACTCAAAACTTTTTAAATTTGCTTCACTAAACTTTGAAATCTCATAGCATCACCATCTGTGCTTGTGTTACTTTTATTTTAAAATATGAACTCTCTGTTACTCGAGATAACTTCATCCATGATTAACAAATCAATCTTGTAAGTGGGTGTTTTTTAAATCCCAGCACTAAAAGTTTAAATTTAAATTAAAATGTTTAAAATCTGCTACATACAATACAATATATACACAGTGTTATTAAACATCTTGGCATTAAAAATTATAAGTAAATTATGTCATTTTATAAAGCATCTTCTATGTCTAAATGTCCCTCAACTCTGGTCTTAATATTGAGATACGTAAAATAAAATAATTCCATTACAATAGGACTTAATATTATATATAATACTTCACACCATATGAAGTCTTTTTTGTTTTTGTCCAGTGGTCATTTATATGATTTTTCCATCAAAATTTGCCTGTCCCTTACTTCTGCATCCTTACCACAACATTGAACAAAATGCCATAGTTAAAGGTATTTGTCAAGTTAGGACGTGAGCAAATGGATGACAGGTTGGGTCACCTTTACTTGTAGGCCTGCAATAGTAAACTGGCTCTTTTCTGGTTTGGGCAGCTAGTTTTGAACTGTCCTGAGAATTTCTAAAAATAAATTGATTCGGAACCCAGCTGGAACCAAAAAATAGATGGTTTTGTTTGCGAACCAAAGTAGGCGGATCATATTCTGCATTGTGCAATGTCCTCTGTTGATAACACTACCTTGATAACAATGGTTCCACTCAAAAGTGGTTGACATGTGGTTTCCAAGAGTCTTAAACAGAACCAGTTCAAGAACTAGAACCAATGTGGTGGAAAAACAGTATAGTAGGCCTTTTTCACTAACAGGGCTGCATTCTGGTTGGGGCATCTAGTTTCTAGTAGCATTTTGACCTAAAATAAATTGATTTGGATCCCAGAAAGGTGGTTCTCAGCTGGAACAAAAAAATAGCACATTGCCCTTGCAAACAAAATGTGAATATCTACAGGTCGTTGCGTCGTGCATCTGTTGGTTACCTCTAAGATCAAGAAAAACAAGGTCAAGATCAAATATTTTAATTATTTGGGTAAGTGACCATTGTTGCAGAAACACCCAACTATGTTGGGGCAGATTTCCAGTATATAGTTCAGTCTTATGTACTAGGTGGATATATGGCACTCAGACAGTCTTTGTCCGAGGCGTTCAGGGCTTTCTACAAATGTATCCTGGGAATTTTCAGTGCAGCTGGACTTAAGTGCAGTGAAGCGTTTCAGGCGTTGGGACGCTGAACCAGAGAGACTCAGCTCCAGTGTCAGGGTGTTAAATGGTGCTGTTTGTCACTGACAGATGTGTATGTCTGTGTGTGCGTGTGTTTGTGTGTGTTGTATGTGCACATGTACACACTACAGTCCCTCTCCATATAAATCAGAAGTGTCGTCAGGGGAGGAGGGAAGATTGATGTTCAGCCCTGTTACTGTGGACCTTACACTGTAAACACACACACACACAGATATACACAGTGTTTAATGCACACACAAAGACAGACTGAGAAGAAACATAATTCGTGTGTGTGTATGTATTTTCAGAAACATGGAAGATTTTAAAATTCACCTTTAATTAAACCAGTTTCTGCTTGATGGCTGGGGATGAAGGAATGAATTCTAGCTTTAAAATGTGGGAGAATTATGTATCATGCCTGGCCTTAGCTTCATTTGAGGTCTTTAGATATGTTTTCCTGATGGGAGTGACAGTGTAGAGACTTTGAAAATCTCTCTCATCAGTTTCCAGTCTCTGTTCTCTGGCAGCCTCTATGAGGATCTGCTTCTGACTTCCTCTTCAGATTTCTTCCTCCAGTGTTCCAAATCCATCTACTGCCTCCCCTGCTGGTTGGTGAACTGGGGACAACATATAAGCCTAAAAATTTTTTTTTTTAAATAATATGGTTTAATTAGACACATTTCACTTACAAATATACAGGTGTCTTAAATGGCAAATACACCGATCAGCCATATCATTATGACCACCTGGGCATCCTGTTCTACAGCCCCATACCACAAACTGTGAAGCACTGTGTGTTCTGACACCTTTCTATCAGAACCAGCATTAACTGTTTCAGCAGTTTGAGCTACAGTAGCTTGTCTATTGAATTGGACCAAACAGGCCATCCAATCCCCACATGCATCAATGAGCCTTGGTCGCCCATGACCCTGTCTCTGGTTCTTTTCCTTCCTTGGACCACTTTGATAGATACTGACCACTGCAGACCGGGAACACCCCACAAGAGCTGCAGGTTTGGAGATGCTCTGACACAGTCCTCTAGCCTTCACAATGTGGCCCTTGTCAAAGTCGCTCAAATCCTCAGGCTGCCCATTTCTCCTGCTTCTAACACATCAACTTTGAGGACAAAATGTTCACTTGCTGCCTGATATATCCCACCCACTGACAGGAGCCCTGATAACCATATAATAAATGTTATTCATTCACCTGTCAGTGCTCAGTATGTATGGCTGATTGGTGTATAGTGGTCACAGTGATGATGTAGCTACTGTAAAAGGGACTCAAAATATACTGTAATACAACCCAAGCAACCAAAAATTCTGTGTGAACCTGAACCAAACCAGTTCTGGGCCTGAACCCAAACTTACTCAGGAAAAAAAAGGGGGAAGAAGAATTTAGTTAGTTTACTAAAAGCTAAAGTAAACTACATTGTGCATATAATAGAGTGCAGATTCTTATTTAAATTAATAAATAACAAATTTATATTGCCGTTAATTACAGTTGCAAGCATAATCATTAAAATATATATATGTATTATTTTTATCACATTTTGTGAACCCAATTGGGTTCAGGCAGATAATCGAAGCTCTAAAATAGACTGCACTTATAGTGCCTTTTTAGTCTTCCAACCACTACATGTCACAATTACCCATACATGTGGAGCAATTTGAAGTTCAGTATCTGGCCCAAGAGTACTTCCACATGTGGCCCACTTTAACTCTGATGCACAGCTGTCCCAATATGGAATCAGGCTAAATCAGCATCTTGGTGCACCAATTTTGTAGGTGACAAACTGGACACTTACCAGTTTCTATATAGGCGGAATCGTTGCCAGAAGATGCAATTGTAGCATCGATACAACTACATTTAGACAAGCTAGTCTCTCTTCTTAGATTTTTACATCTGCATTACACAGAATACAGCCAGAGCTCTTACTGGCAATTAATCAAGTGGAGGCTAATCCTCATCTGATTCAGTGGTACTATTCATTTCTTACAAATGGAGTACAGATAGTTAATTAGAGATATTCAACATCCATTGTTAGCACCCGTACTCTTCACACGTTTTCAAATGATAATACACTGTTGTCTTTGTTAGGCACTGAAGATGATCCCAACATTCATTAAGATTGTATGAATAGATTAGTTGAGTACTGTGAAAAGAATCACTTCCAATCCAAAGAAGTTTTGGTCTTTCAGTCTTTCACCAGTTACTGTCCATACACAATTTGAACCAGCATCTATGTGGACTCTCTTGAACTCTTGGTGCGCATATAGACTAAATCTATAGTAGGATACAACGATACATTTACTTTCTTAGAATACTATGGTCATTTGGAAACAGATCCTGTTATTTTTTTTCTGATCTATAATACAGTGTTATGCAGTAGCTACGTATCTGCTCAAAGATTGTGGATCAAAAGCTTGAGTCAAATTTTCAAACTGCATATACTAACAGGACATTGTCTCTGGCTGGTAAGATTACATCACACCCCTCCTATAGTTTATTTGAAGAACATCAGCTTTTGCAATCAAACAGAAGATTTCAAAGATTTCAGCCTCGACTGAACAGACTGCAGAACTTTTGAACTGTTAAAACTGTTAAAAAAAGAGTTTGGGTTCTAAGTAGGCCTCAGTGTTCATGTGTAGACTAAGCACTGGATGTAAAAGAAAGTGATTAAATTGGCCACACAACATATATTTATTCATAATGTCTGAATATGATATGTTGTGTTTAGTTATTTATGTGAAACAGTGTACATCTTGGGATGTAATGATAATGTAACCTTCAAGTCAGAGTGACTTGGTCCTGTCAGGTAGCAGCTATGTCAAGAGGGTCCAACTGCAGACCTGGAAGTTCAAGCTTGTTCTCTCTGTACTCTGCTAAGGTTGTCTCTTTTGTCACTCATTTTGACCCAGATTTTAATGGACGTGATAATTGCAGCCAAGAAGTAAAGAGCGTTCTGTTGGGTGAACTCAAGATTGCATCTCTATTTCTTTGCTGAGGATGCACTGCTGATGGTTTAAGTCCGCCCTTATTGCCTTTTATTGTCACTGTTTTTCACAGGTGTAACTAGTTAGCAAGCAAGTTAGGTAACAAGCCGTCCCCATTCTTAAACCTGTCTACAATACTTTTTGGTAGCCATCAATGGACACAACATCAGACCCATATGAATCACTGAAAAAAATCGGAGATGTGGACAGTAATTCATTCTGGTCTGTAATTATGATTTAGCTAATTATGACAGAATAGTGCTTTAGCCTTGGCTAGCCCAGTTTCACTGAATTCAGTAGGAGATACCAGGTTAATGGCTTCAGAGTTCCTAAAATTCTGGCTATAGCTCTGGTTTGGCTGAAGGCGCAAGCCATTACAGATGCAAATTATAAAAAACTATTTCCATACAGTAAATTTAGATAAGTAAGATTTAGACTAAATGCACTCTCAGGAAAGAACTACACACACAAACACACAGCACATGTATGACAAGCATGCGTGTGTGTGTGTGTGTGTGTGTGTGTGTGTGTGTGTGGCCCATCTTAACAAAGTAATTTATTTCCTAACAAGGAACCAATCTCTCTCTCTGATTCCCCTATTCCATCTCCAAAATGACTGTTTTCCTTCTTCACCTCTGCCGTCTGCTCTTTCCTTTTTTTGCTCCTTCCTGATGATCCTGTTTATTTCTAACCCTCCAGGTCGAGGCGGAGACCACACTTACTGGCCGTCGGACACCAACCTGATCGACAGGAGCAGCATCAACGGTAACACACTCACACTTAACCACACACACTCGCACACAACCCCCCACACACACAATCAAAAACACACACACACACACACACACACACACACACACACACACACACTTCTTCTGCTTGACTGAATCTGACTGTCAGAAAGTAGAATTACATTTGGGTTCATTATAGGACTTGATACCGTAATGAGATTTTGTGTGTGTGTGTGTGTGTGTGTGTGTGTGATATTGTGCAGTATCATCAGATTATCACAGCGACTCAGTTGGTGTCTTTGATCACTCAGCTCAGTCATGTCTAAACTTACTTTAATGACTCGCTGCGTCCTGACGAGGAGCTGTAGCTCACTGATTTACAGTCCTTTAATGTCGCTTCCTGTTTGCTGTTGTATTGCTGACGGCAGAAGAAATTAATTAGATTCACTATCTCACCATCAATCAGTCTTTTTAGAAACTGGAGAAAATAATAATTTATGTTGAGGAACAGGATTAAGGCGCAGTGGCATATAAATCTTCCACTTGTAGTTTTTAATATAATGAGACAAACAACAACATTATTGATAATCAGGAAAGTGACAGTAGCTTCTAGTTGGAAAAAAAAACAATACAATACAATTTTGTATTTATATTTTTTTTATTTAACTATTATTTAGTTACTCACATATTAAGATACTTTACCCCTTGAAGACTACCAAATCTCTATAAAAGGTTAGTAGTCATATTATTTGTAACATTAGCTATAATTTATAATCGAATGACAATACTCATACTAATGCTTTTATCAATACTAATTAGTATCAACAGTATGCTCATGCTTATTAGTAAACTCTAATTGTAATGATAATGCTGATGATAATACCTATGCTAATATTAATTCTAATACTAGCTAATGCTAATTCTAATACCTAATAATCTAAGACCCATGCTAATATTATTTTTATACCAATACTAATGCTGTGTCCCAATTTGAATACTTCCATACTATTTTGAGTACATAAGTGTGTTCACACTGTCAAGTGTGGCAAAACACCCGGATGGTGAGTGTGGAAGGCTGGACACTTTTCACACTTAGTGGTCGCCATTTTTCGCTGCATAGCGGAAGGGGAGGCATCCTTAGCGTAGAAGAAGGTGACATGGTAAAATGTTGCATTCCTCATTTCTGGTAAGTGCGCAACTGACGTGCTTGATTTGGGACAACAGACAGAGTATAACACTTTTTCTAATGTTAATCCAAATCATGCTCATATAATACCACTTTTAATTCTAATACTAACAATAATTGCAAGTTGTATTGAGTGCTATAGGGAGGACTTGTCGGCAAACCTGGAAGTTGGCATTGCTCCCTAACAAAACACCAATGGGATTTTTCTTGAGTTTTATATTATGGCAGAAAATGAACTCACTTTTTTGAGCATAAATGCAATCACTGTGAGTTGGCAATGCACTGATAGAGATGGCTATACTAATAGCTAATAGCTAATTCTAATATTAATGATAAAAGTAATTACAGTAATGCTTATGGAAATACTCTATAATACTAATATTGTTGCTATTAATATCACTGAAACTACTGCTAAAGCTATTGCCAATATCATAAATCATGGTCATAACCATAACTGTCTCCTCTCATTTCTGCTTAAAGAAAAACTGTTACCCCTCCTCCACAGAGAGGGCAGAGGTCAGAGGTCAGGGTCTGTAGCTGGCAGTGATTCAGTGCCTCAGTGGAGGACAGTTGAGCAGTGTGTGTGTGTGTTGCTGCTGCTGCTGCTGCTGCTAGAGGCAATCATAAATCCGTCCTCTCTGACCTCCGCCCCTTCTCTGGCTTTATGGTGGGTCGGCAAGGGCGAAGCCTCGTTCGTCAGCTCCACCGTATTTCATCTTTAACGCGGTGTCGTCCTTTATGTCGCAGAGCTTCCTCTCACTTGAAAAATTACTTACAGAGAAGATTCACCTCTGACTCTTTCCATCAGGTCACAGCTCTGCAGCTCTCTGCATTTACTGTCTGTACAGATCTGATCCGGCCTGTACTGATCCACTGACAGTACCTGGGCAAGTTGTAGGTTTGATACACACATTCACTAAAGTTTCCTTATTTGTTCCTTATTCTCTCCAGAGGAGGTAATGTTGAAGGTTGTCGGGATAAGAGCTCCATACTGCTGAAGCAATTAAAGTTAAAATATCTCAGCTTTAAGTGAAAGGAACTGGCTGTTCAAAAGAGTTCTTTTTCATCATTTTCTCCTCTTTATGAGGTTTAGCTTCACATGTGTACAACATGAATGATTTATTTTATTTGCATGTATCCATAGGAGACATTATAAACAATTTAGCATTAATCCCAGTATGCATTTATTGTGTAGATGTTTGTATACGTTTTATTAATCTGTCATCCTATTAACATTGTTGCACATAGAAACGTTGCACACCTTTTATTAATTTATTCATTGCAAATGAGATAGAGTAATCAAAGTGATTTCTGAATATGTATAATATAATGACATTAAATGTATCATTTTAACAACAATGAATCATTAGAAGTTTTTATTTCCTAAATTTAATTTTGCAGCTATCTTTACTACGTTTTAGGGCTTTTTATTCTAAAATGAGTTTGAACGTGTTTCACTTTCGAGGTGTATAATATAAACTGTAAAACACAACAGTTCGTTTGAAGTAGTTTCCCTTGTGAGCCACTAGAGGGCGCTTGACATTTAGCATGACCCATAGCATGCCCAGTGGACTTGTCCGTAAACTTAGCTAGCGGTGTTTTTTTGTTTACTACTAAAATAGAGGACACTAGCAAGCAAAGCATGGAGCAAAGCCATCCTGAGAGGACAGTCGTGACTTTGTACAAAGCAGCTGTCTAACTCTACAACCACATCTGCAGACTCACTTGCTAACGTTAGCTTCCCACCAAAGTGAGGCAGCCGAGTGGAGGCACCACTGCCAGAAACTCGTAAAAATCCTGTCACCGAAAAGAGACCAAGATCTATATGTAAGACTGTGCCCATTGGTGTGGTAAGAGCGAACTTTGTGTTTGTGTGTTGTGTCGTACAATGTGTTTATAAATAATTTATTCAAATTCATTCAAAAGAATTGCATGACATTTGATAAAACTTTCTCTTTTCTTGTATCAAGTTTCACATTTCTGTTCAGTCAGACCTTTGAACCTTTAATTAGTCCTCACGTCTGTGTAGTGAGGTGAACTAAAAAGGGCCCACTCCTTTAAGACACAGCAACATCTAGTTGATTTTCTTAGCATAGCAGACCTAAACCGAGTGGTAGAGATCAGGTTAAGTTGAACACATTTTTCTCTACCAAACAGCTGAGCAGAACCTTAAAGGGTTAAGGAATTTTAATACTTTAATTATCAAAAACAGACCATTGTCCTGTTTAACAGGCAGGTGTGAT
>JAGRRF010011243.1:21180274-21199159 GCA_019097615.1 Morone chrysops | reverse complement strand
CTCCTCTGGTTTCTGTAAAAAAAAAAAAAAAAGAATTCCTCAGCAGTTCCGTGCTACAGGGCTTCATGTCTCAGTCTATAGGAATTAAATGTATAAAGTAAAATGACTGAATGTGAATGTGAATCAGCCAGCAGGTTCTATGTAGCAGCTTCGCTTTGTTTCCCTGCTGGATTCCCCAACTTCCTGTCTCGCTTGTGTTGACATTGTTGTGGCCTTAAAATGACTGAGGCCTTCTGATTTATTCCACACAGTGCCACTGAGCAGCTGGGAGTTCAGTGCCAGGCTCAAGGGCATCTGAGCAGAGGTTGTTCACACTCCTGTTATCATCAGCGCCATACATGTTGCCTGCGGCTCAGCTTTGACTTATATCTGTCGGTTGCTGCTCCTGTCACTTATTGCATTCATCTGCAACTTTTTTATGATTTGTTCATTATAGTCCATCAAATTCAGATTTATTTGATGCAGCGATTCTTACTTTAAAGCTGCAGCAGGTATCTTTTTTTTGTCATGATTAAAATTTGACAGGCAAAGTGTCTCTTTGACAAAGTGAAAAAAGTTTGATAAAATTGTCAGTTTCATTTGTATATCATCAAATCACAAATTTGCCTTTAAGGTGCAGAGTGTAACATTGAGGAGGATCTAGTGGCAGAAATGGAATACAATATTTATAGGTATGTTTTCATCATTGTATAATCACCTGAATATGGGGATCGTTGTGTTTTCGTTACCTTAGAAAGAGCTGTTGTTATCTACAGAGAGACTCCATCTAGCGGCTATACTGTCTGTACAGTATTCAACACCCTCTATCCCAGCTGTCTCAAACTGCCGGCCCAGGGGCCATTTGCCAACAAAAACATTTTCTTTCATATCTATTTAAACACCATCTTCATATATAATTAAAATAAACACAATTCTGTTTTAAAAAATGTATTTTGTTTTGGTCAAATAATGTCCAAATAAAGGTCTATGGTGCCCGCAAATTCGTGCAAAAGGTTGATAAGAATAGAGCAGGTTTTGTTTATCGTATCTTTTTTCCTCTTCTTCTTTCTATTTCTGGGCTTATAAACCGCTTCCCCTTATTGCTATTAACACCTACATATGCACTCACACACACAGACACACTGGAATCCTATACAGTAGGCTGCACTGTACGCATATCATTATCCTTGTTTTTGTGTTGTTGTTTTTTTTTTGTCACACAATGTATCTGTCTAATCTCACAAAAAAAACGAGTACTTCTACTTGACCGTTGAAGTGGCCCCCCTGTTAGTTGGCAATTCCAGCAGTGGCCCCAACCCAGTTTGAGTTCGAGACCCCTGCTCTGTCCTCTCAGTTTAGATACAGAAAAGCTCTTTAAAAAATGTGACCTAAAGATGTCTCTCTCTGTCAGAACCAATGAGTCACAAAGCAGCAGCCGTTGATGCAATAAATCACCAGCTGCAGGAGATTGACAGCATTACTGAACAAGGTGTAAAACCATTTACCCAATGATGTGATAATAATAATTGGACGTCATTACTGAATTTAATGTAGTCTTCCTGTGTTCTGTGCCTGAGCAGAGTGATTAGTATGTCACTCCATTCATCCAAGACTGATTGTTCAGATTGCCATCAGATCACATTCCTGCTCCCCAAACGTTGAACCCTTTTGATTTTAATGACCTCCGTGACCTTTACGTTAGCACCGCCTCAAAGCCAGTACCAGACCTCAGCAAAAGGTCAGATTGCAATGTGAAAAAAAAGGGGAAAAAAAGGAAAGGGGAGAAAGATGATGAAATCTCACTTAAAACAAGAGAAGAAAGTGATGTTGTGGTCCCTGTGCTCCCGCTGTAAGCTGTGATGGATTGTGGTTTTCATTGAAAGAGACGACTGAATGCAGAGAGAAAGAAAGAGAAAGAGGGAAGGTGAAGAGGTAAAGTGCCTCTCTCTCGCATGCATTTTTCTTTTTTACTCCTCCTTCCTGCATTTTCCTCCATCTCTTCCCATCTCCTCTCTTCTACCCATCACTCTGCCCTTTCTCACTCTCTTAACCCCTCTTCATAATCTTTTTTCTTTCTTTTCCCCCCACTTCTTCTTCTCTCTCTCTTTAACACACTTCTACCTCCTCTCCATCCAGACATTCTTTCGGTTTTCCCCATTTTCTCTCTCTCTCTCTGCGCTCCAAGGTCGAGTTAATGAATGACAGAGCATGTCATCAATTCCCCTTTCTCCCTTTACACCTGTCATACCCTCACTCACTCACACTCACTCACGCTCACCCACACACACACACCAAACACATACACAAACACGCACATACACATACACAGTGTATTGATTGGTACAGCAGCATCAATGTCAGTCTAGTAAAACCATTTTGGGTTTGGCTTTTATTTTGTAGCAGTGTGTCTTCATATCATTATATTTTGCAGATGGGTTGTTTATAGTAATTAAAGACTTAAATAAGGTGAACTAACAGGATTATGAAGATTAAATGTATTGATTCGCTTATATTTATGTGTAATTGCATTTTTGTTCATACTCCTCACCTCTCAACATTCAAAAATGCAAATCAAACACTACAGTTTAGATAAATAAAATATAATTAACTTAGTGTAAAGTCAAAATGTTACAACAATGTATGTATCAGCTTTCAGAATACAATGACTTCTGAATTAAAAACAATACCTACAATGTAGGCGTTACATCCGGTATGGAAGTCTATAGTCGCCAATATTAAAATGAAATAATGAAATGAAGTTGAATTTTCCCTTTCTGTGCATATGGTATATCACCAAATTAATAATAATTCTAAATTGCAATTTTCATTTTCATTTAAAAAAAAAAAATAAAAGTTAAACTTACTGTTGAATTTAAAATGTAATGTACTCTGTGCCATAATAACAAAGAAATGTGAAATAGTCTTTTCATTTCAACCTAAATCCTCAAACTCTTCCGATAAGTAAAAACCATGCTTTATATTTGTTTCACCGCCACTTCCTTTTTTATATGTATTTCAGAGTCTCCCATTGGTCAGATGCGTCCACCTCACGGCAGCGCTACACCTCAGAAGAACAGTAATCTCCTGGTCATCATCGTGGTTTCCGTGGGGGCCGTCACAGTCGTTGTGGTTGTGATTGTGGCGTTTATCTGCACCCGGCGCTCGTCCGCCCAGCAGAGGAAGTAAGACATTTCATTCATCTGTGTGATGGCAGTAAACAGCTGTCAGGGTAACAAGGCAGATGGTTAATGAGCAAGGTTTTTTTTTCGTTTTTGGTTTTTTGTTTTTTTTCATAGAAACTGAGTCTCTGATGTGTTCCTACCAACCGTCTGAATTTGTACCAAATAAAAAAAAAACCTGTAACTGTCCTAGCTGGGATAGACCTAACTTTAGTTTCAATCATTGCTGTAATTCACATTAGGTTCCAGTATTATTTCATAGTAGTTTGTTAATTTGGTTTTTATTTTATAATCCAGTTCATGTCCACATTTTGTTCATTGTTATATTTAAATTCCTGGTTGATGTAGCAACACCTGTGGTTACACTGGTAACAGCACAACACTCCACCACCACCGATAAAAATCATTAAATAAGAATAAATGAGAAATTCACTTGCAAATAGATGTCGCACTAGAGCACCAGCATCTCAGACCGTCACAGTGCACATTATGGCCAACCAGACCCTATTCACAAAATCAGGATTTTTACCTTGCAGATAATCGTAAAACACACTTTAAACTGGACAGAAACAAATTAAGATTCACCAAAACCGTTTTGTTAGTTAGATGAGAAATAGCTGTGAAGCAGGCCGCTATGGCTGCCCTGCAACGTTAGCTAATTCTTGGAGACGAATATATATGTGTACATATTATATGTTATATATATATGTATATATGTATATATATGTACATATTATATATATATATGTACATATTATATATATATGTGTACATATATGTATATATGTATATATATGTACATATTATATATATATGTGTATATATGTGTGTATATATATGTGTATGTATGTATATATATTGGTGAGTTTTATTTTGTTTCTGTCCACTATGAATTCAGTTATCATATAACAATTATACACAGGTAAAATTATTGTTTTCATCTATGGAGTCTGGTGGAGAGGCATGTGTATATGTATATGTATATACATATATATACATATATGTGTATATATATGTATATATACATATATATGTATATGTATATATATATATATATATGTGTGTGTACATATTATGTATATATGTATATGTATACGTATATATGTATGTATGTATGTATGTATGTATATATTTTATATGTATCCAGTCTAATAGTCTAATTGATTGTATTTTATAATTTAGTTCGAAAGGGTTCGGGTGCAGAGAGAGTACAGGTGGTAAATTGACGGTCCTTGTCCTCCTCGTCTCTCAAGCTACCGTAACCTCTCTGTTTCCATCTGTTTTCTTCTTGTTGTGCATTGCAGCATACATGAGTGAGGCAGATGGTTTTATGATGGATGTACATGTCTGTTATGGTACAGATAACCGTGTGTTAATGCTCTGCTGGTATTCGAAGGGTTGCCTAGTGACATGACCCTAATAGCAGTCTACCCATGGGTCACTGTGTTGTCCGCTAACATCAGTCTTTTCTTATTTACATATACATTCCTTCCTATCTGCCCAATGACTTCCTCACCTGTGTGTTTCTGCTTGTCTGTGCAGGAAGCGAGCGAGCCACAGCGCCAGTAAGAGGAAGGGCAGCCAGAAGGACCTGCGACCTCCTGACCTCTGGATCCACCACGAGGAGATGGAGATGAAAAACATGGAGAAAGCCCCCAGTGTCGCCCCGTCGGGACACGATTCACCCATCCAGTCCTGCCAGGACCTTCCCCAGGTCGCACACAGCCAATCAGAGAGCCAGATGGGCAGCAAGAGCAGCCACTCAGGTACAGGATGAATGCTGATTCCTCTGTTTATTTATCCACATATATGTTATATGTGGTTGTATTTAAATGTATATATTATATAATGTACAACCATTTAAATAACCAATACGTAACTTGTAATTTGTATTTACTTTTATTTAACATGTAACACACTCTGCCTCCTAAATTTGTTTGTTTTTAATTATTTAGATTTATTTCTGGGTTTTTTTTTATGATTTGATATTAGGGTTCATCTCTGTGTTGCCTGGCAAAATCATCAAAATTAGTGTAAACACTGAAATTATAAATGCATTTGTGATTTGAGTGTTTTTACATCTGCGTGCTAAATATTTCTTCTTTATTATTTCTATGGTGATTACTGATTGATATCCACTGTGAGTCTTGATTAAATAACCCATACCACATATGAAGCCTTGATTCATCATGAATAAAAACACTAATGCATTAAGCAACAACATTTTCCTCCCAGTGGAAAAGCTTAAATAGGGCAGAGAACATGTTACAATCCCTGTTTTGATGATTGGGTGTTGTTCCAGGAGCTGACGGTGACGAGGCGTCCAGCAGTATCTCCACTCTGGAGCGCTCCCTGGCTTCAAGGAGGGGGACACGAGGCAAAATGATGATTCCTATGGACTCACAGCCAAGCAACACACGTAAGTAACACAACTCCATTTGTGTGTTTGCATTTGATGGCTCTAAGTAACTCTTCTAACTGAAAGGTTTACAGCAGCAAACACTGCTAGCGTGGCTAAAAATTTACCTTAAATGATGAGCTGCCTCGAGGTGGTGCTTAACATCAGTGATGTTTTTGATCATTTAATCATTTAGTGATGAAATAGTTTAAGATGTTTGTGAATTGGCTCCTTTTGTTATTGTTTTTTCCAGCCTGTGACTCTACAAATGAAATGTGTTTCATATGTGGCAAATTCTGTGAAACACTTGAAAACTTGAATGACTACTCTAGGCTACTGCAGAAACATAGTGTTGCAATGTGGCAGACTATCGATGAGGACCTACTCCCTGTGTTTACGGCTCATTTTGAGGTAGCGAAAAAAATAGATCTTCCTAAATGTCACACACTGGACCTTTAACACGTCCACAGATCATCAATAAATACCTGCACAGGTTCCTTCATTCAGGACCAGACCCAGCATCAACTGAATACATTTTACACTATGCTCTACATGATGGGTTGTGGTTCTCTCTATTGGTGCATGGGATGTCACATGACATGTCTGCAGCAGTGGGGTGTCTTAGGGTGACAGTGGTTCATCTCTCTCTTCCTCTTTGTGTTTCTGCGGATGGGTGAGATGTAAAAAAGTCTTTCATGCAAACACAGAAGTGAAGTCAGGGGAGGAGAGAACACACAGACACACACAGAAAATGACACACTGGCACACACTTTCTCACCCTGATAATTAGCCTTTATGTTCCCTCAGACTGACTCAGAGGACAGAGGGGATAGGAAGAAGATCTGAGGACGAGCGAATGGGGAGAGGAGGATGAGCATGGGAAAGAGAAAAATAGGGAGGGAGAAAGTGAGAGATAGAGAACATATGTGTGAGAGAGAGAGAACAGAAGTGTTGCTCTGAACCCTCCTTTAGTGTCAGTTTACAGTGCGAGAATGGCTGAATGGTTCCAGATGGAGGACTGTCTGAAACTTGTGTTTTCAAGCAGTGACTCTGATGATGTTCAGTCACATTTGAGCTTTTAAATCAAATCAAATGAACTTGAATGAATTTTAATATCTGTCCACCTCAGTTGTGTTTGTACTGTGATTTTTGTTTGTCATTCACACTTTCTGTTTGGAGTATTGATCAATTGCATTTAATGTTCTGGATTAACATAAAAAAAATAAACAACAGTTAAGTGCTAGTTGGCTGCCAAACAAAAGAATATTTTTTCCACGCCCTCTACAGACACATAGAAATATTTTCTGATCCGACGCCTCTGTCAGCAGGGGACGTCATTTGTCTGTGCCTTCTAAAACTGCTACAAATCACATTTGATAATCTGATTTGATGATCTGTTTTGGGATATGACAATACTGTGGTTAAGGTTTGCTTAACAATTATTTAATCAATTCAAATGTAAAATATGTGATTATGATAGAAACCCCATTTTAAAATGTGACATTGCAGAGTTAGACACCTTGATTCTTTCCAGTTCACTGGATCCACCAACAGTTTCTTTGAATTTCCAATAAATCTCACATATATCGATATCAAACTATACAATTCTTACAGGATTCATATCCTCCAGTATTCATCTATCTTCTCAATAACAGCTGGAATGCCTTCCTCAAAATTTAAAAGAAAACTGACCAGAAAAACTGGCTTCACTTGAGATTTTCTACCCCCACAAAGCTCTGATCATCCGCTGTGGCCTGCTGGGAAAATGCTGTTCTATAAAGGAACTCTACAGCCTCTTTTCCATTTTGGCTGTAGCTGTAGTTAGACCCTTGCTGTGTATTACAGCAACAATCAAACTTCACTGCTGTTTTGGCTGATGAGATTATGCAGTAGTGTTTATTCCTGAGCAGCCACAACAGTACATATTTTCCATCTTAGCTAAAGTCTGGGGTTTTAAGTGGATCAGGAGTTGGTGCCTGTTAACTCTTGACTGGCTCAACACACCTGATCCAGCTAATTAGCTGTTGGTGAAGGGAGCAGGGAAAAATGGAAAATAAGCAAGACTGTGGGTCTCCAACATCAGAAGTGAAAACTATTTGAAAATAGGCTCTTTGTTCATTCTATCACACTCCTGTCCAACTTTGATCTGTCATCTAACATAAACATAACAACATTTTCTCATCCATCACAACACTTACTCCTTACATCTGGGGACTGTTCTCTGACATGGATAACAGTCAATCATGGTTTCAGCTGTCTACTCATTTTGTCTTTATTCCAAAATAAGAGCACAGTGTTACTGAAGAGGTCTTCAACCAGGATTGACAGATACTCTAACTGTTCAAAAAACCTAATTAGCTGGATGAGAATAAAAAGGATTATTTCAGCTTCATAACAACATGTTTGCTTGAATTAGTTAAACCATATTTGAAGAACAGAGCCCAGCGTGGTGGTTGTAGCTGTCTGTAAAATGATCCACCTGTTCAATTCATCAACATGAACATCTGCAGTAACAGCAGTGACACCACGTCACATCCATGAACCAGTTTCTAGTCCATGTGGAAGAACTAATTACTGCCTTCTCTCACTGTGGAGTGTGTGTGTTCCTTCACATCACTCTGAGCAGAAAGTTTCATACTATAATTACCCTGCTCTCAGTCTTAAAGGATTTGTGTCCTTCTTTCTTTCCCTTTCTTAAATTCTTGTCGTCCTGTTGTAGTTTAATGCAGTTGTAATAAACTGAAGCTGCTGCACCCAACAGTAACAATCAGGTTACAACCCTGTCTGTTTGGTTTTTTTCTGCAGAGTGAATCAGCGGGTGACTGAATTTTTTTTTCTAGCATGTGACAAGCACTCCTGTGTGTTTTCATAAATGTGTGTGTGTGTCATATGTGGGTCACAGTAAACAGGAAAACCCTTCAGGCCTCCTCTGCCAACACACAGACCTGTCCTCCACACTGATCTATTTCTATCCCTTTGGATTTCTGTCATGTTTATACTTCACAACTTTTATTTTATTTCATCTTTTTGTCAAAGTTCAGTCACGGGAGTATTTATTTCTGTCTTCTCTGTTTCTTCATTCATTCTTCTACCAGAGCAATGGCTTTGTAGCTTTGTTGCTTTCAGAATTCTTTTTCTTTTTCAGTGGCTAAAGCAGCGACAGCAAAATGGGCAGTACAATAATCATACATTATACCTACAATTGCTTGTGGACACCAAATGCAATAAACTATACAGATATAACAAAAAGAATGTACTCCTCTTCCTGACAAAGTAAATTTGTCATTGCAGGACAAATTTCAGTTCTGAAGTTTCAAGTCAGTTATGTTCTAAACACAAACACGGCCACAGCTCCGCACAACCCTGCCGGAAGGAGACACTTTTCATGTGAATCATAGGCCTGCAGCCAACGGCTCCGCAACCCACTTGCGGGTGTTTGGGTGCACTTTGACCCGACCCTGGAGATGATCTATCTCAGGTGCAACTCAGCACAAACTGGCATGTTTAAACTGGTATTGAAAAAACAATTCAACAAGCATTCACTTGATGCAGCCAAAAGTGCCAATGGAAAAGCCCCATAAGTGTTACAGGCCATGAAATTTCCACCATATGCAGACGACTTACTACTTTGTCTTGATGACTCGTGTCTTTCTCCTTATTTTGAATAATCACATTGGTTTTAATTTCTTGTCATTAAATCAATTTAAACAAATCAGCATTACTGCCTTTAAATTAATGCAACACCTTGTAATTAACTGAATTGAGAAATACCAGTTTTAGATATCCTTTCATAAATGTTATTACAGAATGCTAATGGACAAAGCTAACTTCTAAAAGGACAAGACTCCCATTTTCTTATGCTACAATGCTTAATTTATCCCCACTATGTTTTTGTGAAAAGATACAATGTCAGGATGAGCAAAATGTGTGAGCATTTTTCTGACTGGTGGTGTAATATTTTAAGAGTTGAACCAAACTGCAACCTCTGCCAGACAATGTGGGATTAGTTGATCGTGTGTTAAATCTGAAATCCCTGCAGGGTCTGCACTGTTTCTATCTTTGCTTCTGTCTCTTGCTCTCTGTTTCTACCGAAGCAGCTCAAGGCTTTTTCACTTTTTCCCCTCTGCTGCCACATCTCTGCTCTGCAAACGACAGACCTACTGATCTCTCTATCTACCTTCTGTTTTTATCTCTTTGTGTCTGCTGTCTGGTTCTCTTCTCTCTCAGGCTCTGTTTTTATCAGTTTGTTTCAGTTTTTCTCCTTAGTCTACTTGTATTTGTTTTTTAATAATTTCTGTCTTCTTTCTCTTTTGATCAAGCTTTTATCCATTCTTCTCTTTTTCAAGTCAGTTTGTCTGCTTTTTCTCTGCCACTCCATCCAATCTCCATTCTTAGTCTTTGATTTTATCTTTTCTACCCCTTTCTGCCTTTTTGTTTCCATTGTTTCTTTATTCATTTATTGTTTTGTTTTTCTCATCTGTTTTCTCTTTTTTCTGTTGATTTATGTCATAATTTCTTTCTCTGTATTTTCTCTTAGTCTCCTCTTGTCTTTGGCGTCTCTCTCTCTCTCTCTCTCTCTCTCTCACACACACACACACTCACACACATACACACACACACACACACACACACACATACACACCTCCATTAACCTGTAGCTAACTTCCTCACTGCACCAAAATCATCAATGTTCTCAATCAGTAATAGCATTGATCAGACTTGCTCATCTCTGGTCTTCTCGCTGCTGTAATCAAACCCTTCTTCACTTTAAATAATTGCAGTGTAAACACGGTAAACAACACACAGATACACACACCTCCTAAAGCTGCTGATCACAGCCTTGCTGCTTCCAAACTATCAATACTTTCTGATCAATACTGGTATTGATCAGGGTTTAGTGGAATCACTAACCTCATGGCTTAAAAGAAGAGGAAGCAGAAGAAAATTCTTGATTCTGTTGTTCTGTCAGTCAGGTAGAATTCAATTGAAAAAGCTTTACTGACAAACATTCAGACTGTTCAGACTATTCAGAAAATAACAGTGTGTTTTCAGGAATGTTTTGTTGACATTTCATAATGTAGCCTGTACAGCTGGGGGTGTGGCCACTGAATGATGTTGCCTCAAAGGGTCTGGTTAGAAATGGGCCCTTTGTGATGAGGTTACAACCCCCTCCTTTAGGTGATCCTCAGTCTCTTTCAGTGGAGTCGAGCTCTCAGTACCTCCTCTTTACTTTGAACCCTAGTTATCTCATGTGGTGCTGCCCTCCAGTGGCACTGTTTTGGACCAAAGTTCAAATATGGTTAAAGGATTGTAGTATAAAATCTGAACTGGACATGCAGACTGTACAGATGTACAGGGTTGATTTAAAATGTATAAACCCAGTGGTGAGAATTATCATCTCTCTAGAACAATCTTCCACTAGAATAAATGCACAAATATACAGTTACAGATCCATACTTGAATATCATTGGATCTTTTCTGGATACAGGTCCTTTTTGTCCAGTGTTTAGTTTAACACAAACACAGAGAACAACTTTGGTTGCTGATAAACTAATGCAATCAAAGTATATTACGCATACTTGAATGAACTTTTGTTTGCTTCACAACAACTGAGTCATTACATTTAAATTATTTAAGGTGTTTAGCTTTAGCTTTATAATTAGAGTAGTTAAAGGAGAAAGAGGGGATTTTAAAAATCCCACCGTCATCAAATATTCTAGTGTTTTAAAAACACTACAATATTTGATGACGGGGCTAAAAATGGGATACAAAAAAAAAACTAAAACTAAAGTGGACTTGGACTCTGACATCACACATTCTTAAATTTGAATCGATACTGTCTGCACAGCATGTAAAAAGTCACACTTTTTATGTGTGGAACTGCAGTCTGAAGACTATTTTTACACATCAGTGCTAATATGGCTGAACATCCAGTGTGACACTGACAGAGGACTGATCCCTGTTGTCTCCACTGGTTGCCTGGCAACCTCACAGTGTGACAACAAGACTGAACGAAGTTTTTAGCCAGGAAATAGTTCCAGCCACAGATAGTTGTTTTTTATGTTTCAGTTTATACTCATCACACATCACATCACACATCACATCTGAACTAAATAACAAAAAGATCTAACTTTTCAGTAGATAGTAAAAACCCAAAGAACCATATAAGTAAATGACTTGGACGAATGCCCAGTGTGTAACATTAGAAAATGGAATATGATGTTCATACTTTGTGTAGTTAGTGTTTTATCACCTGAAAGAGAGAGCGGGTCCCTCTACAGATTCTGCCATGTTGAACCACCATGTTTCTACAGTAGCGGAAAAACCAAACACTGGCTGTAAACAAGCTTCGCAGCCACCTTAGTTTCTCTTGCAGTATTCAGTTGTTTGTAATCTGCCACTTCACCACTAGATGTCATTAAATCCTACAAACTGGTCCTTTTATAGAGAAAAAAAACTATAAAGTTATTTATTTTATATTATCTCCGATCTTCCCCTGTTGAAAAACTGATGGTGGTCACACAAAGAGCACCAAAATTGTGCAAAATAGTTTGACACACGTTTGCACACTGTTACTTTACAGCATTCCTTCATTAATGGTTGTCTTTTAGTTTCAGTTTCTTTCAATTGATTATATTCATCATTTCATTACAGCAGTAGTGATGTCGCAAGAACCAATACTTTCGGTACCAATCGATACCAAAATTCTGAAAACTTGACGGTACTCATTTTTCTACAGTACCGTTGGTACAGAGAATGTTTTTTTCGGACCTGATGGTGGATCATATATGCCCACACATGTTCTAAATACTACAGGAAAAAGAACATGTAACTTTTGTGCACAGTCCTCCGTCATCAACTATCCCCTACATTGGTGTCTCTGTCGCAGTACTGTGTGTGTGTGTGTGCATGAGCTCAGCCCCGCCCCCAGTGAAACACCGCTGCGGGAGAGGCTTAGCTGCTGCGCTGAGGTGGGACAGAGAACAGTGGAGACCCACACTCACCACGACTGCCACAAAAGCCATGCAAACAAAAAGCAAATAAGAGTAAGTTATTAATGTAATATGTGCAAAAGATGTACGGACGAGGAAAATAAACAGTCAGCAGAATACAGTTAATTCATGTAAAGGCTGCAGGACACTTTTAAAGGGAGAGATAAATTCCCTCTAGTCAGCAAGATCAACAAGATCCAAAAATATTACAGAGAGAGTTTGTTAGGCTATTTTATAGCCCACTTTGTTTATTAGTTATTCAGTATAAAAAATATTTTACCGTGGTATCGAATTGATATTGAGAATCGTGGAAGTTCACTGGTGTTGGTATTGACTGCTAAAGTTCTGGTATTGTGACATCCCTAATAGCTAGAAATGTCAATATGAGATTAGAAATATGTTTATAACTAATAAAGTATAGACTGTTTCCACAAACATTTCATAAATATACATGAACATTGCAAAAGGAAATATTAACGCACTTCCAGCATGGCTAGAGGTGCATTCAACAAGACAGCAGGAAAGAGACACACACAGGATACACACACACATACACACACTGTCTTTTCAAGCCTGTTTAGAAGATAAGAGGCAACCCTCTGTGTGTGTGTGTGTGTGTGTGTACCTGAGGCAGTGTAATCAGTCTCTGTGAGTTTGACTCCCTGCAGTTTTCTCTCGAGGTCACAGTATGAACTGTGTGTGGTGTGACTACTCTCCTGACTGTTTCTGCTCCTCTCTCTTTACAGCAGTTTTCTGCTCTGGCTGACTGTTTTACTGCCTGTGTGACTGGCTTTAACATAGTCTTACTCTATATGTAATAGTCCCTCCCAGTTAAATGTCATTGTGTGTAATGTTGCTAATCACTGAGCACGTCTGATTAATGTTGATATTAAAAGTTTTATATAAATTTGATATGAGTTAGCATCCCATGCCTTGTCAGGTATTTATTTTACTGAAGTAACCAAACCCAGACATCTCTGTCGGCTGCCTGCTTTAAGGGTTATCCACACCAACTAACCCTAGAATATGCGACTTGTCTATTTCAGACACAGAAACGGCAATGAGAAATCATTTTCAAAATAAAATACCCGAACTCCGGATCAAATTTCACACTACATCAACACTGTGGCACCAGGCCAGAAGTCAGTCAGAGAAAATTTGAAGCAGAGAAACGCACCATTTTGTATCCTTTTTAATGACAAAATACACAAGTAAACAACATCAGGCAGGTAAGCAGCTCTGAAGACATTAATGCTCTCGGTGGGATTTGAAGATCACAGAGCCTAACTGCGTAGCAGACGCAGTCATAAAGCCGTGCCTGGTGAAATTTCAGGGTAACTCTGTTTGTCTTTGAGAAACTAAAAAGGAATCCTTATGAATATGGGTTCACAAAGTTCCTCTGCACAACATACAGCAGTGACAGCTCATCAGTACACATTTTCCTGCTGCCACAGCAGGAGCACGCAGTGCGTTGGGGCCACTGTTATGTTATACACTTACATGAATGTACAGTGTTATCGTTCACCAGTGTGGATCCTCACATTGCTGTTACAGTTAATTGTTCTTGGCGTAGATGTGCCCTTTTTATTTCTTTTCTCTTTCTTCCTGCGTGGCTGCCTTTCAGCCTGCTTTACTGACTGATGGTTTTGTCCGTTTGTTTCAGCGGTGGTCAGTGCGATCCCAGTGCCAGCTCTGGACTCTTCTCAGTATCCTGGTATCCTGCCTTCACCATCCTGTGGCTTCACTCACAACAAGTTCAGCCTGAGACCGATGCCTTTCCCCAGCCTGACTGTGGACAGAGGATACACACCAGGTACTGCATTACTACTTACTGCTAATGCTTCTGAGAATACTACTGATACTGCAATTATAGAGACAGAGATACAAAGCAGGTAGTGGTCATATTACTAAAACTACTGACTTATACAGACAACACATACATCTGTAGTTCTTGTGTTCAGCACTCTTTAGTCAGTCACTGACCATATATTGAAATAACCACTAAACTTGTGAACTACTGTACACCAGTCCCTCCAGGATTTTGCAGGGTTTTGTAAAAATTGTTTCCGCCTAAAATGCCTAAACTCATGACAGCATTTTTTTTATGTTGTATAATTCATTAAAAATCAAAAGCAACTTTTTCCAGTGAGAATAAAATCATTTTTTCAAATTGTTTGTCAATTTCTCCCAAAACCACATATATAACAGTTAAGAATACCAACGATATGTATATGGGTCACAATAAACTGCTTGCACAGATTACCTATACAGCCTTTGGCTAAATATAGGCTACAGTTAGTTCAGAGATTAAAAAACAAACCTCTTTATGCTGGTAATATCATAACCATATGTCAAATGTTATTTAGGTTTGTATATTTTTTGTATTTTAATCATTGAATGATCTTTCATTCAAAGTGGCTTAGTGTAGGCTAACATAGTTAAATTTGGGAGCTTTATACTCCAGCAACCCTGATTACCTGGGACTGATGCCAAACACATCAGTTAGTCTTGATTCTGAAAGACTTCTCCTTTAATGTTAAAAGTGAAACATAACGTTTAAAAATATGAGCAAGTATGTGAGGCAACCAGTCACACCGGGTTGTGCTACAACAAAAACTGTCTGACAGTCTGGTCCTTTATTTTACTACTTTAACACGACTAACCTACACTGCAATGCAACAACAATACTTTTTCTTTATTTTCATTTCTACATTAGCTGGTAAGGATGCTGACTTTTGTGTGGGACTTGCAGCTTTATCTCCAGTCTTTAAACATGATATCAAGCAGCCTTATATAGGCATTAAGCATATATTTAAGGCCCAATCTACAGACTTCTCTGGAAAAAAAAAAGTCAGGACACTTTGGTAGTTTGATGAGCCAGCTAGCAACAGATGAGAGACTCTGCCAGCAACAGTTGTCAAATCAATGGTCGCCATCTAGAATGGAGCAATCTGCTTTTGTCTACATGTGAAATTGAGGAATCGTTGTTTCAAAAATTACTACGAATTTTGCTGGTGAATCTACCATTATCACTGTGTATATGTGCCATGCGAGAATAGTAGTACATGGGTAGCAACAGTAACTAAGGGGCAGGCCTTGGCAGTGTTGGCAGTAAGGCATTACTAGCAATAATATTACTTTCCCATAACCAGTAGTGTAACTAATTACTAATACAATTTCAGTAATAATACTACAATTAATTTATTTTAAATAACTATCCCAACATATGCTCTGACCGCTGTAGCTGTTAATAGAAAGACTAGTACACGTAATAATAACACAGCCTTAACCTTTAATAAACACAACACTGCAACACTTAATCGTTCCAGCTCTCTCTCCACCGCTCCTCTCCTCCCCCGCCCTGACGTATTTAAGCTCCATTTTGCTGCAGAGCTAAATGCTAAACGACGTGGTGGGGAGCAGTAATTCAGTAATTCAGTAATTGGCTAATTCCTGGTCGGCTTGTATCAGTGATTTAACAACAGCAGAGAGACGGGGAGAAGCTTCAGAGTCATTGAATTAGCAGACACACCGGGAGGGCTGATCACTGCTGGCAGAACACACACACTCGCAATGAGCTGACAGGAGGGTGAGGTGGGGCAGCTAACGACAGGCTCATATAATGAGCGAGAGATACAGAAGCAGTTAATGAGGGAGATAACATAAACTTTAAAGTCACACAAACAATGAGACATATAGAATGTGTCCATAAGGACTCCCACTCCTAGCATTTGTGAAACCCTAACACCCAATCAGGGAGCTCCATGCCCAACACACCCAGGTAATGACGGGACCAAGCCAGGTGTTGTGTGAAACTTCAGAATTTAAATAAACTCCTTTTAGATCTATTGCTCCTGGTGATTGTGATGTAGTGTTCTCCATAGCAACAGCTGATTCCAATCCTTATATATATAGTGATGCATCACATCATATTTTGTGGTACACAACTCCATCGTGGGTAGCCCAAGGTAAGATTGGATCACATCCAAACTGTGTTCAAACCCACAAAACGTTCTTTTAAAGTCTAGTTGAGATCCAAGAGTTTCCAAAGATGCCAAAAATTTCTTTGGGGAAATCTTTCAAAAATTAAGCACAAAACATGAAGAATATTTCCTTTTGATGGAACATTGGTTGATTTGATGAGTAGACCTATATAGCTAGCATCCAGATGAACTCCACATACAATTTAAGACACTTTCCTTCACATGTAGCTTTATATATACATCTCTGTTGGCCAGATCGGAAATCTGATTTCATGTAATTTCATCTTCCTGGCCACATGAAAATTAGGGTCAGCTCTACTCTAGAGTGTGGTGGTAGTGTATCTTATGATTTACAGTTTCCTACCGGACCCATAGTTTTACTCGCTAATGCAGCTAACTGTCACTAACTCTATCTGCAGTTAGCTGGCCTGGACCCAGAGTTTCATGATGGAAAGATTGATAAGTTGCAAACCATTAACTGCTTGGTCAGCCATGCAGCTAAATTAACTGACTCAGCCCTTTATTCTGAAGAGAAAAAGAGAAACAGAAACTTAGGTTACGTTCCTCTGGAAACAGACTGTGTGACCAGTGTGTAGGATTTAGTGGCATCAGAGGTGAAGTTGCAGATTGCAACTAACTGACACTACTTGCATCTGTATTTAACAACCTGGGAATGAGAACGGGCTGTGAAGTGTGTAGGAGAAGCTACGGTGGCCACGAAACTTGCGAAAACTGCAAAAAGCCCTGTCTACAGCCAGTGTTGGGTTTGCCTGTTTTGGGCTACTATAGAATGATGGCGGTTCCACTTGGTGGACTCCATGGAAGGCCACCCGCTGCGCCTGTTGATTAAAAACAGCTCATTCTAAGGTAACAAAAACACAGTGATTCCTTTATTTAGGTGATTATACATTAATGAAAACACTTCAAAATCACTTGCTGTTGTGTTTCTGTGTCTAAATGCACTAGTGCTTTCCATCCTGCCACTGTGAGTCACCAGCAGACAGTCGCTCTCAGCCAACACATCTCTCCTCATTTACAACCACTCAGACTAAGAGCAAAAACTGAGGTGTTGTTTAACAGTGTTACATGTGTCCTTCCATCACTGCAGCGATGGATATGAGGTTTGTTGTCAAATATGGCGTGTGATGGAGAGGAGAGGGGTGGGCAATGCTAATGGAAGGAGGAGTGGAAGTAGATCAAATCGAGGCTAATGAAAAAAGAGGAAGACACATCCTCCCTTCCTCTCTTATATGTTTATTACACTTTACTCTTCTTTTTTAGTTTTTGTTGTCTGGAAAATATGTATCCAAACTGATCCTTCAATCACAGTAACACCAGTGTGATATAAGGGGCAGATAGGGTAGGGAAGGTGATGCGGGAGCGGCCTGACCATTACTGTTCCACTCCCACCTGCACAATATAGATTTTGTGTCTTCTCCTGTCCCGCAGTTGAAAAGACGCTATTTTACTGTCAGTAGTTACTGAGAAATGTCTCCAAATGCCAGATTTGCTTTGCTTTTCTTTTGTAAAACCTGCTTTAATCTTCTTTTCGACTTCATTTTTGATTCCGTCTCCATCCTTCTGGTGGGTGCAAATCCAGGGATCCACAGTTTATTTTTTGACCACCCACTCCCACCCTCGGCAAAGTCAGATCCGCTCGCTCCTGCGAAATCTTCCTTCCAATGCAGCCCTCTAGTTCCATCTATTAAAACTGCGTAGGTGGAATTGAGTACGTTTGACTGGGACACCCCAGGACCCCGATACTTTGGTATTTTTAAATAGCACAAATTGAAACAGAAACCTAAAGCAATGATATGAAGTCAACAGGAACAAATTGAAAAATTGGAAAGATAGAACAAAAAGTGACAAAAAGTATACTTCTGGGGTCTGCAAAATCTGGAGCCAGTGTTTGGTTTGTCCCTTTTGGGCTTCTGTAGAAACATGGCGGACTCCATAAAAGAGGGCCTGCTCCCTTGTTCTGTAGGTAACAGTAACAACAATATTTATATTCAGATGATTATACACTAATTCAAACTTAACTATGAGTAGTATATTCCATTTCTGCCAATAGATCCTCCTAAATGTTACACACTGGACATGCAGCCAAAACAGAAAACTCCAGCGAGAAACTTTACACTCCAATGAGGAGAAAGAACAAAACTGCAAACCTGGCAGGACTCAGGGTCTTTACGCATGAGGAAAAGATTGATGTTTTAAATAAAGTTATTCAATTGTACAGCTGCGATTTAAGGTTTTAAAAATCCATGAGCCTTTCAGTGTTTAAATAACAACATGTGTTTATTTGCTTTCATGGAAAGCTATAGACCAACATGGAATGTCTATCCAAACCCCAT
>JAGRRF010011243.1:21167269-21180264 GCA_019097615.1 Morone chrysops | reverse complement strand
ACAGACAGACAGACAGACAGACAGACAGACAGACAGACAGACAGACAGACAGACAGACGGACGGACGGACGGACGGACGGACGGACGGACGGACGGACGCTACATTCTTGACAGAAACACATTCTCAGTCCTGTGGCCTTCCTGCTGCAGTAATTTACACAATAGGGGCACATTTTCTCTGCTGCCGACATCAAAGCACTGAAAAAACACTGAAGCTTTTTGTTGCAGAATATTCACACGTTTGAAGTTCTGCTGTTTAGTTTTCCGATGTATGTATGTTTGATGATGATGATGATGATGATGATGATGATGATGATGAGGAGGAGGATGTTTGGTTTTTCCGATGTATTCAGTGTATGTCTGTCTTTTCTCCAAATGAGTGGTTTTTTTACAAATAATACTGATTCAAAAAATGTTTTGTCTTTTTTTTGTCTTTTGTCCCTATCTGTTCCCATTCTTTCCTTCTTCTCATCCCCAAATCCATCTCTCATCTCTTTTTACCACTTCACCCCTCTGTACAAACTCCCTTCATCTCCTCCTCCCTCTTCTTCAGCAATGCCTTCAGACACCTCCGCCAATCCTCTCCTCCAGCAGCAGCCTCCACCCCAACAGGCCCCTCCCCTCCTCCCTGGCTCGTCCGCCCCACCGGGGGAACATGTCCCCGGGGTTGGCCCAGTGCCCGGGGCTCCTGCGGCTGTTACCGCAGCCGCCGCAGAGGAGGCCCAGGCTGGTAGCGGTCGGACCATCCCGACAGCCTGCGTGCGGCCCACCCACCCGTTGCGAAGCTTCACCAACCCGCTGCTGCCACCACCAATGGGGACTATTGACCCCAAAGTGTACACCTCCATGATGCCACAGTCCAGTGAGTACAGCTGTTTGGTTTACAGATCGAGGGTCAAGACGCACCCAGTATGTTTTTTTGTTTTTCCAAATCTGCAACTGAACTAAAGTGCAAAAGTTGATATTGTGTTTGTTCATATAGACAAGTAAAATGTCACATCTCACTTGCCTGTTTGGACAAGTGGTAAAAATACAATGAAGCAAAGGCTTTTCTGGAGCTGATGATGGAGGTAGCTAAGGAATAAGCTATCTTACTTCCTTCTCATCTCTTTTGAGCATTTCACATTCTCAAGACCGATCGGGCATTTACGATAAAATGGCAGCAGGCAAAGTTTTTATGAGTTGAAGCACAAGCAAGCTTTTTTAGTTGGGTTGGGGGCTATGGGCAAAACTCCAACCATGTATAGTAAAACAGTTTGCTGCAAGTTTGAGTGCAAGGCAGATAAAATGGGGCTGTTTTTGAAAGGCGTGTCAAGTTTCTAATCTGGTCTCTGTTATTTGATAACCACTATTATACAAAACGATAGTTTTTAGTTTAGTTTTTGGGAAAACTAGTAGTAGTACATTAATGTTGAGCCCTTATAGAAAAACATTTTACATCGGTTTGCAAGTGTGCCGTACATTTTGGACCCAACCACTATGTCAATGCATGTTTGCTTGATGTTACATATCATAACATATGAAGTGATGTGACATAACATGAGACATAACGTGACATAAACTTAAATTACATTATGTGATGTGACGTATGTTAAGTTCCTCTGATGTTTACAAGGCTAAAACTCTCAACTATTAGGTAGGCAGCTGGACTCCCAAGACCATGCAATAATCCATCTTGCCAGGCATCAAGCTGTGCTGCTTGCCAGCATGAGCTACGAGCGTGGTTTGTGTGAAGACGTGAGTTTGCTCGAAAACAACATTGGCGGCTGCTAAAGAGGTTATCATAGATGCTGCTAGCATCAGTTCTATGAGAACTGGACAGTATTTCTTCATTGAAAGAAGAGCAAAGAACATTGTTTTGTTGACTAAAGTAGTGAATTGTTCCTTCGTTTTGGCTGATATATGTGTTATCTTAATTAACATACATTTGTTGAGATACGTTTGTTAAGTCATGAGACAGTAATGTTAAGTGATTACAGTGATTCAACAGAATGCTTTTGCTTTATCCAGTTTTTCTGCATTAAGATATTTGTGCAATACACTTAAGGTTTTATAATTTATTAAGTAGCTTAACTATTACATTCCAGCCAATTAATATATCTTAAACATAAACAAACTTTCACTGAAACCTCACTCCTAGTAGAAATTGAAGCCTTCCTAGAATTGAGCTCTTTTCATTTAGTGCTCATTCCTTGAAATTCTGCCAGCCTGCTCTCACTTATTTGCTTAAAGTGAAAACAAGAAAATACGGCAGGTTTATCACACATGATGACAAAAACAATATTTTGAAAAATCCCCCGACTGGTTCAACTCTGTAGCAGCTCTTGGAGTTCCAGTTTGTTGTTGATTGTTTTCTCAGATTCCAGTGACTCTTTGTTTAAGCTCTATTCTCTCTGCTGAGCGGCTGCACTTTGTTTAATATTTTATTCAGGGAAGCTAAATGTGTTAGCCCCAGGCTGCCCAGGTGTGTGTGTGTGTGTGTGTGTGTGTGTATATATATGTGTGTGTTTGTAGAAACATACACTGTAACTGGCCTTGACATTAGCCAAAGGGTTGGATCTGATCTGGACTGACCTCACTCTGTTTTCTCTTCTCTTTCTTTTCATGTTACCTGTCTGCCTCTCTGTATGTTCACCCCTATCTCTCCCTCTCACCTAACCCCCCTGTCAGGGACCGAGCTGGCAGGCATGAGGAGTCAAGGGTAAATTTTCACAAAAAGAAAATAATTAATTTACAAAATATACAAAATGTTCTAGGTCAATAAAAGAGGTCAACTAAACATAACTTAACTCAGTCTACATTAACTGAACGAACTGAACATACTAAACCAACCAACCAAACTAACTTAACTAACTGAGACATTGGGGAAACTTAAATAGTGGCTGATCAGGCCACTCTGACACACAGGGGGAATGTTCTATACCTAAATACAACTAAACCTAAAGATAATCAAACAAATGAAATGGTTACCACCATGTGATTTTGCCTCAGTGTGTGGCTGTTAGGGAGGCCATTTATTTTTTTAAATCAAAAAGTCTTGTATAGAATATAAATAATACTAAATGCTAATATTACAGTATAACAAATATCTAATGTCTTTGTATATTTATTTTACTTAATTTTTGTAGCACCACTTTGGCATATGAATATAAATTCCTCATTTGGTTCATACCGTGTATTTTTATCTGGGCTCAGATACCTTTGCTCACTCGCTCTCTATTATATTTGAAAAAACAAACGAGCCTCCATTTGTCATATTCACCCAGCCAGTTTGTGACAATACTCCCATGAATCTCAACATGAATTGTGTCAGTAAAGTGTTGTTCAACCATGAGCCTGCAGGACAGGAATGAAGACAATTCCTTCAAAAGATAGTCCCTAATTCCCTCACTGTCTGCTTTATTTTTTCTTTCATTTCCCTTTATATTCCTCATCTGTTTTTTTAGATCTTTTTTAATCTCTCTTTGTGGCTCAGCGTGTCATTCTCTCTCTGATCGCCTGCAGCAGTGTGAACAGAAAATAAAACACTCGCCTACAGTACATATGATCCCTGGACAGTATGTGTATGTTATGTGTAGGTGTATTTGTTGCATTTTCTGGCTTTCTGTAGGTGTGTATCACTTGTATGTGTCTGTATGTATGTGTGGGTGTATATAGTTCCATTATGGTTCGGTTTACACACCCAGGTGGCCTCAGATTAACATTGATTTTCAGCTCCTGGAAACCTTTCGCTCACAAACAGCAAGCCCTCGGCGACGTTCGCCTCGACTCCCAGAGACCCCTGCTCAACCTGTGACCCCCACCCCCAGCGCAGAGCCCCAGAGCCGGGCAGTGCTACTTTTATCAACTCCCCCTCCTCCTCTTCTCCATCTCTCTTTCAAGGAGTGGAAAAAACAGACTTGGGAGCGATGGCGTTTGATGTTCATTGTTGGTCTTGTTTGTGTGTTTATCTGAGCCTGAACGACTCGCTCGGTGGAAAGAATGAGATGTTTTCATGGTTTAATTGGATCGTTGTGGGGAGAGAGAGAGAAAGAAAGAGACCTGAACAGACTAAGGATGAATACTCAAGCTTGTAATATGGATAGAAAGCTGCAGGAAAGAGGTGTACCTGACATTAGTTCTTCCTCTAATATACCTGATGTTGGATCAGGTGTTGAAAGAGTCCTATAAAAATAAATAAAATCTGAACTTCTAGATTCTGTTTCCGAAGTTTCTGGATTTTATTTGTCATTTATTTATCACATTGTAAAAAGACAATAGATTATTTCTGAGTCTAGACCTCGTCACTCCCCACAAGGATACACCAAACTCAGCACAGTGACGTATGTGATAATACAGTTTACAGTTAATATTTTGGCCACAATAATCAGGGTGTGAAAATTATTGTGGTGTGAAAAGGCAGGACCTAAACTGCTGTCTTCAGTGTCAAAGTGTTTGTATAGCCAACAATGTAATTTAAGGCCATCACAATAGTGACCCTAATCAATATTTGATTTCCACATCGTATTAGTAGAATATAATCATATTTTGTTTGAGACCAGGTTGACATCCCATTATAATCCAAATGTGATTCAGAAACATACATTTGAGATAAAGCGAATGAAAGAATCTAAAGTTGAACAAGTCAATGTACAGTTATGTTGCTGTTTCTGAGCTTGAGCTGAAGCAATGGTCTTTTCTTGTTCACCAACCACAAAGAATTCCACTCCTCCTCCCTCATTTTATATAAATTTTTAAACTGACACCGTCCTTTCTCTTTCAAGCCTCCAAAGCCCATCTGCAGAGTAAAGTATGATGGTGGGCAGTTACTCACCTAAATTGGCCTGAATGTGCAGTTTAATGCTGGAAGCTGTAATGGGATTGTCTGACTCAATGTCTGATACTGAGAAAAGACATTTCAGCCACAGCTGGAGGCAGACGCAGAGTCTGCTGTGATGGATGTTTTAAAGTGTACGCCTTCATCTTGCCTCGTAGGACACGCATTATTGCCAGTGAAAAGCTTAAAGGTAGTTTAAAATAGTTATCAGTGGCAATTGGACAACCATGTAGGATAGAGGAAGGGATTTTTTTATAGTCATTTACAAATCCTACGCTTGGCCTTTTCCTTTTTTACAGAGGCAGCACGTTCATTACACCACACTATACAAAAGCCTTACAATTTTTTTTCTGAGTGTGGCACTACAGGAAAGGTCAGGAGGTCACCGAAATCATTAGGATTTATCTCTAGACTCTGAATGTATGGCAAGAAATCCATTAACTCAGTCAGAAAATCCCCCCAAAACACGAACATGACCATGTGCTGAAGATATTGAGGAGAGCAGCAGGTAAATCCAGGTGAAACCTCTGATCTCAAAATTGTTTGACCACCAATACTGACAACGTGAAGAAGGGGAGATGGGTGATAAAGACGAAAAAAAAAGATTTTTCAAAAGATGTTGAACCTTTCAGGTATGCTGCAGCTGAGGAGTGTGCAGACGGACAGAGTTGGGCTTCACTTTGCATTTGATCAGACTAAGAAATAGAAAAAATGTTAAAGTGGACAAGAATGTGCACTGAAATCCTGCGGTTTGCAGACTTTGTGCTGTTGTCACACCATTTAAATCACTAAGTTCAATATAGTCTTTGTCCTATTTTTATGGATGCCCACTTCTGCTGGGGAAAAAAGGAATGACAAAAAAATTACAAATGGTAAATCAAAATTATGAGATAGTTTGTGAGGATAGTGAGGCAAAATTATAATATATTATGTTAGGATTATGAGTAGTGATACTGTAGAGTATCTGTTCCATCTCAGACTATATAAGTCTACCTGATATTATTACCTATTATTTCTAAAAGACAGTCTCCCAAAAACTGCCACAATCCCAAGCTGAGGGAACCATACATGTGCTGGAGGTAAATCAACAGATTTCCGCTCTTTAACAGTGATCTTCATTATTTATTGCAATTATCTGGACTTAGGAAGTCAAACTTGACTTACTCACCATAAGTATATTCATTTCATTCATTTTATATCTCCTCCACACATTTACAATAAATAAGGAAAAAACATTGAATCCATGTAGAAGACATTAGTTGAAAATACTCTTCATCTGTAAATATTTGCATTTCTCAGTTTTTGCACCAATACTGAGATAAAGATACAATTGTGGCTCATGTACTGAGAGTGACTGTCCAAAAGTTCACTAAACCCTACCACTCAGCCTGTCTGTGCACCTATGTTCCTGACCAATGAGGGAGCACTTCATTGGTGAGGTAGACAGGTTGACATCAAACAGGCAGACAGAAGATATAGAGAAGATAAAACAGGCAGACAAAGAAACACCAAACTCCTGTGTGAAGCAGAGTAGGTGTTGCCTGTCTCCCTCCAGAGACACGATGTCTCCTCAAAGACACTTTTCATCTTTAACTGTATTTACTTCAAACCCTCCTCAGGATCAATAACCCCGCCCCCTCTATCCTCACTATCGCTGTAAATCTCTCCATCTTTGCCTTCGACCCAGAAACAGAGACAGACACCACTGATGTGACCCCCGGCAGGTGTTTCACACCTCCACTCCAGCTTGTCTGGTAAATATATCCACCTTTCTGAGTAGACGAGCCGCCTCTCCTCTCACACCCCCATCCCTCTCTATCAAACCCCCCCGAGGGTGAGCCAGGCACCATGAAACTGTCTTTTATGGCTTTCTCCACTGTGGATGTATAACCTTTGCTTCAGCTCTCTACTGCTGCAGCTCATTGTGTTTTTTCCACAAAATGTTTTTTTTCTGGAGCTCAGTTCAGTTTGGATCCGGTCTGACAGCAGCGTGCTGAGAAGTCATACAAACACATTTGGTTCTGCTTCATTCTGAAATGAGGCTGGCAGGGATTTCTACACCACATTTACAGAGATTCAGAGTCACTCAAGGTCAGTATTACTGTGAAAATAAAGAACTTGGACACAAAGATTTTAGCCCATGTAAGGTTGTGGTACACCACACACCAGTAAGTTTGGATAGATGGAAGAAACAATGCAGGTAGTCTTAGGCGCTGATCACACAGAGACTAGGGCTGCACCATATGGTAAAAACATAAGATTGCGATTATTCTGACACGTTGTGATTGCGATGGGATTTCTGATTAGTGGGAATGATCACTTTTGCATCTCAAATGTAATTTCACTGAATAGGAACAATTTAAATCATGATGATATGGAATTATTTGTGCTCTGTACTGGTTCAAAGTCATGTTCAGAAAGAGCATCAGTGATAAACCAGCTGGTGCACCTGTGGGCCATGGCTGCGACTGGCTAATCAAATATGAGTACCGATGGAAAAACGTCAATACAAGCAGACATTAAGCTCTGTATAAGTAAAGTCTGGCTTCATTTCAAAGAAGTGGATAACTGAGGTTTCTTTGGTTACCCCCGCCACACCCTTGCTCCATAGCTCTCTCACAGTCTAACCTATTTACCGGCATAGTAAAGGCGTCAATATTGGAAGGAAGTGGTAAGTAAAGCTTGCTTGATTTGATTGGCTTGCACTGAAAAGTTGAAATATTTAAAACTGCATCTCTGTGTGGTTGGCCCCTATGTTGCGTACTAGTCCTGGGGAAATTTTTTTTAAAGATCTCACATTAGGCCTCCGATCAGAAAGCTATAGATGAGGCCATCCTCAAAGGACAAGTAGATGGGGATAGCTGAGTTAGCACAACCACAACCACAACCACAATTGTCTTCTGGCACTTGTTACAGAGTCAGCAAGACTACAGAAAAATAGCCTTTGGCTGTCTTTGATTTTAAACAAAACCTAGTATATGGTTGGACCGTGTATGATCACCAATGGTGTCTGTAATGTGAATTTCTGGATATTAAATGTTCCCAGTAATTCCCAGTTCCCAGTAGTTCCCATATCATATGACATGCTTATGCTACATTTAAGTCAAAAAATTTCCCCTCATATCTTAAAATGTTTGATTTGAAAGAGATTGTAATTATTTCCCCCTTATAACTCCCCCTTCTCTTTTATATTCATTTCAATCTGCAGGATTCCTCTAGTGTTTCTATGACTCACTCTGTATTTAGTGTTTTGTCAGTCTGATTATTTGGGGTGCTTTAACTGTGCCTCATGCCTCTCGATGCATGGAGAGCTGTTTTCTCTCCGACTCCGCTCTCTGTTGGACTGTTACAACGCGTAACCATCTTCTCTGTTTCTCACAGCAGTAGGCTTTATCTGGTTTTCCAGTTCTATTCCCTCATGGTGAATATGAGACCATTGTACTGTCTGTACCCTCTGTGTGCATATGATGTGCTGTGATGGGTTGTTGCGCTGTGATGCATTGGTGAGTTATGGACTGGTAATTGGTTTCTTTTGAAGTGGCTGTGCTTGTAGGTATGGTTAGAGTGGAACATTAATTACCGTAACTCCAGATTTTACGAGTAGGCCAATAGGCGCAGCACTCTAAGCTGTGCGCCCCACTGGTTACCTTAACTAGCTGAAGAAAAAGCTGTTTTGGCAGCCGATTGTCTAGTCTCTGTTCAACTTGTACACAACGTGATTCTTAAGTTCTGCTCAAATGAGGCATGAACCCACTAGCGATAGCCATAGAGGGTTGCACCTACAGAATCTGGAGTTAACGTAATGTTCATGTTTCATTTTTGAAAGGGCAACGGCCAATGGGGAAACTCCATGACTCACTCACTCAGTAATTAACAGACTTTAGTGTTCATAGTGGTGTCCCCCACTTAGCAGCGGTCCAGCAATAAAGGGAAGAAATATCAAACTAAACTTAACCGACTCTAACTTTATCATTAGCTATTATTCTTTAATTACATAATTATATGAGGTAAATGAGCCTGTTATATCTACAGGTGAAGTAACGGTGTTGTCCTCTGTGAATACACCACTTGATGCCACTAAATCCAACACCTTTAACATACATCTAACATGCAACAGTTTTATGAAGGCCGTTGTATTGACTGAACTGAAGTGCCATAAATCGAGAGGATCCAGACACCAGAATAAACTCATTCTTGAAACTGTGATTCATTTAAGGAAGTTTCAAGTTTCTGCAAGTTCATTTTTCAATCAAAATCTATTGGAAAGAAGGAAACAAGGACAGTGAAGTCCTTTAAAAGGTGTATCTTTTGAAATATCACTAGAAGAAAAAGAATCATAGAATTTTCATAGATAGCAGAAATCCCTCTATATTATATACATGAAGGTATGCGGTAGGCCTATATGATTTTGTCAGTGTACGTAAGTAAAGTAAGTAAACCAACCACAGCAGATGAGGACCTCATCTATGTAATGGAAGAATTGTTGTGAGGGAAGTTTTTATAGTTTGTCTTCATTGCTCTCAGCTGGAATCCTGAGGTAGACTATTCATGCTCTTTACAGCAAAGTATGATTCAACGGTTTGAAAGAAATCTCTATTCTCAGTAGGAGACCATAAAGTAGACAGATTCTACCCAGTGCTTGAGGATAAAAAAGAGACATTTCATTTAACTACCTCCTTGTTCTTCAGTGAAGAAGCACCCTTTTTCCTTGGTTTTTAAGGATTACTGATTTAAACTGTTTAGGAACCTGTTTCACTTTCTGAAGGACAGATTTTCCAGTGACTGCCGGTGCTAGCTTTTCAACTGCAGGAATTTTTCTCTGGACTGTTTATAAATGTCTTAACTAATATCATCATATTTCATCATCATCATTTTATCATCGTATCTTTGTGTTGTTGTATAGCCAGATAATCAAAAACTGAATAATCAATTGTCAACAAAATGTAGTTCAGTCTGACTGTCTTAATGCTGGGATGGCATTATTTTGTTTTGTTCTTACTAATGAAGAGTGAGTGGCATGTCCGTGGTGCCAGTTATTTTCAGTTGACCCAGATGGGGTAGTGGTTGCTCGGAGAGTAGGAATAGGAATATATATAATATAATATAATATATATTTATTTTTTCTAAATTGACTGACAATTACTATCCATGATGCTGTGCTAACAGACACAATGACAGCATGAATTGATAGTTTGAATGCCTAGAAGACTGACCTGGCAAAGACTACTACTAGAAGTGGCCATATGAGTTATGACTCTTCTTCGTCAGGAGTGATAGAGGAAGTAGTATGATCTTTTACTGCCACAAAAATTCATATGGAGTGGATTCTTGGGTCAATGAAGTGTGTTATTTTAAAATCTGTCAACATTGTTTTTTTTTTTTGTTTTTTTTTACCATAACCACCATATTTCTCCAACCTTAACAAGTAGTTTTTCTTCCTAAACTCAAGAAAACCTTAAACAAAGAGGTGGCAGAAAATATAAACAACATATTTTGTCAGAATGTTTTTGGGACTTGTTTCCTCTCTGTTGAGATGCGGACAGTGGGTTCTGGTGTGGATATAGTTTTGAGACTATTTGTATAATAAAAAAATGAAGTTGTTCTTTCTTTGTCACTTTGGACATTTTTCTGTGCTGTGACGACTGTTGATGTTAAAGGAAGTTTAAATCTGACTGTTTCATGTTCTCTGGTGTAATCCACTGCTATTAAGGTGTTTTGTTTCACAAGGAGGAGAATGGATGTTTATTGATCAGGAAGTGAAGGAGTGCAGTGCAGGGAAAGGAGGAGGGAATTGTGGGTAGAATAAGCCTGAGGATGTGTTCAGACATCACAAGGCTGTTCAGGGAATCAGAGAGGAGAGAGAAAACAACTAGACATCCCTCTTTTGTCTCCTGTTTTTCCTCTTCTGTGATTTCTTTCTTTCACTTTTGCCAAGTAAACCCACATCCTAAAATGTTACTTCCTGAATTGCATTTGTATTGTGGAGCTATATGTTCATTTGTTTGTTCTGTTGCTTGGATGTTTGTTCTGTTTTGTGTCTGGTCAGCTTGTTTGCTTGTCAATTTCTTCTCAGGCCTCAGATCTGTTTCCTTGTTCAATGGTTCAGTTAGTTGCATGTGAACTACTGATCTAGATTAATCAATCAATAGCAGCTTTGTGTTATCGGATCAAACTATTCCTGTCACATGGAAGCCAATATTAAATAGCAATAATAACAAGTTTTTATGTAAAGAGTCTTAACGGACAGTGACTGGATAGTGACCTGATGATCCAAGAATAAACAGTTCTAGTTTATGGGCAGGTGACGGCTCGATAGAAGCAGTTGGCCCAGTTGCCCAAAATTGAGGGTTTCTAAAAATGATGATTGTGAAGATAGTGACCAAAAGAAAAATTATTGATTACGCTCACCATTCAGTCTCCGAAATTATAGATGACAGTGGCTACACTGCATGCCACATAACTGCAACATTACCGGTTTGATTCCACCTGCCAATGCATCTCTTCCCCCATTTCCTTTGCCTTCTTAACTGTCACTTTCTAATAAAGGTTGAAAATGCAGACAAAAGGTATATAGGTGACGTTAACCATTCAATCATTGATTATGATGATCGATTATTATTCTAAGATAACCTCTATGAACAGATATCTGCATATGAATGCAGAATCTGTGGGAAAGGGACAGCATTTTGGTATCGTAAGTATTCCTGTTTCTGTTTGTAGTCTTAGTAGTATTGACCAATCACGCTTGAGCGGGTTTTGGTTGCATGCAAGGAATGCATTGGCCTAAATGCCATCTCAGAACCCATCAGCTATCATCAAACAACAATTAACTTTTTATTAGCTTTTTTTTTTTAAAGGTATGTCCATTTATATCTTTCTTTATCTTTATATATCTGTGTATAGAGATTATCCAAAATGTGTCTTTCTCGTCATTTATCCTTATGACGTATTTTTATTTTTATCCGTAATCACCCTGATATCCGTTATCCATTATCCGGTTATGCACTGGCTACACCGGAAGCCCCAAAAACACTGGCCATTTCCCCCAGACACTAAATTGTCCTCAGGTGATAGCCAATGGATTCCAACTTTGATTCAGAGCTAACTGAGCTAAATTTTGACATGCAGCTTAATTACAATCCAAGTTTGTTTTGTTTTTGCTCTAAAGGTCTGTTGTTAAAGAACTTCCACAAAACCATAAGGATTTATGAGAACACCAAACATCAAAAACAGATTATGTTCAAGTCTAAACAGTCTATACAATGTTTTGAAACCAGAACTCTTTCTGTCCTGCCCAGGTGCAAGCCTTCCAAAGCCCCAGGTGAAGACCGCCTCTCTGGGTCAGGCCGGTAAGGCTCGCTCCCCTTTGCTGCCCGTCTCAGTCCCTACGGCGCCCGACTTACCGGAGGAGGGAGGAACAAAACCTGCCGAGGATTCAGCTGCCAACGTAAGTCTGCATGGCGATAATGTTGTAGGAGGTGTTGCTGATTTGGTTTTACACCACAGGTACATTGATTCAAACAAAATATAACTTGCCAAGCATGGGCTTAAAATGTAAAGGAAGCCTAATATTCCTTTTACATAATTGAATAAATCATATAATTATTCAAACCTAATATTATATAACATTAATACCATGATATTTATTCTTCTTCATGCATTTGTAGTAGTAGTAAATCAAAATGGTTGAGAGCATGTCAGTTTTTCTTTAGATTGTTTGCCTTTTGCCGAAGCTGTTGCCAGGGGAAACATGAAACATCTGTTAGAAGTAATTGGTTATATCAGTCACCTTTAAGCTTGTCCTCTAATAACAGTAGACCGTAAATGTAAAAATACTCCACAGAAATCATCTCATAAACCCGGTGGTGCTTTCTCAGTATAATGCAGACTGTGTCCGAAACTTCACATGACCCCTAAAAATGGGGTTAGAGAAACTCTGCAGTGTCCAGGAGGCATGAGAGCAGAGATGGATGCACAACTTCTTTGTGTTAAAGGTCCTGACTAGCATTTGGATTTAGATACAATAGCTGCTACTGTCCTCTGCTGTACTGAATGTAGTTTACACCTAATGGAATTCACTATAAAGTTCACTATATATGTATGTGTGTATATATATATGTGTGTGTGTGAATTAGGTGTGTGTATATATATATAATATATATATATATATATATATATA
>JAGRRF010011243.1:21151725-21167169 GCA_019097615.1 Morone chrysops | reverse complement strand
ATATGTGTATAAAAAAATAAAATTATATATATATATATAATTTTATTTTTTTATACACATATTTTCCCTCTTCAGTTTCTGCCGTTTTGCTTCCAGTAATTCACTTTATTGCAGCACATATTGTTTACTATGTAATATTAATTAGTAAATTAATAAAAAAGATCGGGTTTAATCTTCCACACACTCCATATGGAAAATAATGAAGATGATGATCAAAATAAAGTATGTCTATATAGTAAAATAATTCACATTTGCAGTTGTAATAGTAGAAGTATACTGCCCTACAGCAAAGAGCAGTCTTTTTCTTCTACTTTACAACAACAGAAAAAATGTGCTCTTTCAGCTTTCCATCTAGTATTTTTATTAATACTAATAATAATTATCTTGATACTAATATAATAAATTAATCTATACCTTTGTTTTTTTTTTCTTTTTTAAGTAGCTTGACCACTCCAAATGGTGTCAAAAATGATTTGATGATTTGTTCCTGCTCCTCTACGAAGCTAACTTTAGGCTAGTAACTTTTAATGGTACTAATTTAGCGGATTTTTCCTTCTGCCTTATTAACGTGGAATAACAAACTAAATGACCAAAATGTATATATTTATCAATTTATTTAGCAGTTAAGGGGCTAGTCAAGGCTAGGTGTGGCTATCTGTAGCTAGTTTAGCTGGCTCTCTTGCTTTAGCTAGCGTAATGTAACTGACAGTTTGGTTTTTAGCTTGGTTTTATCTTAACTGCAGATCGGCATGCTGTTTTCTGTGGAGTTCTACATTTATAAATGTCTTAACTAAATTTTGACTAAATATGTAGTTACTTCATTTTGGCTCCGTAGGGTGGTATAGCGCAGTTCTAGCAGCCGCAGGAGCAGTGATAGTCATATGGAGTTGATAGTTGGCATCTTGGCTCTGACCTCGTCATTCCCCACAAGGAAACAGCTCAGCTCAGCAGGAAGTAGGGGGTGGTGATGAGGGTGATGCTGGTAGAGGTGGGGCTTTTGACATGCTGTATGAGCAGCAGCAGCAAGTGACAGCACAGCTTTGAGGTGAGCACTGTGGCAGCAGAAATATGCCATATGAAATGGGTGTGATGGATATACGTATGTTGCAGTGAGAAGAGGATTTTTCAGACTGTGTCATTTGTGGCAACGGCTGTAGATGATGCGGCTATCATCAGCATTGACATTGCTGCTAAAGTGATTCTGAAAAGCAGGGCAATTTAGTAAATTCTCTTAAATCCCTAACATAAAGAGAGTGTCTGTGCCTCTCTGTTAGAGGTTGTTTGTCAGAGTTCCTTAAAAGCTGACATTTTTGGAGACATATTATTTTTACCAGACCGCAATAATATTTGTCCCCTTTAAAAAGTAAAATGTTAATCTCCAAAGTAACCAATAACTGCAGTTGTAAATTCTCTAATAAAGGCTCATACTTTAAGTTTGAACAAATAAAGTTTGCTCCCCCATGAAAACATTAAGTGGATGGAAATACCCGTTTAGTACTTAGTTGAGTAAATGTCTCCAGTGTAAACCTGTTTCAAATGAAGGCTTTGTTCTCTTTGCAGTGTGAACATTGAAATGCAAGAGAAGTAGCAGGATCTCCCGACCTGTGGTCTGCAGGCCCCAAAAGGGTCTCAGAATGAATCATAGGGGTCACGAGATGATTGAAGGGATAGGAAGGATTTAACAACCTGCTCACTTTTGTCAAATACTGTTATTTAAAAAAAAAAACTGTTTGATTTTGGTTTCATGGGCTACTGTCCAGAAATGACTCTAGATGGAGACCATCTGCAGTATTTGTCGACTTGGGAGGGAGACCAAAACATATGTCCTTCACATAATTATATTCCTTTTCTCTAAATTTCCTCTGATTATTAATCTTTTTCTTGTGGAAAAGTGGATTGTTTTACTCTTTAGGACATTTAATCGAGAACTGTGATCAAGATATGTGAATAGAAATAGAACTTGTCAGTGCTCTCTCAGAGGAGGGGCTGGAGGAATAAGCGAGAGGAGAGAAAGAGGAGGAAGAGAGAAGAGGAAAGAAGAGGTGAAAAGGACAGTGGACAAGGGGGAGAAGAGGGAAAGGATGCAGGAAAAGGAGAGGAGGACGCAGTTGATGGCTATAGAATCAAGGAGGGGGGAGATACATGAACGACAACCAGAACGGTCAACAGGAGGGTAAAGGAGAAGAAGAGGAAAGGCAAGAAAGGAAAAGCAGTAGGATAAAGGATAAGGAAGCAGAAAAGGAGAGGGAGGATAATAAGGGAGGAGACGGGGAGGAGTAGGGGAAGAACAGAAAGGAGGACAATTAGAAGGGAGATAAGAGGACAGACAAAGATAAGAAAACACAGGATGAGCTGGGGTGAGGATAAAACCATAGGAAAGGGTGAGGATGGAGCTGTACAGAGTGTAAAAGGAGGAGGAAAAGGGAAGGGAGAGGAGGTGATATGAGGGTAGAGAATTGTTACATGAGGGGATGAAGAGAGGGGAGAAATAGATGCAGAGGCTGATTGAGAAGCAAAGGAGGGAGGGGGAGGAGGCAGAGGATGACAAGCAGGGAGATAAACGATAGAAGATGATGTGGAAGGACGCTGGACGGAGGGACTTAAATATTCATATGTGACTCAATGACAACTGGACAGGAGTAGGTGTCGCCACAGCAACGAGAAGGGAGGAAAGGACAGGAGGAAAGGAAGGGAGACAAAACAAGGAGAGCAGAGGTGTAAGGAAGGAAAGGGGCAGGAGGGGCAGGAGGTGTCACCGTAGTAACAGGAAGAAAGGCAGGGATGCTTCAGGAAGAAAAAAGGATGGAGGGAAAGAGATGAGACAAAAACAGAAGGGGAGAGGATGATGAAGGGAGGTGGGCAGGAGGAGAAGGTAGCCATGACAACGGGAGGAAAGGGATGCTTCAGGAGGGACAGATGAGGAGGAGGAGGAAGAGGAGGTAAGGGGAAGAGAGAGAACAGAAACATCGATGGGAGGGTAGACGAGAGGAAATAAAGAGTGATTGAGAGATAGAGAAAATGAAAGGAGGTAAGACAAAAAAAATCAGGAGAGGAGCGATAAGGAGAAGTGGGGTAAATGAGATGGAAGGATGGCAGAGAGGAGAGAGAGGTGTGTTAAAGGTCAGCAGGTCTTTCTCTTCGCTTCGTCTGCTGTTCTATCTCTGTAATTGATCTAGTCTTTTCCCATCAGCCCCCTGGCCTATCCATCTCACACACACACACACGCACAGACACAGCTGGTTAATGGACTGCTACATAGGGTGAGTGAATCATGTAAGTACAACACCATGGTGCTTTTATTATGTTGTTACGCCAGTGACATATTTTAAAGTAGCAAAACAGAGAGGGGGATATGAATAAAATGTCAGACTTCCCCGTGGCATTCAAGTCCATTGGTTCCTAAATCCCTAAAAAAATGTTCATAAATATATAGTTTAATTTTCTAGACAAGCTGGTCCCTGTAGTTTTTAGCTAAGTTTACTCAAACAGTAGGAAGAAGTGCAGTGTAGTGTTAGGGACTATTTGTCAGTAGTGGATTAATCAACATTCATTGCTTTAGTGAGTATTAGGGACAGCAGGACGGTGTGTGTGGGATTGAGATTGAAAATAAACTACAGTGTGTGTCTGTATGGCAATGAAGGAACATGTCAGTCGGTGCAAAAGTGTGGCTCACTGATGTATTTTTAAAGCCTAACTTACCCCCAAACCGCTTTTTTCAGCTAAGACTGAACTCCGATTGGCCTGCTACATAGCTGCAGCCTGTCACTCCCTCACAGACACCAGAGAGTTAGCCTGAGCTGCTAACTTAGCTAATGTTACAACACAGGTGCCACATAGAAACTTTGTGAATGTGCTTCTGGTGACTGTAAAAGGTCCTCTGTTCTCATAGCATGGACACGTAGAGTCTGACAGCAGCTGCTCATGGCTGGTTAGCCTGGTTATCTGTGTATTCCTGTTACACTGAGCAGTGTGCTCTGTGTTTCTTCCCACATCACACACTCTATAGCCACAAGACAAGACCACGTCCCTTATGTGATCCTCCTGTGTCATCCTTTGCTGCATTTTTTACAGTTGCTGAGAGGAAGGGAGCTAGCAGAATGTAGGGGTTTTGGGACAGCGATGGAGCTGTATGGTACAGAGGAGTAAGATATATCAGACCTGTTAGACAGACAGACAGACAGACTGATACGCAAACAATACTTGTTAGTAGATACCGTCATTGTTGGTTTTGGTCTTTTCATAGGATTTGTTGCAAGAAAATCACAATACTTATAGAAACTAATGTACCAAACGCTTTAAAACTATCAGTTCTATGCTCTGTATTTGTTCCAATACATATCTCAAGGGAGAATGAAGTGCCCTCTAAACCCCCACCTCTCTCTCTATCTCTATCCTCTTTGTGTGTATGTGTGTGTGTGTGTTTGCTCCTAGTCTGATCTGAACAGCAGGTCAGAGGCTCACACACATACAATATGCATCAGATGACCTTTAACCTAAAACACCACCATGTCCTCCGATTCTTTATTCTTTAACTCAGAGTTTCACTGAGATCTGAGTAGTGAAGTTTTGATATTCTGACAGTGGGGAAGGTCACTAAACACATCGGTCATCATGAACATTGTAGCACTGAAAGTTTCCCAATGCTTTAATCTCACCTGCTTGCTACTTATTATTATGTTTATTTGTTATTATTAGTTAGTAGCTCAGTCCCATTCATTACAATGATGGCATTAGATCTATTTAATGCTCAATCGACATTCAACATGTCACAACTGCTCCTTTATTTTGATTTATTTCAAGAATCTGTACCAGATAATATACCAGAATTGGGTAGCACCAGCCTTATGTACATTCTTTACTAAGGTTGTATGTAGGCTTAGCTGGTAAGGACTTAAAGGGCCAGTGTGTAGGATTTAGTGGCAGCTAGCGTTGAAATTGAACATTATAACCAACTGAAACCCCTTGAATCAACCAAGCTCAAATGAGCAACTACAGTGGCTGCAAAAAATGCAAACGGCCCATACTAGAACCAGTGTTTGGTTTGTCCACTCTGGGGTACTGTAGAAACATGGTGGACTCCATTGAAAAGATAAGTATGTAGATAAGTAATAGATTAGATACAGAACAGCTCACTCTAAGGTAACAAAAATAATATTACTACTATTAACAGCTGATTGTATACTAATGAGACCATACCTGAATATTATATTTCATTACTACCAATTTAGCCTCCTAAATGTTACACACTGGACCTTTAGGTAATGTGTTGATCTTGTTAGGAAGCATTTGTAGCACCAGTCAATCAAAAGCAACTGCCTATGTCAACAAGAAGACACTGCATACAAAACTGTAACAGTTTCAATTACCATTTTAGGAGGCTTTGCGATACATTAACATTTCAAAGTGTGTGTGTGTGTGTGTGTGTTCCAGAGTTAGCAGTATTTGTGCAGAAAGCCCATTGATCAGCCCCTTTAAGACTGTAGACCATGTCTGTGTCCAACTTTCTATCCCCTTCGAGTTCCCCTGATCTCTCAGTAGTTGGAGAGATTTAACAGTTTAGCGTTTAACTGACACTTATTAGAAATTAACACAGACTACAGCTGAAGCTGATGGGAGTGTAATTACTTTCGCAGTCATTTGGTCATAAACCAAAGCATTCAACACAATACATTTTCATCTTATTTTGGCGTTTTAATGTGGTATTCAACAAAGAATTTGGACTAATTGGACAGAAGGCTTGATACATGTTAACACAGTTATCTGGTTTATCTGCGTTAGTGCGAAACAGAGTTTCCATGTGCTCCTCTGGCTTCGCTGTGTTGGGATGAATCTGACGGATTATAGATGAGCGTGAATCCAGGTCAGCAGGCCGTCAGAGATAACAGGATATCAGAGAGGAACACAGAGCATCAACGGGGGTTTTATCCCATTGATGAGGCATTTACTGACTCCGTCGAACTTGGCTGTTATGGGTCAACGAACGAGATGAGGAGGGTTTGTGGGGGTTTTATACAGTTATGATTTTTGTAGAAGCCTTTTTGTCCGTGGAAAGTGGAAAATACCTGGCAGTGTAAGGCTTCTAGATGAGCTTTTATGGTCTCATTCAGAGCGAGAGTGGAAGGTCAAATTGTTGTACTGTTGTGTGTATTACTCAGATAAAGGATAACTGAACAGGTGGGGCTGTCATGTTTCTTCCCATGAATCTCCACAGTCATTCATATCTGAAGATTTATTTCACCAGTGGAAAAGCTACACTGGAGAGTTTTAAACTTAATACACAGACATTGTAAGGAAAAGACATTTTCAAAGACTTCAAAACTTTATTTGATTGTTGACAAAATAGACAAAAGATTGTTGCAGGAATGGAACAATGTATTGATGAGCTACTAAGAGATTAAGATTGTCCACTTCTTGTGGGATTTGCACCACATTTGGCATGGTAGATCTGGATCACACCCAGTGTTAGTGGGCTATATATATAGTTCTTCAAATAGCTTAGTTTGAACCAAAGTGATGAACAACCCATTACTACCATCCCTATTAAAGCTTATAAAAGACAAAAAGTGAAAAACGGGTATGTATCAGGACCTAATAAATGAATAAAAGAAAGAAAATTGGTATAAAAGAAATCACTCAGATAAAAACACACAACATATCTGAAATTCATTTTATGCTGCGTTAACACTTTAAATGTATCATTAATTTAATATGTTTTGACTGAAACAATGACCTTACTCTCTCTCTCTTACTGGTAAACTAGCTGCTGCTGGTGGATTCAGGATGTTTAACCGTTACGGTTTCCTGCTGTGATGCACCCAACTAATGTTTTAATGGAGGCAATATAAAAATCTATAAATGACTGGAGGTGGAGTTGTCCCGAGGTAGGAAATGGTCGAAAGCTGATCCAACAGGACTCTGTCTGGTCAGAAGGTTAAAAGCTTTATCTGGACCAGACTGATAACTGATTTTCAAATCAGGATCAGCAGGTCCAGGCCTGTCTAGAGTGAGGTCTAGAGGGAGATCTAGAGGGAGATCTAGAGGGAGATCTAGAGTACGTATGCCTCATTTCAAAATAATATAATGCCGTGAGAAGCTTAACACCCTGAAGAATATAATAAAATATAAAAAATGTGGTTGGAAAGAGTGGGCCAGTTAACTGTTTTCATCATATGATGTTTATAGTCCACACAGATTGTGTCACATTTTATGATCAATGATTTACATTTTCTAATCTTGAGAACACATACAGTACACACCAAGTTCATCAAAATAACTTCGTACAGCTTCTCCAACATACATCTTCAGTCATCTTAACTTGATCTGGGTGGAATCTGATGTGGTTGGGGTTATATTCAATATTCAATCAGTTGTGTCTCTCCAAGAGAAATATAAGGCCATGACTAATCCAACATCTTTTGGAAACATTCATTTGAAACAGCAACACTTTCTGCTAGGGCTGTGAATGATAATTGTTTTCATTATCATTTAACTTTTTGATTATATATACAATGACAGAGGAACAATTTAGTCAGAAAAACCAATATGGTTTCATTTTGTAATAGGAAAAGCAGCAAATTAGAGAAACTGGAACCATTAAAAAGGAAATTAAAGCTATAATATGTAACATTTCAGGATTAAAGTGTCGAAATCACTGTGTTTAATGTTTAAATCCAGAGAAATTCATCCTTTTATTCAGACACACTGCGTTTCATTGGTCGCCTGTCAATAGCGTGTCAATTGTGCATGTGTCAGCGTTGTGGTTGTCTGCCAGCCGTCATACATTAACTTTTTATCCAGTTTGAAGCCACATTTTACCATACATGTTAGCAGCAGCGCGGCTCGCAGGCCCTCCAGGGCGTCCTTTGACTGCCAAACAGCATCGGAAAAACATTGATTTTAGGGTGGAACTGCTTTATTCGGTGTTTATACCGGCTTTAATTAGCGGTTGTGTTTTTTAGAGACGAGACCTCAGATAATGCAGTGGCGGTAAAGACTCCCACTAACGCATGCTATGCATTTCAGCATTACAAATAACATTTCAAAATTAGGTTTTACAAAATACATCTTCATTTTTCAAATCGTAACGCTGTTAATCTTTTTAGTCAGTTTTCAAGCAAATTGCTTCTAAAATGTGACAACCTGCGTATTGTCGGTTTGGTTGGACAAAACATTATCTATTTAATCAAGAAAATAATCAACAGATTAATAAATAATGAAATTGCTTGGTATTGCTGATATCAGTAGAGCTAGAGATAGCTGTAATGGGTTATTCTTCTTATTCTATAACTTTAATTTTGATTAAATTGTTTTCAGGCTGTTTTTTTTTTCACACACAGATGATTAAATGCATGAAATACCTGGTACAACTGGAGGTGTAAAGTGTTCTGTTGGATGCTTCATTTTATATCAGTAATGGCAGATTTTCTAGTCTGTGCTAAATTGTATATCTGTAGGGTTCCTTTGGCATTTTACAGTACCTGTACTTAGTACCAGAGCTTTAGTAAGTGACTTTTTCACAGGAAGCTGTGGTGATATTTATGCAGGATCAGTGCATTATACTGAAGTACTTGTACACCGACTGTATACAGTGCTAATGCAGTACAAGTACATGACGATTTTGTGCATTAACACAAACCTTTCAACTGAAGTGTACAGAATATTTCTGCTGAGCCTTTATCAGTTTTCCACAGCATGTTGTGGAGAATATTGAATATTTTTTTCCAACTGCAAAGACAAACTCTGCATGAAGGCCACGCTCAATATAACACACTGGGAGAGTGTGTATGTGAGGGATGTGCACTTGACTGTCACACACACATAAACACACACACACACAGATGAATGCACTTAAGCCGGCCCACTCAGAGGCGACAGTTTGTATAGCCGGACTGAACACGCCATTTCACAGTGATCACAGAGTCTGTTCAGGATTCCGCCGTTCACACTGCGAGTATGTCCTATCCTTTGAAACACATGCACACAAGTGACAGCATCAACTTTAATGCGTTTGATGTGGTCGACTTGGAGGTAAACTGTAATCTAACCTGATGTGACACAGTATGTGAACATGGATATTATCAGTGGGTTTACATTAGATTCAGCCCATCAATATAAATACTGAACTTTGCGTTCCTGTTGACTGTTTTTATTTTGTTTTCCTTGCTCCCTTCAGGCAGCCATTGGTTTCAGTTCAATCAGCTTGCACAGACTTGAAACTTGCTCTTGACAGATAATCCATCACAGTCAACATAAAGTCACCTTTTATTTTATTCAGTTATAGGTGCAGATTGAAAAAGTCTGCAATGCCAAGCAACAGTGACTGAACTCCTGACAGAAATATAAACAGACATGATGTTCATTGTGATGGATTAGGTATCTGAAGGTTTTTGAGAGTAAGTAATGGTCAGACAATCATGAAGTAATTAGGGACTAGGGTACTTGGTAACTGCTCAGTATGATGTATCACTTTACTTGGGGTGCATAGAAAGAGTAACTAATGATTAAGTAATTAGTAATGAATATGTCTTTACTAGTTTGTGCTCTTCAAAGGCCTTTTCCACCAACAGGGAACCAGCTCCATTCTGGTTCCAGCACCCAGTTTTGAAGAGCATTTCAACCAGTAATACATTGATTCGGAACCTGAAAAGGTTAAAGAAGAAAGGGTTTTCCTTGTGTGGGCGTGTCATATTCTACAGGTCTTTGTGCATTGCCCTCCGTTGATGAGCCATCTGATTAAAATGGAACTAAATCGGTTCAAGAACTAATTTGGTGGTAAAGGGGCCTTAGTGGCAGCTTCAGAGTGATATCAGGAATGACTAATGAAGAATGAGGTCGCTATTCTAAATTACAGATATTTATGAAGCTATCATTAGCTAATGTTTAATTAATATAGTATCTCCCAGTCTTTTATTCAGTAATTAATCATTAACAATTATTGGGTTGTTCGTGATTTGTTCCTTTTTCATTCTTTTGTAACTTCTCACAGTTTTGTGCATCGTGTTGTAAAGTGTTACCAAAAACTGATATGTATGACCGGGTGAAGTAGTTGACAGCAGCGAAAACTATGACTCATGCCCTTTCTTTGCTGGTTTGGTGCAGCAAGTGTCAAGCTGTGTCAGGGCATGTTGATGCACATTTCCACCAAGCCCTAACAGCAGGGCCAACTGTGATGACCTGTGATATCAACCATGGCAGGAACTGAGTCACCTCAGTAAATTGGGTGACAGTAAGCACTGATTTTGTGATTGGGCAAAAAGACACCTTCATGTCTGGGTCAAGAGTAGTTAGTCCAGTAGATTTTGCTGAAATAATGGTCACATGTAACCTTGACTATATCTAAAATAGCTTGTTTTCAACCAAATTTAGCCTGGGTTTAATATAGACCTGCAAATCACCATAATTACTGGATAGAGGAGCAGAACTTTTTTCAAATGCTTATTATGATCAGCCTTCTTTAATTTCATGCCAACAGTTCAGTTCTGACCTTCATCTAACAGACAGCAGTTTGTTAGTCTATTGTTTCTGATGTGCTGTACTCATATATGTATGTCATGCTGTCAAGCAGGAATTAAGTCTGTTGCTGTGTTACGTTAAACGTTTTCTGGCAAATTGCTGCAAGGGTTTTATTGTAAAGCAGCTACAGTAAATATCGGCTTTGTTACAGAGCTCATCGACCAAATGTTAACTCCTTGATCGATAAGGGTTGGTCAAGGTGTAAATTTGGATTTGTGGAATTTTCCCTGTTTCTGTCAGTGGATTAAAAGGAATGGTAAAATAAAATGAAATATAGTCACTGAACTCCAGGCTTTATGTGTTAATTCCAGTTTGGTCTTTGAACTTAACAGCATTAAACCTCTTACCATTCTGTTGCTGTTGAATGGAACATCGTCTCTAGCAAATGGTTTCAACATAAGATTTTACAGCTCTAAAATTAAAGATAGTGTAAAGCAGTAATCTTTAAAACAGAGATATTCAGGCAGATTTTTATAAAACGCCTCGCTAATAGAGGCTGAGGACTTTCTCCCAGCAACAATGTCTTATAAAAAAACTTAGCTTGGGACATCCAATTTCTTAAAAAGCTCTCCCCATGTTACAAAGTGATTCTCCATGTCTCCCGTTGTTCTTTCACTGCGGAGGAGTTAGCATTATTTGCAGTAAGCCGTGTCCTTGAAGTAAGGGGCATATGTTTGTTTGACGCCATTTTCATCACCGCACAAGCAACCACTTTGCGTTTAGAAATTATCACCAGATGATTGGTAGGTGCTGAGATCTCTGATCATCAGGTAATGCGAGACCAATGGTTATGTAACTGGCTCTACTTTTTTGTCTTTCAGGTTTATGAGCAGGATGACCTTTCGGAGCAGATGGCCAGTCTAGAAGGGCTGATGAAGCAGCTCAACGCCATTACCGGCTCCGCCTTCTAACCTCTTATTTCGGCCCATCCCAGCCCCAAGCCTTGATGTCACCTGCTGTCCATTCACTATGGGCGCCAACAGGTCAATCTGGGTTTGAAGATGCCTCTGCGGAATCAGACCTCCATCTGTACTGGGTTGAGTTTGGGTTTTTACTGGTCTCAGCCATTGTCCACTGTGGTGGGCCGGGATTGGATAGAAGGGAATTAAATAGTGGATAAACACTACAGCAGCACAGCATCAACTCCAAGAACAGGACAAGGGTGGAGGGGCTTCTTTAGGAGTTCAAACTGAAACCCCTCTAGACTCTTCAACCTCAAATACAAAACTAGAAAAACCCAATGCCTAGCGCCTTGACTTATTGATACAGGATGATGGGATCATCACAAAAAAAGTTATAAGATCCCTCCTGTTTCTCTTCTTTGTGGTATTTATTAGCATCCTCCGCTGAGTTATCCACAACTCAGTTACTGTGACTGTACCTCACTTAATGTTTCATGATCGCTGTTGGAAGTATTTCTTTGTCTTTTGTTTTTTGTTTAGGTATTCCAACTTTGTGCAGTCACAGGATGTGTATATGGTTTGGATTTTGCCACCAGAACATTAAGAGAAAACAAATCCTCAGCCACCAAAGTTTCACCAAAACTTTATTTTTCTCACTTGGAGCCGAGGTTTTTTGTTGTGGTGACACAACGTGATTCTCTCCACCATTTCTTCTTTTGCCTTTCTCCTCTGTCTCTCTTTTTTTCCTTTTGAACAAAACAGTAAGATTATACTGAACCAACTATCACCCATAACCCATGCAGCCCCTCCACCTCTGGATCTTGAGGTTTAAAAAAAAATGAGTGTGAGAACCTACTAGACCAGTCTGAATCATCTGGATCCAGCTGACTCTACTCTTACAGGACTGTATAGAAACCTCTATAGACTCATACAGTCTGTTGCTGCTCTTGACCAAGCCTTTACTCTCCCTAACCCAGACAAATCCTACAAGGACTCGTTGCCAAACACTCATCTTGGAAAGCTTATTGTGACCTATATTTTTGCTCCATATTCAAGTCTGGCTCAGTTCCAAACGTGGACTGGAAATCAGTGAAAAGCAGTAAGATGATCTGTATGGAAAGAATGTTACAGAAATCTAAATTTGATAGTTATGGTAGAAACCATCCCATCCTGGACAAATGAAGTTGGTTTTGGGTGGTCCACCTACCACCCAAAACCAATTTTTGGTCCTTTTGAGAAATGTGTTGAAATTTGGTCTTAACTCCTTGTTCGCAATCTGTCACATTGCACTATATGTGTCACATTTATTAGTTATATTTTAGAGGCACAGTCACTGAAGCAAGAAATTATTAGGAGCTATAATGGAATACTATCAATTACAAGATCACAAAAACATCATCTTGTTTTCTTGAGAAAACAAATATACTGTTATCTTGACGTAGTAAGATCATGAAGACTGAAGTCTGATAATTAGCAAACAAGTCTGGATTTTGCCTACATAAAACAGCCACAAGTAGGAACAAATGGAAGTTTGGTGTTACTGTGACAGAATAATCAATTTTGAAGAAGCAAAAGGATCTTATTATTATTAAGATTAGAGATGGTAGCAGGGCAGCCGATGATAAGTAATAAGATCTCTATCGTTGTTAAAATTTTCCCTTATTATTTTTGTCACACCACAGTTTCAGTATGTGTTTGACTGAAGGGTGACTGTGTTGTATTTGGGCTTGCTTTTGATAAGTCCATGTTTATTTTTCATGAGAAACACACATATGTACCTCTGTTGACCTTGATCGCCCACATAGAAAATTGCAAAACCGCTAGCTTCACTTTGAGTTTACTTCAGGGTGTTCCGTTTTTATACAAAAGTTTAAAGAAAAAGTAACAAAAACACAAATAATGCATATTCCACAAAGTATATTTTTACATTTGCTGTCCTGTCAGAAGTGTGTTTTTTTTAATCGTTTTTTTTAACACATTTCCGCAGAGAACTACTTTAAAAAAGGCTTAATTTTGTTCAAAATTTAATTATGAATTGGAATGGGGAGAAACTTTAGTGCCCTTTTTAGTTTGACTTACTTTGAAAAGTTGAATGGGGAAACCATTGGCACTGAGGGAATGGAAATTGAAGCCTTTTGGTCTTAGGCTGATCTCTGTAACATGAGGTCCAGTCAGGACGACAGCGCATCCACCCATCAGTTCTTTAAAACAACTAGAGTTTTATTGAGAGCTGAAAAGAAGAACCTGATTTGGTCCATCAGTGTGAGAATTAATGGTTTGTTAAGGGAGGTTGGGGTTTTTTGTTACTCTTTGTGAAAGCGTTTGCTGAGAGAAATTAAATTTGCGAAATGTTGCAGGAAAGCAGAGTGAGCAAGGTGTACACTGAACAAGTTGGTCTGTTCTTGAGTCATAAAATTGTATTTTCAGACAATTTAAGTCACTTGCTAACCTGGTGAAGATCTTTTTTTAAATCAACTCTCATTTTTCACAATTTTCTGAATTAAGTGAGATGTAATTGGAAGTAAGCTGAATTACCTTCCTCATTTTAGGGACATAATTTATATGGAGGCCAAGTATGTAACTAAATCACTTGTGAGGATGGATATGGAGTGTGCAAAAAGGCAGGAACTTAAAATGACAAATGATTCATTAATCAGCTGGGGAGGAAAAAAACAGGCCATCAGTATGCTCCATATTTGACTGTGTCACCCCAGTCACCATATTGTAATTTTCAGACCTTTATCTTTCCGTGATGAAAGGAAAAACCCTGTAGGGAGACAGAGAGAGCAGAGGCAAAGGAGGTGAATTGATATTCAGAGGTGGTTTGTATGTGCGGGCTAGGGCACGGAGGAATGAGGCTGGGAATTCATTATAACGCCGTTTCAAATATTATGATTCAAGCTCACGCTTCCTGGGTCATTGCAGCTGTGGGGAAAAGTCCTGGGGACGGAGGGGATGGAAAGGTAATGTCTCTGCAGAACAAGCACGGGGATGAAAGGTGAACGAACGCAAGCAGGCGGATGGTGTGGGGATCAAACTCATCAGCGTGTTCTGGGAGATACATCCAGTTGGAGCAAAGTGCTTTCATTCTGCTCTGACTCGCACTTCTTTTGCTCCTTCAGAAAGCAGAGCAGAGCTGCAGGCAGACGGACGATCTGACGCTGAAGGGCGAGACTGGAATTTGACTTAAAGAAAGAAAATCCGATTTTAACAGTTAATGCTAAATTAAATGGCCTGTTGACACACAAGAATTCTTCTTTAAGCATCAAAAGGGGAAAGATATATGAAAACAGGACGTGATTATAGTTAAATGATTATACTGGAGGTTTTGCACCTTTTTGCTCATTAAAGATAAATCAGATTTTTTAACTTATTTTTTTCCAAATCATCCATCAATTCTTAGAACAATTCAGTTAATTTATATGAAAACCTACTTGCAAAGATTTGAAAGCCTGGTTCCAGACTTTTTGAAATGCCTTTAAAAAAACTGGGACATCAGAGCCAGAAAAATAGCAATCTAAGAATCACCACGTACATTTCAATGATTTTCACACGGGGTACAGTAAAAGAACTTTGTGCGGATACATGATCTATCATTGTCTACATTAATAAATTACTAGCACCAGCGAAGAGTCTGTGCTTAAAGGTGTACTATGCGATCTTGCATGGTTTCAGCGTGATTTAATTTTTTTCTCAAATCGTAGGCATCTCTCCTTCATCCGCTAGCTGCCTGCCCCCTGAATACACTGTGAAAAAACCTGGTCTCGGAAGACAACACAGGGCTCGTAAACGTCAAACAAACACTAGGGGCACAGGCTGTGCACCAAAATACAACAAACCAGTTCCAGCCAATCACCGACAAGATGGCTGGGAGAGGTGGAGGGAGTGGGGGTTAGTGCGTGTGCACATAATTGGGGGGCAGAGAGTAGATTTGATTGAGTAGCATACTGTTTCCACGACTTGCAACCTGACAGTGTATGAGAGGCGAAACAAGAAATTATGACACTCGTAAGCCATTTCAATATGTAAT
>JAGRRF010011243.1:21058641-21080505 GCA_019097615.1 Morone chrysops | reverse complement strand
TACTGTAAATGTGTGTGTATATATACACGAGCTACCCCCCTCACTTACACTTACACTTGGAGTTTACAGTCTATATTTTATGTTATATTATAGTCTATATTTTGTGTGTTATGTGCAATCACTACTGTTTTATTATAGTAGTATTTTGTTTCTCTTTACTTCTGGCTGCAGGTACAATTGCAAGTGCATTTCACTGTGCATTGTACTATGTATAACTGTGCATGTGACAAATAAAAATCTCATCGCTTATCTCTCTTAACAATAAATACTGGAGTTACTGCTACTCAAATCAAATATCTTTCATGCTGAAATTGTTTGAGTAGATAAACTTAAACGGTTTATGGCAATCAGTCAATCAAATTGCTGGCCTGATTTTCATGAAACTTGGTAAAAGGCTGTAGCATGGGCCAAGGAAGAACCCAATAAAGGTCCAGTGTGTAGGATTTAGTGGCATCTAGTGGGGTAATTGCAGATCACAGCTCCCTCGCTTCACTACAAACTACAGTGGCCTTGAAACATGCAAAAAAACGCAAACGCCCCTATCTAGAGCAAGTGTTCAGTTTGTTCCTTCTGGGCTACCAAAGAAACATGGCGTTTCAACATGGTAGACTCCATGGAAGGTAACCCACAGCATCTGTAGATATAAAAGGCTCATTCTCAGGTAACAAAAACACAACAATTCCTATTCCTATTTCAGGTTATTATACACTAATGAAAACATATTTTTGCCAATAGATCCTCCTAAATGTTACATACTAGACCTTGAAATTTTGTAGCAGATCGATTCACAGGGCAACACAAGTATTGTGTCCTATGGCAAAATTAACTGAATTTGTTGTAGATTGGGCAAACCTGTTGTAATGGTGTGCCTAAACATACAGAAACATGTAACAGCCACCTCAAACATCACTGTAGAAACAAATGTAGCAGGTATGGAAGAAATACAAATTGTGTTCCATACCAGGCTGCACTGGAGGTCTGTGCCTGTTACTGGTGACTATAATCTTCGTCTAAGTCACCGCTTCCTAACATGACTGCACTTAAGAGATGGAAAACGCACAGTCCTCAATCTGTGGTAAAAAAAAAAAAAAAGCATTCTACTACTGCACAAATGGCTCAGCTCCGTATCTGCTGTCTGCTCCGTCTTGGCCGGCCACGCCCCCAGCTCCAAGTGCAAAGTGGAGACACCTGCACTCAGTTATTTCTGATTGAGAACTGCAGTCCACATACACTCACATGAAGCCAAGCCACATTGCTTTGTTTCTTCTACTCGTTCCTGACTAGAGTGTGTGAAGAACAAAACACCTCATGAATGATGAATTTGGATACCTTTGGATCCTTTAAGTTAGGCTTTAAGTTCAGATTGTATTCGCTGTGACCCTTACTCTGATGCAGGGCTGTGCAGTGTGGATGTAGCCTCATCTTTAGTTTGATGCACTGGCATTTAGTAGGCTTGTATAGTCTGTGCTGTTTGTCTGGACTGTAGGGACTGTTAAGTTTAATTAAGGGAGTTGAATTCATTCCCACCTTAAATTACATTATGTTTAAAATATAATTTTTTCTTTTGTTGGCAGTTTATTTGACATTACCCATATGGCCTATGTCTACTTTCCTTTTATGCCTTTCTGCAGCACGCTGTGGCTGCTGCTTAACAACCAATCATATTGCCTTATTGTCCTCATTAAACCTCCGTCTCTTCCTACTGCAACCTCCAGTAATTCCTTTCTGAACCTCCACCAGTCAGCTAACCATTTACACATTCACCAGAGGTCCCCTGACCTCATTCAACTACAGCCTTAAATGATCTATTACTACGTTGATAATAAATAAGCTACCTTTTTTAATAACCTGTGAAACACAAAAATAATTTTATTCATGTAAACTTTATTAAAAATGTGGCTGCTAAAAATTGAAAAAGACATATCAACAGCACATTTCCCAGCACTGGCCCACATCATTTCTCCAGAAAAGCAATGATTTGATCACATTCCCTCCCTGGATCGACCTCAGCTTCTTCACCGTTGTGACTCTTATGACAAGTCTGGTGTCAGCATAAAATGATTCAACACTACAAACAAATCTTGAAGTTGAATGACATTTTCCAAACAGTTTCAAAGGGTTTTTAAATTTTAATTTACATCTTTGCAAGGATGAAAAGTAAAGCAAGCAGGTAAAGTTGAAGCTACTTATTTGGAGATGGAGATTTTATCTATTTACTTTTACTAAACCAAGGATTATGTGGTTATGGAGTAACAACATCAACATATAGGCTTTTCTAATATGGTGGAGGTTGTCACACTGAGCAATGCTGCGAAGAGCCATGAGTAGGCAACCATGTTGCCCCAACTTTTCTTGACTTGATGACACAATGTGGGAACGTGGTAAAAGTTGTTGCCTTTTGTGCTCACCTTAGTCACATATAGATATAGTGCTGGAGGTGGGGCCCCATTAAATCCTATGGAAGCTGCTCAGTGGCACATGAAGTCAAAAAAGTTTGATTTCCCAGTGTAAATATACCCACATATGCTTTCACATCATGCAGCCAATAGAGCAAGCACTAGAGTCTACTGCTGACCAAGCCGACTTTACAAATGTTATCAGACCGGATTGATCAAATTCTTATTTTGTCAAGGGTTGTGATGCTCAAACAATCTGCCATCTTACAGCTGCTCATTTTACAATGTAAGCTTATAAGATAACAAGCTTTTTGCTGTAATTACATGGTTTGGCCACTATGTCAAATGTGGATTCAAAGGCCAGTGCTCTTCCTGGAGGCAGTGGAAACACATGTCATCATGACATGACTTGGCCCATCATGGCTAAAGTGGACCAACCCAGGCCAATGGAAAATCCTTAATATATACAAGTAATGACAAAACAATGTTACCATGCTAGTTTGAAATGAAACATAGAAGGTAAACCTTCCTTAAGAAGGTGCCTATTTTCTGTGTTTTCTAAAAAGATAGATTTTGGATTTTGTAACCTTCCCCAGCTCGATCTGGAACTTTTAGGGAAAGCTGAGCTTCCTGAGGCTCTGTTGAGCTTTCTGAGCTCGTCTGATTCTCTCCTCGAAGAAACTCTGTTGGTGCTGATTCCTCTGATCCAACCTGACTGACCACTGCTCCCTCAGCCTGGAGAAAGAGAGAGGGAGGGGGCATGAAGGAATTTCAGTCAGATAACTCACGTTTGAAATTTTTATTACAGCAATATAGCATATTTAGATTTTGGCATCTAGGCTCCGACCTCATCACTCCGCACTGATATGTTTACATAGAGATATTGGGGAGTGATGAGCAAATACCTTAAACCCCTAGCCGGAGCCTACAGGTGGATGCTGGGGAGGTGGTGGGGCTTACAGAGCAGCAGCAGCAATACGGATGCAGGGCAACAATGGCATTGACAGAGCAGAGGGAGCGCTGGGAAATTGTCCAGTTTAAATAGACCGCCAGATTGGAAGGGTGTGCTTGGTTAGTGATCATGGAATGAGGCATGTGTGTCTATCAGCACAGCTCGAGTTGACTGCCTGAACTAGCTTGCCTGAACTTACTTTAGTCACAAATGAGATGATAGAACTTACTGACCCCTAGAGTGATGAGTTTGAAGGTTTATCGAGCTCCAAAACACTGCACAGTACGATAAGAATATTTAACAACAATCACCAAGAAAACTGTGGAATTATGAATTATGTATAAATTAAATACTGAAGAAAAAGGCTTCCCAAGCAGGTCCGTGATAAACCACAGAAATAGAAAGGGGAGCAATATGGATGCAGAAAAGTAAGGGAATTGAATATGCCTAATATGTGCTCAAATACAAACACTCAATGAAATAAAAAACACAGAGAAGGCTTACATTGGCAGCTGGATTGCAACACATTAAGGAAGAGTGCCAATTAAGGTGTTTCTTTTTTGGGTTCTTCATGCCACTGAGTTCCTGTATTTGTGCACATATTGAGCATATTAAATTATTTCACTTTTCTGCAATCAAGAGTTACCTGCCTTTTTTCACAGTACAAAGTAATCTAGCAGGAATCTGTGTCTTAATGTATGTGATGTGATGTGTAGTCCACGCAGTGTGCTGCTGTTGTGGCAGCTTTTATGCCAGGGCCCTATGTTGGCACTGAGCAAACATAGTGGTCTGATTGAAAAGAATGAGGAGTTTTTAACACAGCGCTAATGTTGCTGACAGCAACTTAAAGGCTCAGTCAAACCAGCTTTTAAAGTAAAATCATTCCAGTGGATTTAATGTGATCAGCAGATTTTTGATGATACATTGTGAACTTTCTAAATAACTTGCAAGGTAGTTCACTCCATAGAGCTGTTCTGCATAAACAGCACTAGTATATCATGTTAGTGGTTAGCATGGCAGCCACAGAAGTTCACTAACTGGACCTCCCTAGAGTCACCAAACTGATAGCATCACCTGTTTTGCAACAATGCGTCAATTCATGTAGCCATTTTCTGGTGTGACCAGTTGACCTATTACACAATTTTGAGACAGAATGGTTTTAACTTTGGCATAGCAGGCATAATGTTCACAATCTTAGTTTAGTGTGTTTGCATGCCCACATTTTCTGATTAGCACTAAGAACTTCAGTTTGCAAAACAGTTGCTGTTGGATGTAAAAGAAAAATTACAGTTTCTTTAAAGGACCAGTGTGTAGGATTTAGTGGAAGTTACAGATTGCAACCAACTGAACACTGCTTGGTGTTGGTACTTCACAACCTGGGTATAGGAACTGGCTGTCAAAAAGTGTAGTGCCAGTTTTTTCAATTGTCCGTTTTTGGGCTATTGTAAACGTAGCAGTTGAACAGGGTGAACTCCATAGAAGAGGACCCGCTCCCTCTGTAGATAAAAATGTTGTCATTGTCAATTCTAAGAAAATACAACGGTTCTTATTGTTAGGTGATTATACACTAATGAAAACAGACCTATGAATATTATATTCCATTTCTTCCAACAGATCACACTGTTACACACTGGACCTTTAAAGTTTGGGTTAGGTAGAACTGGAATACCAACATGCAAATGCTGTTAAAACTATGTTTATTTATGACCAAAAAGATTTTTACCTTTCCAAATTAATCTGATGATGTCTGAAAGTGTCTGTTTTAACTCACAAAATCACCAAATCAGTGCTTAATAAGACTCACACAGAACCTGACCAAAACTTCTTACACAGGTGGTATTTATTGCAGAAATGGGTTAAGATACTTTAAAGATGGGGGAAAATAAGAGGAGAAAATAAGAAGAAAATCTAAAGTCATTTGTATATTCTGAATTCAGTGATTGGGAGGAAGAGATGAGGGGTGGTTTTGTCCCAGCATCAGAGGCCAGTATTTACCCTGACACCATAACTCCTGGGCTTAAATTAATCGTGCAGACATCCAGTGAAACTTGATCTGCAGTCGTTGCTGTCAGGGCTAATTGTGTTACGGAAAATAAGGCATAGTGTGTGAGTGTAGGGCCGTGTTAGCTGTGACAGGATTAATATTGTTGTGTCTGTGTTAGCGTTCGTCCGTCTGTCAGCACGCTCCACCATGTGCCGGCTAATCTGCAGCGTTCTGTTCATCTGTCCTCAGTTATTCGCACTGATCTCCAGGATTCAAACGTATAGTCGAGCTGCTTCTAATCAACATTCTCAGGCTACTATGTGATGACAGACAGATGAGCTGTAAACATAACCAAGGCATTTTCTCTAACTAATCAAGTTATGAAGCAGAGATGGGGACAAGGGCTAAGGACAGTAAAAAAAGGTTTGCTTTTAATATTCTTTTCTTTTCCTCTCTGACCTTTTTGGACTCTGTAGTTCAACCATAACTTTGTTTTGTCTCTAAAGAGGCTGATATTTGGAGAAATGTGTCTAAAATGATGCACATACAGAATACTATAATTTGATTAAATGGTGCAGTCATAAAGGTTTGGGTTTGAATATTTCACTCCATGTAAACATCCTACAGCTTCAATAAAGAACAACGTTATACAGAGGAAACTGATGGGTGACAAATTACAGGAAAAGCCAGAATTAAGGTTTTTAAGGTATTGGAACATCACAAGCCTCCAGAACAGCTGCAATGCTTGGCATACATTTTCTCTTTATGAATCTAAGCGTCTATGCCAAGTCTCTGAAGTGGTCTACTGGAGGGATGAGCATCATCCATCCAAAGGATATTCCCTCATTTGGGGTGTTGTTGATGATGGTAGTCCAAAATTTACCATTGGTGCTCAGTTTGGACAAGATCTGGCGACTGCATAGGCCATAGGAAACGATTTTCAGGCTCATCAGTGACCCCTTTTTTACTTGTATTAGTTGCATTTCTCTTTCATTTATTCAGTTTTTCCTTTGTCATCCATCTGTACATGATACTGTCAGACACAGTGGAGAAACATCATTCTTCTAACTTTACAGCTGCTAGTAAACTCGACAGCTGTAATCCCCTGAACATAAAAATTATCAGTAACAGATCATTTAATCTCTCTTTCTGTGTGACAAGTTGCCAAATTTGATTCTTTAACTTGAAACACATGAAGGCTGTAAGTCATGGTTGGACGCACAATGTAATATACAAACCAGTTTGTTACTGCATGCCTTATTAGCCTATTAGTGCTTATTTTATTTTTTTGGGGCTACTTTGCCTTTATTTTGACAGGAGAGCTTGAAAGATGGACAGGAAAGGGGGATGACATGCAGCAAAGAGCCACAAGTCAAATTCAAACCCCTTGTCCGCTGCAGCAGGGACCAAATGTCCAGGCAGCATTCACTGTACTTTGTCCCATACTACAAAAGAAAGATGATACCCAGCACACGCAAGCATGTGTGAGCAAGTTTCATGGCAAAAGAGGCAGACAGAAAGCGGACGGATAAGATGCGGGTTTCAAGTGAACACCAAGACATTGTAATAACACTCACATAACAATAATGTGGGCAGCATGTTGGGTGTTGTATTGAAGTTCACTGTTTCAGTTTGTCCAGCGCACCAACAAAGTTTGTAGAACTTGCCAGCAGCCAACCTCCATATGACTTGCAGTTGTCTCACACACGCACACCCACACACACTCTTTCTCTCTCACACTCACTCCCCACTCCTCCAAAGTGTGACTGTGGGTTTTTCCCATGTGTATGTAGCTTAGAGAGATGGATGCATTTAAACCTTTTCAACACCTTTTCTTGAATGCTTCTTTCCTGCTTCCTTCACTTTCCTGCAGCCTTTTTTGATACCCGATAGCTCAAGAGCCACTCACTTCCACCCAAGAGGCATGAAATATGAACGGGGGACCAAGATGTCTAAAACAAACCTATCAAGCAAAATTTAGCTGTAATTGTAACCAACAAGACATGCAACTGACTACTTCCAGAACTACAGATTTCAGGTTGAGTATGTCCTTTTAATAGCTTTCCTGCTGACCGTGTCAGAGAGCTGCTCCTCATGCGGTTCTCCTCCTCGTCCATCTGCTCGCTGTGCTGAACGATCCTCTGCTCCCAGAACGACTTCAGCTTGTGTTTGTCATGAATCCGAGCCGCATTCATCACCTGACGACAGGAAACAAGCTGCAGTCACATAAATCCTCGCTGCAGACTCTAAAAGTTGTCCCATTGTTCCAGAAACACTGATAAACTTACTGCTGCTTTCCAGCTTCACTCTTATTTCTCCTTTTATCCTTTTTTACTCTCTCTTCTCTTTTTCTCTGTCTTCAATTTCACTTACCAGAAATTCCTCATTATTATTCTTCTCTTGCCTCTCTTTCTTTCTTTTTTACATCTCTGTCTCTTGTCTCCTCCTGTCCTCTTCTCTCTTTCCTTCCTCCTTTATCTCCTCTTTTAACTCCTCCCCTGTTCTCCACCTTTCTGTGTTATTGTCAATTTTTCCGCTCCAACCTTCATTCCTTTTTCTTTTCTATTTTCGGTGTTTGCCTTCTATCCTCCTGTACTCTACTCTCTTGATTTTTCCTCTCTTCCTTCCTTTCACATTTTCTTTTCTGTTCTCTTTTTATTGTGTATTTCCTTCTCTTGTATGTTCTCTCTTTTCTTTTAATGTTATACTTTCTCTGTAACATTTCTTCTCTTCTTGTTTTGCCCCTGTGTGCCAGTTTTGGGATGGTGTTGGTTTGTTATGTGAGATCAGAATATGAGTGACTAGGACTGACTTGTCTCTCAAGGCATGCTTTTGATTTGAGCTTGAGAATATTTAAAGGGGAACTTGATTTCACATTTGAAGATTAGTTAACCATTAGAAAATTAGGACTCAGTGCTGAAGGGAGTTTTCCAAAGTCTTCAGGGTTCTTAAAGTCTCAATAACCCTGATGTTGTCATAGCTCTGGCTTGGAGACTACAAATCTAGGACAAAAAGCCTGTGTTAAAAACTGGGGTGAGCAGTTTGATCAGTGGGTAATTATAAGGCACTGGATGTCTAACGAAAGCAAGTGTGAATCTATCGCTCCGTCACCGATTGGTTTGTGGAATTTATGAGTTGACATTCTGAATCAATCAATCAACACACCTTTATTGTCAATATGACAACTTTGACCATTCCATTTGTTTCTTCAAATGTTTTTGAAAAATGTATATGAATGTCTACCTGATTCCATTTGAATGCAGCATTATGCAGTGAAATCACTGGAGTACCCCTGTATATGTAGCTGAGAGACCGCTTAACATACTGATAGTACAGCTCCCCCAGTAAGAAGGCAACAAATTCTCTCTGTTTTTCTTCTGCTCCTGTATGGCTTTTCAATCTAAGTTTCAACTAGGTATCTTTAGGATGAAGCCCTCGCTCTTTGATTCAGTGAGTCATGAAAATACCTGACACTTAGTAGTGATGGTTTAGATTCATTCAACGCCTTTTAATAAATGCAGCACCAGGAGGATGTTTCTGTCTCTTCAGGTCACAGAGTGAGAGGACATTTTGGTTTTTACCATTTCTATTCATCTGTCCACAGTAGTATTATTACACATATGCACACACAGAATACATAAAGACACAGACATCCCATGGCTTAACCAAACGGCACCAGGATCTTAACCACAGCTTAGTCGTCTCTACACTTTACACTCCCAGTGTATTTGTGTGTGTGTGTGTGTGTGTGTGTAACTTTAAGAGAGCAGCAAACATTCATAATTAACATTATCATTAAAACCAGTTACATTTGCACTGAATCAATAAATGAGACAGAGCTCATGATGTGAACAACAACACAGGTCACAGATCAGTACGTCACTTGTTGACACAACAGGTACAACGAACACAACAGTGAAAGACATTGTGGAAACACCATTTTAATTTTCCACAGTGCTGTTCATCATGCAGTAAAAAGCCCTAATATGTTATCTATAATTACAGAGTTGGACTCAAATAGAAAATTCATATTTGTTTCTGTTTGTCACCAAAACATAATTGAGAGATTACAGTATCAGTCTGTATTTTCTGGTGGTGATATTTGACTTTAATGCATCCAGACGCATCCTGTCATAGAGGCCTGTTCTCATTCCCAGGTCATCAAATACCAACATTTTGTCACCCTTCAGTGTCTGATGCAGACACATAATGTTCCCTTTAGTGTCTGTATGAGACACACCTAGCTTAGATCTAACTCCAATGTAACCTATCCGTGTTCTTTGCCTGTATAAAACCTACCAGGTCGCCCACATGTGTGAGGTCTAAGCTGCTTAGATTGCCTACACAAATAGAAACGTTTAAACATAGATGTGTTCAGATTAGATCAGTTAGATTCTCCACAAGTCAATCGTCACAGTTTTCAATGACTGTAGGTTTTCAGTCTGGAAACCAACCAATCCTAGAAATTACTACTACTTATACTACTAATGTGCAACAGCAAATATGTCTTTGCGAGAAAGATAATGGCACCCAAATGATCAACAACGTATTTTAATTGTTTCCCCTATAATATCCTCTCCTGCATTATAATATGAGTTGTTACCATGAGGAGGTAACGGTAACCAACCTTTACCTTCCAGTATCGCTCTGTTAAACAAATAATTGAGATATGATGGTTAAGCCATTTACATCATGCTGTTTTATTCTGTCCTTAATTGTTATGTTTCTTGTTGTTGTTGCCACAGACACAAAATTAATTTCTGAAACTTTAACAAACAAAACTAACATTTAACTCAGAACACAAATGTCTCGGATGCAAGCCCTGGTCTCTGGAGTGAAGGTGCTGCACTTTGTACGCCCACCATCCACCTCAACACATACATACTATATTCATTAGGATACATTTTGCCACTGAACATAATCCAGGCAGCAATTACATTTTCCTCAAAACTCATTTGGCATCACTAACTAGTGACATGTAAAAATAATTTCTAGGAGACAGGGTTTGGTTTTTGTTACTTTTATTCTCACATGGCTCCGCTCTCTCGCTCTCATTAACACCACAGCTGCTAGAGTTAAACTGAATGTTAATGCCACAGTATTGACACACACCGAGGGTGTGTGTTCCCCAAGCTACTATATACTCTAATAGCAATATCATCTAATGTCATAGCTATGACATGATGCACACATGGTCCCTGTGTGTGTGTGTGTGTGTGTGTGTGTGTTCTTTTCCTATTCTATGGATTTCCATTTCCACCAGAAGTTTTAAAACAAATGGATGCTGAAATGTAAGAAAGGACAAAAATAGACTTAAATCTAAATTCTGATTTAGTATCTTATAACTGTAACATGACTTAGTAACTCGTAATTTTGACTTCTGTGCAGATCAACAGCTGAAAACACACTAAAACTTAGTGTTCAGACAAAAAGCTGAGAGCTTGATGATAAAATGAAACATGGTGACTCATCCTTTAACAGGTATGATTACAACAAAAAAAAAGTTGTATTTTATATTAGTTCATTGTGTATTCCTCCCTGTGTGTGTGTGTGTGTGTGAATAACGTTTTAATGTGCGTCTTCTTGAGGCTGCTGACAAAGTCCCTCGACAGGGAGTCAGATGGAAGGCATTACAAAACTTTGATATCATGCCACACACACACACATACACACACACACCAATGACTTTTATTCAAATCCATCCAAACAGCTGATCAGCACCACAGTGCGAACTTCTCAGCTGGGATTAAAACAGCTGACAATAGCGTGTCTGTCTGTGGGGAGTTAATAAAACAGAATGTTTTTAAAGGACTATTGCACTGGTTTTAGATTTACTTGTTAAAGGTCCAGTGTGTAACATTGAGGAGGATTAATTGGCAGAAATGGAATATAATATTAATAGGTATGTTTTCATTATTGTATAATCAGCTGAAAATAGGAATCATTGTGTTTTTGTTACTTTAGAATGAACCTTTTATCTACAGACACCACCTGTCCACCACTAGCAACTAAATCCTACACACTGGACCTTTAAAGTGATTTTCAGCCCCAAAACTTTCAAGTTTCAAGTTTGAAAATGAAATGAAAATGAAACTGTTCTCCAACAGAACAAATGTTGAGGATGACTAATTTTCACTCCTGCCACCAAAAAAGAATTGTCTATTATTATTTTTAAGCTATATAACACATCACATTTGGCATAAACAGCATTATTAATCTTGAAACCTGTTGGTCAACCAGTGTGACAGCCAATGTGTCCTGTTGCAGACATATTGTGGTATATATTAGTGTCACTGCAAAGTTACTCCAGCAGAGGGCGCTGTGATTTAAATTACACAGATTTACACACTTGCTCTTTTTTCTCTCAACTGACCTTTATGAACTATCTGAAGTGATAAAATGTATCTTTGCTCTGTTTTCTTATTAATCATTGCTGTTACAAAGTCACAAGAATAATTTTATTTTATGTCACTGACACCGTGGATACAAGTGCACTTTTTACAATGTAAATAGACATGAGGAAGAATCACTGCAAATATTTGATCGTATTCATGCTGAATCCATCATGCACTAATTTCTTCTTAATTTCCCCTTAACTTATCTTCATACCTTTCCAAAATCTCTTCTCTTTGTTAGAAAGTGTGTCTCTACTAGTGACTCCTAACCAGAGGTGGCAACACACATTCTTAATACAAGTAGAAGTAGATATACTTCTACTCCAGTACTGATTCAACTTCTTTATTCAAATAAAAATGAAGTGAGTATAAAAGTTAATGGTACTGTCTTGGTTTCTCTGAAGGACATTTCTACCCGATGTTTCTGTGCAAAGCTAACTGAAACTTCAAATATAGTCTCCCTCTAATGTCTGTTTTGAATTGTTTTGTCTTTTACGTATGTTTTTTTCATCATATTACATCTATCATGCGTAATTTGCACTGGTACTGATGTCGATTAATGCAAAAATAAAACAAAGGCCTCAAAGGCATTTAAACTGTAGTCTGTTAAACTGTAAAATAAAGGGGATATAAAGTACAGATATGTGTTTAAAAATGTTAGGATATAGTAAAAAGTCAGAAGTAAGACGTGGTACTTATTCACACATAATTTCAAGTTTGTGCCTGGGTTGGTACTCACAGGTACCGCCACTGATATTTGTCCACGAGCACCCTTTCTTATTTTATAAGCCACCTCCTGATGAGTCTAGGTGCACAGCCCTAAACACCTGTTTAACACTTGACTATTAACTCTTCATTTTGCATTCTGCCAAGACCCGCCCTACTTTAGCTAATGTTTGTTGTATTCATTGGTTTATTTGCTTTTTAGCCAGGAGTCTCATAGAAAAGAGCCAGGGTCTAGGTTAAGACTGAGAATACAGCATTGAAAATAGTTAGAAATTAGGGTAAAGGTACTGTATATTGTGGTTAGGGGTAGGGGTAGGGTGGTGCTAAATTTGGGTACTGGCAATTTTTTTTTATCCCGTTCAGGCACTGGATTAGGGTTAGGGTAAAGGCTGGGGAATGCCTGAAACAATGTCCTCGAGGTTCCCTCGTTCTGATTGCTGCTATCAGGTAGTGAAGTGGAGAGATAAGAAACACACACGCTCTCACACAGTTTCTTCCTCATTAGATGTATCTCTTCACTCTCTCTTCCAGTTTGTTTGCTTTGCTAAACACAGCAAAATCCCTTTGCTGAACTGCAGCAGATGGAGTTTGATGTCTGCCTTTTCTCTAACTGGGTTCATTAGTGGTGACAACAGTTGAGCACTGAAGCATGGAAACGTGGGTTAAAATCATTTCACATTTCTCATTTCTTATTCACAACCACTTTAATCCCTTTAAATCTGCTCCCATCTCCTGCTGCTCCTCCTCTGTTCAGATTCCAGGAGCTCCCTCATCTCCACCTGCAGCTTCTTAAATCTCCTCCAATCCTTTTAACATCTTCTTCAGGAGGTCAACAGACACAACATTCTGGAGCTGAATTACTAGATTTCAAAAAGCTGCAGTACGTAATTTTTATAAAAACTATTATTTGTCATATTTGCTGAAACTTTCACTATATCCTGAAAGTAGTTAATGAGACAGATAATCTCCTCCTAGTGCTCCTAATGGTATTTACAAGAACCCACCGGGCCTGAACGAAAACAACCAATCAGAGCCAAGAAAGATAGTTGACTGTTAGGTCTCATTCCCAGGTTGTCAAATACAGATTCTGGGACCTAGAAATGAGACTCAGAAATCAACTTCAAGCCACCAACCAAAAGCGTCTTTATGTCTTTCTCAGCTCTGATTGCTTACAAATGTTATTAGGAGCATTAGGAGGAGCCAGAGGAACCTGATTCTTTCACAGATTAAGTTTCAACAAATATGATTATTTGTTGAAACAGTACCGGAGTACCGGCTCCGTTCTGGTTCGGGAACCTAGTCTTTTGGAGCATTTCAACCAAAATTGAATTGATTCGGAACGAAAAAGTTGGTTCCTAGTTGAAACCAATACCAGGATTTCCATAGGGACCAAAGTGGGCGTGTCATATTCTACAGATCGTTTTGCATTGTGATTACAAGGGTTCCACCCAAAAGTGCAGCAACGGTTCAAGAATTTTGAATGGAACCAGGGATAATTTGGTGGAAAAACATTACTTGTTTTCCTCTCTCCATAACTCCCTTTGCACATCCTATCCCATAATGTGGTTATGGGCTTCATATTTATTTAGACGATTGCAATAATACTTTAATTCCTGTATTCCTGTCACATAATTAGCTGTTTGTTTATTGCATTGTAAAAATGTTGCTTCTTGAGTTAGCCTTTTTCTAATTTTGCCCCTCATATTAACCCGTGTTGTTATGACAGATAGAATTATAGACAAACTATGAACATGAGATAAAATTATGTAAAAATCAAGAAGTGTTCTTTAAGGTTATTTTAAGGTTTGTAATTTTATTCAGCCTGTTAAGTTTAGAGCTGTGAGCTGTAGCAGCTGGCAAGCCGACAGACTGCAGAAGAGCTGATGTGTTTGTTTAAGATAAGAGAGCAGCTGATAATCAATACAAACCTCATCAATAAACTCTGGAGATAAGAGACAGGGAGAGCTCCCACTGAAAATACCTACAGATAACAGAGAGAGTTTTAAGGGAAGAAAGATTCTGTTTGATATATAAAGATGTTTTGTTTAATATTTACTTTGAATAACTATGTGATAGTATAATTGGGGGTTTTTCATATCTATATATAAATCTTTACTCTTATGTTACTTCTAGTGTTATATTTCTTTTAATGATGTTAACACGTTTTTCTAGAGACAACGTACTTCCTGTTTCTCATGACACAAACACAACTTGTGCAACTTTGTAAACACATAATCAATACATGTTTATTCAAAGAGACAAAATGTCACGTAAGCTCATAGTTTGTGCAAACAGACAGAAGACACAAATTTAAAAACGAGAAACTCTGCATCTTCTTTTACAAAGAAAAAAAAATCACATTGAGCCACAGATCCTAAAATGACAAAAAAAAAAACATACATTTCATAAAAATCTTATGTACAGCTTCCTTCACATACATTTTGTTCTTCAAGACATCGTAGACACACAGACAACCTTCCACTGGAAGGATAAGCTTTAGGAATCAGAGACACACACACACTCGCTGCTGCGTTCACTGTTAAACTGCTGATTCACTTTTTTAGAGGGACTGCGCATGACGTTATAAACAGATAAATACCCTGCTGTAATCATTATTATTTCGCATCTGTTGCCTTGGTCAACTGTGTATACTGAACTCATGAAATGTAAGTGATGTATTATCATTTAACCTACAGTCCTCAAAAGGTTTAATTGCTGCCATTTCATAGGCAACAATGAATAGCTCAGTTTAGTGCCAAAGACCACCAGTATGTCCCCATAAACTATAACATCACAGTAGGTCCCCCTAAACCACAACCCAGTCCAACTGCAGAGTTTAAAAGTCCAGAAATTTTGTTTTTAAAGACTGTAAGCATATAGCATGTCTTCACAACTCCTGATTTCCAGTTTTGAACCAATATTTTACTCCTTCACTACTGTAGTATTTGGACAAAATACAATAAATATTTTTTAAAGCTTATCAAGATCTGATTGTATCTGGAAACGGATCTTTAGTCATGAAGCAGCAGCATGAGAAATCTTGCATAGTTTTTCACATAAATTGTGGTGTTTGTGTCCAGCATCCACTTTGGAAAAAAACATCAGAGGAGGAGAAGCAGAGGAAGAAACAGTGTCAGATACAGGAAACAGCCGGTCCGAACTGTCCTGACAGCTGATGAACGATACCAACGCACCTCCTCCGAGTCATCTGGGAAGTAGAGAAAGACAGAAAACTAATGAAGAACTGGACTAATCATTCAGTGCAGAACGTAGTAGTAGTATTTGTATGATATATATAGTGCTTAGCTTTCTTTTCAAACTCTTCATTTTTTATATAGAAGATACACATAATATGTACAGTATTCAGATTTTGAAGGTTACTTGTCTATACTCTATACTGCATCCGTTATTGTACTTCCTTTTGCTGCATTGACATTTCGCTGTCCCTCAATATCTCATCTCATCTTAAGTTGCACTTCTGCAGTTCTGAGATACAGTATGAATGTCTTCCAGGTGAGATAGTTTGATAGTTTGCATGCTGTTATGCCAGTATTTAAACAATATTGTGTCTCCTCCTACTCTACTGCCAAACTGAAATTTTGCTGCCTGCCCTTGAGGACCACCCCTTTGTGAGTTGTGTGAGTTCTCTCTCCTGATTGGATAAAGTGGGAACGGGATACCAGGAAATGTACGTAGACCCATGTTACTGACTGAAGACTCTATATTAGATGAAGTTGTTCTTATTTTACCAAAAAATATCACTTAAAGTAACTTTAATGTGGAAGCCCTCTGTGTCATTTTTCTGGGATGTATGGGAAGGAGTTAAAGGTTGAGTGTTTTGCATTTTGAAAGAAAAGCCTTGAACTGTAAAGGAGTAGGCAGGGCTTGTGGGTATTCTAAGGTGTGTTCACACTCAGAGGGAGTTTACTGCGAATGGTGGCTTTTGTCAGTCTGACTGCCGGGCGTCGGCAGCTCGTCAACACCTCTTCTGTTCATTTTAATGAAAACGGTACAGCTGGTTAATGGACAGCGTGGAAAGCTACCAGCTCACATTGAGAGACTCTGACACAATCTGAGTTTTTGTTATACATGCTGATAACAAAAACCTTGCCAGCCCTGAACATTGCCTGAAGTTTCAAGTCCCTGATGTTTGATTTTCATTTGGGAAATATAAAATCAACCTAACGCTGGTGGATGATTTGGAAAGTCTGCAACTGATGCAGGAAACAGCAGAAAGTGTAAACTAAAGTGTATCTTACCGCAGTCTTTATGGAAGACGTGGGGGAAGCAGTGTAGGACACCGTAACCACAGCGACAGTAGGAGCATCCTTTCTGAACCCACTCGCCGTGAGGAATGGAACCACAGCTCCTACAGACAGACATACAGACAGTGTGAACTACTAAACTAAAGACAACAATAACTGCTAGTTTGAGGGACTGACTCATTAAAGTGATGATTTATAGAAGATAAGACTTTGTTGGAAAGCGGCAGAGTGTTGTTGTTTTCTCGTTGTTTACCTGATTCGCTGGTCGTACTCGCAGCTCCTCCCCGTGAAGAATGGAGGGCACGCACAGAAGCTGCCCAGAATGCAAGTTCCTCCGTTCTTACAGCAGCTCCGACTCTGCTCAGCACCTACGAGATAAAATATAGACATCAGAGCTGCAACCCACAGCACCTCAAACTCACCGTCCAAATCAATTTCCTTCAAATAACTGTGCTTAGACATGAAACATCCTTTACTTTCACACCGTTTAAAGAATTTCCTGTGACTGATTATTGGAGTTGACATGGCCACTTAACTCCAGATTGCAGTGTCAAATCTCACTGCACTTTTAAACCATTTTGCCTTTTGCATCCAACTCAAATGAATGCTTACACATTTCAGACATGAAGTCTAATTTGGACTAATAAAATCAACCAATAAAAAGATTTCTGCAGGTTTCGGTGGGTTAAATTTAAGAAGTTTTCCCCCCCAACACACAATTGAAAGCAAACTGAAAAATGCAACTTTATATGTAACTTGATTCATTATTCATCAGTAATCTAAACATATTTAAGACATTTTTTTATAAATTTAGTAATTGTCCATGTGTCAAATTCTTCCTGTTTTTGAGGCATTTACACTTTGTATTCTATTTTTTTGTTTAGCTTAGTAATTTAGTCAAGCATCATGTAACCTTGTGTGGCACATTGTAGTGTAAATTAGATCTTGCTATAATCTATATGGGCTCCTTTGTAGAGCAAGTTTGGGGATCCCGTGAGACCAGCCAAAGGCCGCTGCAGGGCCCACAGCCATCAAACCTCAGGCTGAGCCTCTCTCTGCCTCTATCTGTATCTGTGAGATAAACCAGAGTATCCATCTGGCAGCACATTCCTGCCATCCTCCACATCAGCAGACAAACACTGAGAGTCAGAACAAACATCTGAAAATAACAGAAAAACACTAAAACTGACTAACGGTGGCCTGAAATATCCAGAGACTCTCCGTCAGACTGTCACACCTCTTCCGTTTCTGAGTTTCTTGTTTGAGAGACACGAAAAACACGTTTGAGCAAAACAAATTCACATTTAACTAAGAATTAGAATATTTAATGTTATATTTAATATCTTTTTTGAAAAGACACAGAATAATCCTAAAAATAATTCCGGTAATAAAAAAATCAGACATTTTTTTAACTTTTGCAGTTTTAGGGGAAATGAACGGGGATGTGCGGGGGAAATATTTCAATATTGGTCTAAATCAACTTATTATACGGTATATTGTTATTGTTAATTTAGTTTCATTCTGTTGTTGTTCATTTTCATGTACATATTCCACGCTTCCTTCTGTTGAAACACAGCTTCACCCCCATACTGAGAAAATTCTGCATGTGCACATTTTGGGGCTCACCACCTGTGTGTGCACACAGTGGCTGGGTGTGAACTTACTGCCTGTGAGGCCGATGAAGGGCAGGACGGCACTGGCGTCACGGTGTTTACGGTCCCCGCTGTTTGATGAGCTCACTCGGGTAAACTGAGCCAGGAAGTCCTCTGACGGCTGCTGGGATTTCACCACCAGAGAGGGTGAGATAGAGGAGGAGGGGGGCGATGAAGAGGAGGTCTGGTCTGTGCTGCACTCATCTCCTTCACAGCCTGAAAAGGAAAAAAAGGTAAAGTCTGAATCTGGAAAACCATCACTGTGTGAGAACACGTATGCTGCCCTCTCTTTGCTCTGCTCACCTGCAACTGTACCAGTAGTTTGGTATGTTTTGGCCAATTTACTACAACTATCTAAAAAAATCACACCACAGCTTACTATTCATGCTATTGTGTTCAGCTGTTTCATTTAAACTTGTTTGTCATGCAAGTCAATGAGTAGACCTTTGTGAGCAAGTCTGTGTTATATTGCATGAAGGTGACATAATTGTTGCAGTGCAAATCAATCTGCACATATTATAAGTCACTAAATGGATCACAGAACATTACTCTGTTCATTTCCATGTTGCACAGAAATGAATGGAAAGCAATGGCTGCATGGAGCAGGGTGAAAAATATCCAAAAATTCAAAAACTGTACTGCCTTTCAGTTAAAAAATAGTCAGCAGTGTGTATAATCTCTGTCACATTAGTTTACCAAGTTTGAATAAAAGACAAAAATGGCCCACAAATGACTGCAAATTGGCTTCAAATGATCTTATAATTTACAAAAATGTTTTATTATGAGGACTGAATTATGTAATCTTACTACTTACTTACTATCCTACTAATCCTAATTTTACACTTGATTTGACAGTAAGTAAATCAGTAAACGTCTGATTCCATGCCAATAAAGGCCCTTTGCATTGAACTGAATTGTGTGAAACAGACCTGAAGAAGGCAGAGCATCAGCAGAGAAACAGATCACTGCGCACAACGCGATCCTGCAACATCCAAACAGATAAAACACACTTTATTATCAGGGACACTCAAAGCATAAAACTTAAAAAAACCAAAAAACAAAACATGATATTAGTCTCATTTAGATCCATCTGATCCCCAGACTCACCTGAACAACTGCGTCCGACTCATTGTACCTTTTCCTTCACAGTAAAAGTAGCAGTAAAGTAGTCCTGGATAAACACAACCAAAACTACCAAATATTTCCAAAACGATACAAACGCAGACTCGTCAGTGTTTGCTGTTTCCTGTCAGGGGAAGGTCAAAGTGTCCATAAATAAAGTTCTCATCCGGAGTAAGCTCAATTTAACCCTTCAGTGATAAAAAAAAAAAAAAAAGAGACTGAAAAAAGCTTCATGAAACGCAAACACATGAAGCAGTGAGTCCTCCAGCAGCGGCTGTCTGTGGCCCCCGCAGCTTCTTTCTGCTCTCCAGGTGACTCTCAGGCAGGGGGAGGGGCCCAGGAAGCCCCGCCCACTCCCGATCGCTCTCCGTTTCCGTCTGTCTGTCTGTCTGTCTGAATCCACAATGATGGAAACTATCCCAAAATAAATACATAAAATGAGTTTTGGAGATTTTGGAGATTTTTAATTAAAAGCCTGCAGATATTATAAATAATGTGCATTTGAAAAACATATTGTCGATTTCCTATAAAAGGCATGTAGCTAATTCTTCAGCTTGTAGCCTTGTTGACAGCATTTTCTAATCAATTAAGGAATATTTAGTTTAAATGAAAAACAATTATCTGGCGATACATTCTTTTCACTGGACAATATGCTTGTATTACTGAAAATTAAATAAAAATATCTAAATATTTAAATATACAATAACTCACTGACATCCAGCTACTGGTGAATGTCTCTATTTACAGCAACCTTTTTGTGGGGCTTTTATTCTCCTAAACCCTTCAGTGCAGTGTTATTTATAAAAACAATAAAATGTCATAATAACAGTATTTATATATATAAATAGAAGAACAGAGACTGAAATATAACTCTGAACGCTGACAAATGTCACATTCTCTGTGCTTTATGAGGAAATGTGGACTTTTCTTCAAATGTTTCTTTTGCTTGTACTTGGAAATCCTCTCTGATCTCCTCTCCCTCTTTCTCACCTTCCACCTCCCCTCTCTGTCTCTCTCACTGACCCCCCTCCCTCTCTTCATACACATGTATGGTTACTTCGCTCGGCCATCCAGCCCTGCCTTCACATGTTAATGAGCCTGCTGCTGAAAGGAAATCCACCTTTAAGGAACACACCCCTCCTTCTCCTCTGCAGACAACAACAAGAAGCTTTATTCTTCTGTTATTCATTTTCCTTTATACATACTGTCCATCTTCTACCTCATATTGTAAGTGTACAATATAATTACAATATAATGTGACAAAGACTTACCTCTCTCTCCTGTTTAGTGTATGTCTCAATATAGGAATTCTTGTGTTTTTGTTACCTTAGAATGAGCCATTTTCCTGTTTTTTCACTAGCTTTGCAGCCACCTTAGTTTCTTCTGCATGCTAGGAAGGCTAAACTGTATTCAAATTGTTGCAACTTCACTGCCAAATCCTACACACTAGTCCTTTAATGCCAACTAAATAAATACATCAATAAATTAATGACAGATTCCTTGTAGCATGCCAAGGGATTTGAAACAGCGATTAGTCTTTATGTTGAAAAATAAAATAGTAATGTTCTATTTTATGGCTCAATAAGTTTCTAATTATTTCCCTAAGAAGTTTTCTGGAATATAATTTTGTACTAATTACAAAGAAAATAGAAATATTAAGTTATTTCCAAATTTCTAAGAGACAAGAACAGCTCCATTCAGATACAACTTGCAGAAACTAGATTTGATTGACTAACTAAATGAACAACATTTGAAAAGTCTCCAACTAATAAAAAAAGAGAGACTTTCAAAACTATGACTAAAACAGCTTCCTGTCACTTTCCTGAGTTAAACATGACTCAGTTCTTCATGAGAACACAATGGTTCAATTGTTTCCACTCAGTTTGCCTCTCAAAGTGTATGTTATTTTTCCTCACTCATATACAATGTCCATTATGTCACACCCAGACACCAATATTAGATATATTGGGACTTTGTGTTTGTTTTTATTTTAATTATTAGCTTTGCTTTTGAAAGATAATCAACTGTATTATCAACATGCCAGCTTTCACAAGCACCATACAGAACATGAAGCATAAGACGTAAATCATATGGAAAACCATGAGACATACACAGGCTTTTGGCATTAAGTCTCTACAGTATCTCTTTCTTTGCACATGGAGGACCAGATCATCACCAGACTGTAGTTTTTATTTCTTGGAGAAAAATGGCGCTCATATCCACATGTTGTGGTACTTCTCAGCAGTAATTGTTTAAAAAATTCTCAACCATTTAAAAAAAATGTACAGTTCCCTTTTCAGGTTTATCCTTCAACTCTGGCTTCTGGCATAACACCAGGACTGACCCCCCCCCCCCCCCCCCCCCCCCCCCCC
>JAGRRF010011243.1:21001745-21017541 GCA_019097615.1 Morone chrysops | reverse complement strand
CGTTAACGTGTACAAACTGTGAACGATCTGATAAATAAGACCAGACTAAATCAGCTTAGTGCGGTTCCTTTAATGCCAATTTGATGCTCAAGTCTCTGTAAAAGAATATGATGGTCAATGGTGTCAAATGCAGCACTAAGATCTAATAATACAAGTACAGAGACAAGTCCATTGTCAGGAACAATCAAAAGGTCATTACTAACTTTAACCAGAGCTGTCTCTGTGCTGTGATGAACTCTAAATCCTGTAATCCTCAAATAAATTATTGCTATGTAGAAAGTCACACAACTGTTTGGCGACTATTTTTTCTAGAGAGGAAAGGGAGGTTAGAAATTGGTCTATAGTTGGCTAAAACCCCTGGGTCAAGAGTATAGAAATTGGTCTATAGTTGGCTAAAACCCCTGGGTCAAGAGTGGGCTTTTTAAGAAGGGGCTTAATTACGGCAGTCTATAGTTGGGTAAAACCCCTGGGTCGAGAGTGGGCTTTTTAAGAAGGGGTTTAATTATAGCTACTTTAAAGGGTGTCAAGAGTAGGCTTTTTAAGAAGGGGTTTAATTACAGCTACTTTAAAGGACTGTGGTACATTGGATAATAAAGAAAGATTAATCAGATCCAGTAAAGAAGTGCCAATTAAGGGTACAACTTCTTTGGAGTGGGCTTTTTAAGAAGGGGTTTAATTACAGCTACTTTAAAGGACTGTGGTACATATCCTGTATAATAATGAAAGATTAATCAGATCTAGTAAAGAAGTGCCAATTAAGGGTACAACTTCTTTAAACAGCCTAGTTGGGATTGAATCTAACAGACACAGGTTGATGGCTTCGATGAAGAAATTATTGAAGTTAACTGATGAAGACTGATAGCAGAAAAACATTCTATAATATATATCTGAGATTGCATTAGTTAAAGTTTCTGATCGTGGAGAGCCTGAAATACTTATTAAGGGTATTTAGTGACTAATTTTCTCTCTAATAGTTATCATTTTATTATAAAAGAAGTTCATGAAGTCTTTAAAATTGTTTTATTTTATGATTTATATTTATTCACCCATTTAAGGTAGCATAAAGGGGACTACAAGTAGCATCTTGTTATACAACGCTGTCTTGTAAAATGATAAATAAATAAACCTTTTACCTTGAAAGGCTGCAGAGCTGTCATGTGAGCAGCATTCTGGGAATTCACTGTCTCTGGTGGGTCTTTATGTGGCTTTGGATGCTGGTGTGGGACCCACATTCTTCAGCAGTGTGAAAATGATAAGATATGGGTGTGCTTGATAACAATGTTATCAGCCTCACCTGTCATTGTTCCTGTTTATCTTCTGCAGCCTGATGTTTGTACAGATTTCCTCTATCGCGTCTTTCCAGATTGAAGACATCATGTTCAGTTTGTCTAAAGCTGAGTCATCTTTTCCAGCACATCTGTCCCTCACATCTTTCACGTCAAAAAGTAGAAGTACTTCATTCACAGCATTCCCAAGCACCTCTTCCTGTGTGCTGATCAAAGCTGGAATCATATGACAACAAAGTCAAATGTGGTTCATTGCACAACTTGTACATGATATGATATACTTTTTTACTGAATAAAAGCTGCAACTGTGCAAACAATGCAACTACCAGGAAAACCTATGGAATTACATGGGATGACAAACATACAAATCATAAAAAAAGTCATAATTGTGACATGCAAAGTCTAAATCACCAAAATGTAAGTAAATGAGTAAGTGTAGGTGAAATCAAAATTATTGGATGGTAAGAAAACTCAAATTATGAGATAGTCAATTAAAACTGTGAGTTTGTGAAAATTCAAATTGTGAGATACTATCTTATAATCACAGACTGCAGGGCTGGTGTTGTTTTGATATTGTGAGTTTGTGTGTGTTTATATGTCTGTGGACAGATTTTATCAACGTGATAGCGTCATACCGGTCCAAGATGTAGTCATGAAAATGTACAAGTGTACAGCTGAGATCAAAATGATGGCTTAGTTTGAAGATGTTTGTTATACAAGAAAGAGCACCAGACATAGAAAGTAGTACACCCTGGGCCACATTCATTTTAAGTCACGTATCACTGTATCCAAAGATGTGAGATAAAATTTCACCTTGTGAGAGTGTGTGTGTATGTGTGTCTGTTCCGTGTGTGTTAGCATGGCAAAATGTGGTCCTGGAGAAACCTGAAGCAGGAACTAGAATATGTCAACGCCATAGTGTCACAACCATGCAAGAGGCAGAAACTTGAGATCAAATTGAAGGCCGAGTTCGAAGATGGATGTTTTCCGACACTGTAGTAATGACTACTGAGTACTAGGGATGAGCATCTCTATCACTAAGGCCAACAAGATACATATCGCAATGCAGTGCCAATAATCTGATACAATAAAGATTCATATGAAGCAACTACAAATGCGATTGAATGTGGCTCACCCCTACTGCGATGCAATTCAATATTATACAGATAGTGGGATTTTATTTATTTGGTTCTTCTTAAGCAGCTTTAGAAACAGTTTATAGAGGAGGAATCAATCAAAGTATCAAATTATCGGTCACATTTCTAAATAACAAAGGCATAGGGCCTCTATACTAATGATTACATATAAATAAATCAGATTTTACAGATGCAAAGATGTTATAAACCCCCAGATTGCATCCGATCTGATGTAATTGTATCCACACACTCATTTATTGGGGCAATTACCTCTTTTATAGAGTACTCACAGGTTGGAATGTTAACATTTTGACGGGTCAGGGCTGGTATGTCCCTTCACAAGATGGTCTCTAGCTTTATCATACCAATGTTATCATTTTATTTGATTCATATGATTTTTTGGGGTGCATTTGCTGTTATATTAGAGGACAGCTGGACAAGAAAGGGGGAGAGAGGGGATGACACGCAGCAAAAGGTCACAGGTCAACTGCAGCTGGGACTCAGCCATGCTATATGGGGCACCAGTTCTACTAGGTGAACCGCCAGTAAGGCCATTTTATTATTATTGACTTTTTATGACTGCTTGTTTTTCAAAAATAGGTTTCCATCTAAAAACGGATCAAGCCTGTAACAAAACACCTTTTATGGGTAAAAGGGAAATATATGACAAATGTTTCCTCTTTCACACACAAGGTTTTTACAAATTCAATGCAAAATAAATTTGAATGTACAGTTTGAAATTCTGATATGACGACTTCTTAGACAAATCAGCACTTTTTGCTGCCTCTTAAGACAACATTTGTGAGTCCCTTGTGTCACATGGGGAAGTGATGAGGGAACAGAAATGTAAGCTTTAAAAAGAGACACTATTTGCTATGACCCATGTCCCCATTTATACATTGGAATCCTGACTGATTTAAGCCTATAGCACAGACGTGATAAATTGGCAGCATATGGAGGAGGTGCTGGTGGTAAAAATAGAGCTGTACAGTGTGTCCACTGCGACATTCACACCATCATGCTACATGTACATACTGTACATTTCAGAGGAGAGAATATAAGTAATCATTTGTATAAAAATATAACACCTTTCCTAAACGTAAAATAACTTGCTTCAAAATGTTGCTTAAGTTCATAAAATAAAATTTAATTCTAAGTAAAAGCAATCACAAGATGCATTTCACGATTGACTCACACAAATCTTGTTTTTGCTATATAGTATGTTCAAGTGACATTGTAGAAGTTCATACACTATACTAGTTGTATGTATGCTTGTTTTGATATTACGATTATGCTTTCCTCGTGTGCTAAAAAAATAAAAATAATAATTAAAAAAATATATATAAAACTATATCCTATTTAATAATTTCGACAGGTGATAGTAGATAGTAACTGAAAGATCTTTACTGAGCATACAACCCAGATATATATTTTTTTCTTCTAATTTTCTAATTGCATTAGAGGGCTGAGGAAAATGAGTGGAAGGACTGAAAAATAATGGCATGCAATATGACAACAACACAACAAAAGTTATAAAATGTTTTACTAATAATGTTGCACTAAATGACCAAATAATGCAGTTAGGTTAGCAGAATGAAATATTTTTTACTCATTCTAAACTGTATTTATAACTCTGAAACACACATATTTCTTCATGTCAGTTTTCTGCAAAAAGACTCCATCACTGCCCTGACTCCATGCTTTTTTTGTGTGAATGGTCTGCATTCTTTATACTTTAAAAAAAGACAAAGAAGAAATGCTGATTGAGAAGCTAGATTTAGAGCTCACCAGTATGCTAACTAACATGGAACCTGATCCAAAAGGAATCTGAAAAATGGAGCTTCAATGCTTGTGGGTCTTCAGCTGGCTCTTGATGCTGGAGCTAAGAACTCTGATTTATTTATGAATAATTTTTTCTATGAAAGCTTGCGGAAAGACTAAGTCCTTAAAAGGGACATAAATAAACCTTTTACCTTGAAAGGCTGCAGAGCTGTTATGTGAGCAGCATTCTGGGAATTCACTGTCCGTGACGTGGTGCGTCTTCAGGTGGCTTTGGATGCTGGCGTGGGACCCACATGTTCTTCAGCAGTGTGAAAAAGATAATGGGTGTGATTGATAACAATGTTATCAGCCTCACCTGTCATTGTTCCTGTTTATCTACTGCAGCCTGATGTTTCTAGATTTCGCGTCTTTCCAGATTGAAGACATGATGTTGAGTTTGTCTAAAGTGCTTCATTCACAGTATTGTGCAAACAATGCATTTACCAGGAAAACCTATGGAAGCACAAGAAATGCCAAAAACAAAAATACTCATGTTAGATAGGCGGGTAAGAAAATATTGAAGAATATTCATAAAAAATTTATAAATATTTTGTAATATTGTATCTTGATTCTGAAACAATATATCAATTTTTGTATTTTTTGTAATCAGCAATATATATTTTTTTCTCCCATACATCTTTTGGACCGTTATAACTGGCTATTATTCATATTTGTGATATCTCTTACCGTTATTTAGATATGAATACTGTAATGTTTTTGAAGGTCCCGTCAATGGGAGTTAAGCATTTTTTACATTTTGGCTATAAACTCATCAAACCGTTGAGAGAACAAACATTTGGTACAGTGGATTCCTTGGATGATGGCAGTTTTACTGATATAGGCTACACCCATTCATGCTTTAGAAACATTCTGCCATTTTAGAAGAGACAGTTTTTGATTATTTTGCCACATATTTCATCTAATTCACCACAATTGGTGCATAGCATATTTAGATGAAGCTGAACAAGAGTTTTAGGTTTACGTTTTGGTATCATTTATCGTTTGCCTGTAATTGGTTACCAAACTTTTAAAGGCGTGGCCTTAACGGGCCACAACTCTTCAATGCTGAATTGGATGGCAACCACATTTAGCAATATTGTACACAAAGCCACATTGCACAAGTGTGTAGCATTTCATACAATTCTACCATCCAAAATAATACTGACTTATAAAGGACAGGACAGATACAGGACTGAGGTCAGTGCAACCTTTTATTATGATTTGGCACTAAACAAATAAAAGGTATAGAGGACAGGACAGATGCACTAATCTTTAAATGTAAATCACGTTTTCACATCTAAGGGTTGGGCGTCCCCTCAGACAAAGCTTGGAAACAGGCATCCCCTCACCCTTACTTAGTTTACTTGTTCTCTTGCTGCCTTGCACCAGAGGAGGGACTGGCTGGAGTACTCTGTGGAAGCAGATGTGGCTTTCTGTTATTTGGATGCATTACATTCCAGCAGTAACCTCTGTGGCTGGCAAATGAAGCCACTGTGGAAGTGCCAAACATTGCAGTTCCTCAAATGGCCCTCTGAGCTGGATCCAGAAGTGAGTACATCTCCATAACCCCCTCATATTAAAGTAGTTAAATGACAACTCTACAGGGGGTGAATTTCTATATATATATATATATATATAACTCACCTGTTTAAATTATATTAAGGCTTAACGTTAAGCATAATTAAGGACGTGGCGGCTTTGAGTGACAGGTGGGTGCCATCACAGGCAGCTGTTTTTAGTAACCAGTCTTAATTTAGCCCGACTCAGCTCCACCTAGACTCCACCTATTTGCCCATTTTTGGATTAGCCAGTGGAGTTAGGACTGCCAAAATGGCGATCACACTGAGCTTCACAGCTGCTTTTCAGAAACTTCTGGGTGATCAGACTTGACATTATACAGTCAATGATTTGGGTCAGTGTATAACATTTGTGTCCATTTCTATTTCCCCTAATTGTATGAATGCACTATTTTCTTTTTCTTTTTTCCTTAAAATCTTTTCCTCAGAAGCAACCAAATGATTTCACTTTAACTATGCACGACTAAATTACGTTGATACTTACTTGCTACTTTGGTTCTCCCCTGCTATGAGCCTTGTGCCCCCCTTATATTATGTTCTAGCTCTGAAGCCGCTTCCATTCACTGAGTCTCCCCTGAAACTGATTGGAGCTCCCCCTTGGGATGCCCGCCTCGAAAACATATGACTTAGACAAATATGGAGGCGGTGCTGGTGGTAAAAATAGAGCTGTACAGTCTGTCCATGTGTCTTATCTGTGACATTGCACACAATCATGCTATTTGTACATACTGTACATTTCAGACGAAAGCATATAACTAATCCTTGGTTTCAGTTCTTCAAATTTGCTAAGTTAAGCATTTATTTATATTTGGTGAACTGTAGGCTATATGTTACATAGTATGTTAAAGTTACATGAATTTCACATTTTAGCCCTATAATATATAATATAATATCATATCATTTTCTCCTGCACCTCTTTCCTATTAGGCAACATCAAGTGAAACACAACAGACATAATAACCATTGGTGGGTTTGATTTCAAGCCTGGCTATTTATGAGCCAAATTCTAGCACCAACTTAATGGAACTCATCCTGTTGTGCAAATGCAGAAATGCTGTGACTGAGCGAGCTACTGAGAAGAAAGGGTTGACCGGACTGAGGCAAGAATGTTTGATCATTAAAAATAAGACAAGAAAGAAGAACATACAATACTGTTACTCATTGGTTGAGTGTTGCTACAATGTTGATTTACTGTAGCTGACCCACTGGCCTAAGAAGTGTTATGTATTGAATAAAACTCATCCTCCATCCTTAAATCTAGGCAGAAATTGAATCTGAAACACATTTATTTCCTCATGTATGAGTAGAAATAATATAAAATCCTACCTACATTTACATAGTATTTGCAGTTAAGTTAAGCAGCAATGTGATGTTTCCAGCTCTGATGGTGACTTCCCAGTTAGATTATAAAGGTTATTACTGTAAATTTTTATTTGCATTCTCAATTTATATTTTAGTTGTGATTTTACTGATCATCAGATAACTAAAATGTTTGCTTTCTTGGTCTGCAGGCACTTTGAAAACAATTATGTGTTTATTGATAATGCAATTTTGAATCATCAGTTATACGCAATAATGAAATATTGTGAAGACATGTTTTGAATGCCAAACTCCAGCATTGTGTTGGAGAACTGACATGTCCTGAAATGTATAAATAAACCTGGCCATGTGGGAACACGTTGCGTGGTGAAGCATTAAAAATGACAAATGAGCCATATCTGATAGAGGTTTTGGAATGTGTTGTGTATTTATCTGTGATCTGATCATCTACATGTTTCACACAACGAATGCGTCTGATTGCCTGTACATGCAGGAAAAAACAAGAGCTGTTCAGCAGGATGCTTCACATTGTTTGGCTCTGACGTGAAACATCACATGAAAATCAACATACACAAAAACGTCTGCCAGTCAGTTAATCTATTTAACTATACAGTCTTTGTTCTTGTGGCCTATATGTCACAGTTCAATACATGTGTGCAATGACAGCATTGCAGGACAGAGGGAACAGAACAGTTGGAATTACACCGGTTGGAAAGATGGCGAGAGAAGAGTGTAGGTTAACATCATAGATATGTACATACAGATACATGTATCCAAACACAAAATAGTATATATATATATATATACATAATTATACATGTATACATATACATATATCATTTGCTATATTTACTACATATACATAATACAATAAAATAGATATTTATATACACAAATGTATATTAAAAGCAAAAAGATAAAAAAAAACAAATAACAAATTACAGAGCACATCTGATACTTAATAATCAGTTAATAACATACATACATCAATAATACACTAATTTTATGCATCATCCATGACGATAAAGATACAGAAAAATAGAAAAGTATGGCAAAAATAGCATATTGTCAGTATTTTTAGTATTACATTTACATTTTGGGAGGTCTTTAACAATTAGTTTCATAAATCGTGTTTTCAGGGGAGCTCATATTTTATTCCCCGGTAGTTCGCACCCTGTTTATAGTACTGTTTATTACTTACATTACATAAAACACCCAGATTACAGTTTTTAACAGTATAATGAGGAATCATCATTCATTGAAAAGCACTTGCTTAGGTTTACGATTAAATATAAGACAATAAGAAATAAGGTAATTTATTTGAAAACTTGACACTGGTTCCTACTTTCTTATTCTTATTATTATTAATACTAATAAAACTAAGACTGTTATATGAATAAACTTTATTACCTATTATGATTTACGCCAGTATTGCACTTTTGATGTTTATGCCGGGTTATACTTTATCTTTAAACACATTTCAAAGACAAACATTGTACACACTGTTCAACTTTCATTGTCTTAGTTTTCAATTATAGATTCAGATCAAAGTCATGTTAATGAAAAAGCCTTTTACCTTTTGCCCATATACTTATACTATATATTACGGCTCTTTATTTACAACTAATTACTACTTTTATTTTATTCTCGAATCTCAGGTTGTTGAATTCCCATAACTGGCCCTAATAATCATAATTCATACTGTTTGATTTACAATTTTCCTACTGCCATTACATTTTATTGTGTGCAACATCTATAGTGAAAGCAGTGGTTCAAGAAGTATGTAGATCATTTAATTGAGTTTAGGTAAATACCAAAATTAAATATACTATAGACTTTACTTAAATAAGGGGACAGATATTTTATCAGAGAAGCATAGGTACATTACTCAGGCAAAATGTGAAAAAAGATGACTCAGTCATGTTTTTGTGGGCTGCCTCAGTCAAAACACAGGAGATAAAGCACACAATGTAGACTTTGCAGGGCGTGACGTCACAGTTCCTGATTGCGACCTTTCACTGCGAATGTTTCCACCCACCGCATTTTACTTCCTTGTTGTCTAGCGGAGCTCCGTCCCTATAAAAGAGTGAGCTAGCAGAGAACAAGCAGCCCAGCTAGCAGCCTGCCAGAAGCCTTATGTCTGGGCAAAGGCTTCAGCAGGCCAACTGTTCAGTCAGCGTAACTAAGAGTGAGTCCTGATCCAGCCTTAACTATAAGCTTTATCAAAGAGGAATGTCTTAAGCCTACTCTTAAATGTGGAGAGGGTGTCGACTCCAGAACGAACGTCTTAAGCCTACTCTTAAATGTGGAGAGGGTGTCTGACTCCCGAACCACGACTGGAAGCTGGTTCCACTGGAAGGAGCTTGGTAGCTGAAGGCTCTGGCTCCTGTCTACTTTTACAGACGATAGGAACCACAAGTAGCCCTGTATGGTAACTGAAGGCTCTGGGTCCTGTTCTACTTTTACAGACTATAGGAACCACAAGTAGCCCAGCAACTGAAGGCTCTGGCCTCCCGGAACGAACGTCTTAAGCCTACTCTTAAATGTGGAGAGGGTGTCTGACTCCCGAACCACGACTGGAAGCTGGTTCCACTGGAAGGAGCTTGGTAGCTGAAGGCTCTGGCTCCTGTCTACTTTTACAGACTATAAGGAAACACCAGTAGCCACATTCACAGAAGAACGCAGTGTTCTAGAGGGGTGATATGGTACTATGAGCTCTTCAAGATAAGAAAGGGGCCTGGCCATGAAGAGCTTTATAGGTGAAGAGGAGGATTTTAAATTCTATTCTAAATTTTATAGAATATATATAGGCAGTATGAGAAAAATAATGTGTTTCTCTCACTATTAGTGAAATTTTTAACCAGGCCTGACCACTTTGCCAAATAAAATTGACTTTTCATATATGTTCAGGGGGGCAAAAATGCAGTCGAAGTGCTGAAAAATAATAATAAACGTAACAAAAACAATAGGGACCTCCTAGCAGGTCGCTGGCTCGGACCCTAATTAATCATCTTGTTAAAATAAACATGTGGGATGAGACAAAAGATAATGGGATTGACATTGTTATTTTCTTTTCAGAGTTCCCTCAGCTAACAAAACCCTCCGTGGCTTCTGCTTACTTCTCTGCATGAAGCAGACAAATAATGACCAGCATACAGAATGGTGTTCATTCAAGTTCCAGGAGAAAGTAAACCCATCAAATGTCAATTTCAGCTACTATATGAAACTGTTACTGACCTGCTGTGTTCAATAATGTTGTTTTTAAGTAGAATTTCAACTTATGTGCTAAATGTCTCCATGTCTACTTTCTAATTTCTTTAAGTAAATGCTGTTCAACCTTTCTGTATGGTGGATTGCAGCAATCATGGTGAATATGTCTTTAAATTGAAATGACGTTTTTTTAATACAGCATATTAAATTTGCCAAATTAAGTGTTTATATTGTGTTTGTTTTATGTTGTATTGTATTAAAGTAAGCCTTTAATAAACAGCTATTCCATGCTCATTATGTGTTCATTCTCGATAAATATCTGCTGAGATTTATTATTTTAAAAACGTGTAAGTAAATATTGGTTGTGTTCAATGTTTGTCTACTTTACGATTTAATTCAATTTAAAAGTTATTTAAAGCTACAATTTAAAAAGACTTAAAATGTCTCAAATCCAACAATCAGACTTGCAGGCTTTAACTGTAATATTACATTTAACAAGCTATATTCACAGAACTTTCACTCTGAAAAAAAACAGTCCTGTTCTGCATTAAAAAAAAGTTTAAACATCCAAGAAGAAAGTTCTTCCAAATTTCTCATTTTACACCAACTTCCTGCAGTTATTGTGTTCAGTGTTTGGGTTTATTGTACAGTTTCAGTTTTTCTGTACTGTTATTTAGAATTGAATATAATATGAAATATACTCAAAATATATGTGTTGCTCCCTTAAAGAAAAAGGTTGGGAACCATTACATGTCTTTAAATTTAAACAATCATGAAATGCAAACTGCATGTTAATGGAGGAAAAAATAAATTGTGATATAGTCACATAGGTACAATTACAGTACAGTACAATTTAAAAGATAACTACTCCAATCATAAGTAGTCAGTTAGATATAGAAATATGTTTTGTTTAAATGCTAATTTAATTAATCAGTTTATAGTTGCTTCTTTTGATATATCAATTCATGATTGATTACAATTAAACATGGAAAAGTCTGTAATAATGCCAATGGTATACTCCAGACTGTCTCCACATGGCAGGTCAACAGAAAAAGTTAGCATCACACAGATTGACACCTTGATGGTTTATTTGACGTGTTCTGTACGTTCTTTTAAGGACTGTAGCATTTCTTACATCTATAAGAGACTGAAGTCTTCTGAACAGTGACAGTCATGTTGTGTGTATCTCAGGACTCTCTTGGGTGTGGGCGGCGGGGTTCAGGAAAAGGCCAGGGGCAAATGGGGTGGAGAGCTGGGTCAGCATCAGTCATCATTCTATGGCAGGAATGGAAGTGTCGGAAGGGGTGGTGGGAACTGAAGGGGTGCTTATGGTGCTGTCTTTCCTGGCCATCTTGATTGTCACTATGGGGACGGGATCCTCTATCGCCAGCATCGGGAGGGGGCCCATGACTATGGGGACGGGATCCTCGATTGCCAGCATCGGGAGGGGGCCCATGACTATGGGGACGGGATCCTCGATCGCCAGCATCGGGAGGGGGCCCATGACTATGGGGACGGGATCCTCGATCGCCAGCATCGGCAGGGGGCCCATGACTATGGGGACCAGGGCGGTCGTGTGGACGACCATGATGGGGCCTACATACAGGCTCCTGCTCACCAGGGCCGAGGGCAGTAGTGTTCTGTTAAGAACAGAGTAAAAAGTTAATAATAATGTAATATGTTAATAATGTAGAACAAGACACACCACAAGAAGTGGAGTTTTGGAGAGACGACTACGATTTTTAGCTTGAAGCAGATTAGGTGAACATACGCTGTGCTGTATGTTTACACTGTGGACTTACCGCTGGGGGATAGAACTCGCACTCAACAGATCCAAGTCCATTTTGAGTGGTAAAAGATGAACGACAGAAAGCATGATGCTTTAGAGAGAGAGAATGAGAGCAGTAGTAAGTTCCAAGTAGGAAGTTGAGTGACCAACATTGAATAAAATAATCAAATCACACTCATATTGTTACCATCCTTGAACACAATGAAGTGCCTAGCTCTGATCTAGGACTGTACCCATCATAGTCCCTAATACTGGCTGTCTAATGTGGTGGTTCCCAACCTGGTGTTCGATACCCCTATAGAGGTTGCCAAAGCTTTACAAAGGAGTTATGAGGCCTTGATTTTAAGGAACATTCTAGCGACATGGAGCAGAAAACACTGAATTTGTCAAAAACGAAGCCTATTAGGTATATTTGATTGTTAAAAATAGATTGTTAAAACTCCATGATGTAATATTCACAGGATATAATCTGCTCAATTCATCATACAGTTTATTAGTTGTGCTGTACTGTTATGCATTGAACATAATGAAATATCCATGAAATGTGTTACTTGATAGAAAAGGGCTCTCTTAAAAAACAGGTAGGGAACCACTGGTCTAATGGGAACCCAGGCATTCATGATTTTTGATTGATTGATTTTATTAATATAAGTTCTCTATCTACTGTAATTATTTCTGTCTTTGTGCTGCTGTAACACCGAACAGAAAATTTGCCCCTGGGGGAGCAATAAGGGATTATCTAATTTAATCTAAAATGTGGATTCATTTGCTGCTGAAAATAGTCCACAACAACTCCTGTTTCAGTAATGATTGCAAAATACTACAGGGGCCAGCTGTTTGCAGAGTGGCCGTTTTAAAAGTAAAACAACATACAGTATATGTTAACCAGTTTAAAATGAATGATGTCGTCAGCAGGAAACAATGAGATTGGGGCAGGAAGTACTGAGAGAGTAATGCTTGATGGTTTTAAACATTAAACTTTTGACAGGATTTGTTGACAAGAAAAATACAGAATAACACCAGACTGACCCTTTAAAAGGACCTCTAAGTGGGAATTTAGTGGCATCTAGCATCAACCTTGACAATGCTTATGTTCAGGCACTTATACAGTAATGAGATCTCTCCTCCTAAATCGTACACATTGGACCTTTAATCCTGAAGTGTGGTTAAAGTAGCTCACAAGCTCACACAAGCCTGTCAGCAGCAAATGGTTATGAGACGAGGTCACCAAGTGGCTGTTATGAGACAGAGCCACACCAAGTCAGTATGTTCTAGTTGTACTCACAGCTCTGTCATGGCAGAGGGGTTTGCATGCCTCAGGAACTATTCTGGATCCAGATGGGCAAGGAGTCTCCACAAGGACAAACTCAGCCCAGTAGCCCATCCCTGCCATCATCATGTACTGAGAGAAGAGAAGAAAGAGAAACTAAATTGAGAAAAAGGTATAGGGTTTAAAGGGATGTGATACAGATGTGCTACTGCATGATGTTGTCGTGGCGCTACTTAAAAAATAAAATTTATTTATAATAAATTTAAAACTAAGTATCTAGGATATGGAGCATAAAACACAATATTTTTAGCAAACATTAATCCATAGTTGTTTGTCATACATTGTGCAAAAGTCACACTGTCAGTACTTTAACTTCCAGTCTTACACAGCTACTTAGAGAAACTCTCTGAAGAATCAGAGTATTTGTAAAGCTTTGAAAATGGTAAATGGACCTGTACTTGTATAGCGCCTTTCTAGTCTTCAGACCGATCAAAGCACTTTAACACTACGTGCCACATTCACACAATGACGGCAAAGTCCATTGAACAGAAACTAACATTTATACACATTCACAGACTTCGACATGTGGCGGCAGGAGCCGGGGATCGAACCCACTACCTTCCGATTAGGGAACGACACACTCTGAGCCACAGCCAACAAACTCAACCCTAATGATAATTGTTGACATGCCTAAGGAATAAATTAAGGTGCTGTGTTTGTGTTGCATTGCAGATGTCATGCCATGAATATGTCATGATCAGCAAAGAATCTCACTTAAATTGAGGGGTATTATCTCCTGTGAAAAACAAAATTGAGAAAAGAACCTGGTACCAAATTTGAGTCAAGCTGTACAATGCAATGGAAACATGGTATAAATGCATTTGTGTGTGAGATTCTCTGTACCCCAGATTTTATCCGTCCCACTTCCTGCAGGACGTAGTAGTGCGTGTTGGAAGAGTTCTGGTTGAATTTTGTCACAGCTTCATGTACAGACTTGAGACCAACAGTGCTGGTGAGTGGGATCAGTATGGGACAGTCAGGGCACCTCATCGTCACCTTCACTAAACACAGAGTTATTCTTATGAGTGAGCCTGCTTTGTGGACGTTCCACAGTCTGAATAATCATCAAAATAATAGTCATAGTCATACACAACAACAAATACAACATTCAGTAGACCCAAAGTATGTCTACCTCTACACCAGAACATTGCTCTACAAAAATGTTTTAATGCTTAATGTAAATGAGCCCATGCAGCCACAGTGATTTGCATTAAGTGTTGCTAAATAAAAGGCTTACTTTCCCTATAGGATAAAAAAAAGGAAATATTAAAAACCCCCTCTAGACATGTATTAAGACATATGTCTCCTACTTCACTGTACAGTCCATTCTCAGTTTATGTGCACTGGTTGCTTTGAGTTTTTACATCGTACTTCCAATCTATTTGTGAAATCATGCTCGTAGGCTTCTGGCTCCACCCACGATTCCTTTTTCCAAAACTGTCTTATATCTTCAACTTTGTGGCTCTACAGGATTGCTTTTATCCAGGAAAACTGGAAAATCATTTTTATTATTTTTTGGCCTTTTATTGTCTTAAATTGCTTGAAAAACAATGCATGTACTGCCATAATTGGGGAAAAAAATCTCTTTGGAGGGAGAATAGCTCCCGACCCCCTTTTACTGTAAAACCTGACAATTAAATTTAATTCAATTGTATTTGTATAGTGCCAATTCATAACAGAAGTTATCTCAGGACACTTTTCAAATAGAGCAGGTCTAGACCGAACCTCCTTCGACATTTACAGAGACCCAACAGTACCACCATGAGCAAGCACTTGGCAACGGGGGCAAGGAAAAACCTCGGACAGACACCCAACAGTTCCACCATGAGCAAGCACTTGGCGACGGGGGCAAGGAAAAACTGCCTGTTAACACATATTAATAGCTCCCGACCCACCCCCTCTGTAATAGGACCATCATGTCCTATTTCAGACTTAGAGACTTGAGCATTTAATTGGCATTAAAGGAACTGCACTAAGCTGGTTTAAATCCTATTTATCAGATCGTTCTCAGTCTGTAAATGTTAATGATGAATATTCCATAAACACTAAAGTTAGTCATGGAGTTCCATAAGGTTCTGTGCTTGGACCAATTCTATTCACTTTATATATGCTTATCTTAGGCAACATTATTAGGAATCACTTCATTAACTGTTGATACCCAGTTATATCAATCAAGCCCGATGTAGATCTAAATTACAAGCATGTCTTAAGGACATAAAAACCTGGATGAGCTGCAATTTTCTTGTACTCATTATCAGGCTGCCACAATAAGTCCATTAAGACGCTCCAATTAATTCAAAATGCTGCAGCACGAGTACTGACAGGAA
>JAGRRF010011243.1:20966474-20977367 GCA_019097615.1 Morone chrysops | reverse complement strand
CAAAAAGTCTGCCACTATTTATTGAAAAGAGTGCTCCCCTCAAGAACATTGTTGAATCGTGTGGCATTCGTTATCATCTATTTAACAACTCTTCCAAGGACCCAAAGCAAGTCATTAATCTCATTAAGAAAATTCCAAATTACTACAAAATGTTCCCAAAGTTAACAAAAAAATATTAATTGCAGAATGCTTTCTATGTTATCTTGGTGTAGGGTCAAATGGGACCTTTAAATATGAACATTTGGTGTGGTTTAATTGGACTTTTATTGTGACCGGTCACTTCCTGGGATTGTTACCTGAGACGACGTGATGTCCAGGTGATAAAACACTTGGCGCACCATTATTCTCTCTCTTACCACTACCTCCGCTCTATCGCCCACCGACGAACAAAGGACAACATAGGATTAAAGCACAGCAAAAGAGCCTGCCTTTCCCTGCGATCACCGGTCAGGGTACCACTAACAGGATTCAACAGGCATCTGCAGCTTTAAACAGAAAGTCAGCCATCTGACTTTACCGGAGTCTTTAACTCCGACTTTCCTCTTGCAATCTGCAGTGCACAGCAGAGACTGTTTGGACTCCAGACCCACAACTCTGATCAGTTGGGCTCACAGGACCGCCAGCTGATCTACGCAGCTCACTGGCAACTGTTCTTTCTCCCTCCTTTCACAGACTGTCGGTAACGTACTGGGCATAGATAGTTTCAGATAACTTAACAGTGCTAAGGTTATGTTAGTTTAATGTTATGCTTCACACAGTCGTTGCATGCCACTAACTCCCTTCTGCCTCAACCTCAGCACACACGACGAGAGGGAACTCAAACCCTCCCGCTCCTCCATGCTCTTTGTGTCTCACCAACACGTGTTTCATACTCAGCTGAAACATCTGGTCAGAGGACAAAGGACACACACCTTTTCTGGAGAGCAACCCCTCATGCGCGTGCACACACACAAACACACACACACACAGCTAGACAGATAGCTAGATTTGCATTTATTATTCCTTTAATAAATGCTTGTGTTTATACATGCTGGCCTATTTAATTTCACACAAGAGTGGTTGCAGTTTTCTTCTTCTCTGCTTTTGTGGGCGCATTGCAACTTTTTGTGCTTTACCACCACCGATTGTCAATCTGCGGAATAGCATGAAATGATCAGTATTTGTGTAAGTGTATCATGCTCACACACTACACACCTTTTTTTACGTACACAATGAAAACAGAATGGGACCCACTTGTAGAAACATTGCTCCAATGCATAATAGCCAAAAACACCACAGGTTAACCCTAACCTGCAATAGTGGTGGTGCTGAGGTGAAACGTGGTAGGATATATACATAATTAATAAATTAATCTTTGTTTTTCTGCAGTACACATCAAGATTATTCAAAGGGCTCTGCAATAAAGTGAAATAAAGTCTGGTCTTAATCTTGTTCTGTTTTTTGTGTTGAAGGCCTTTATCTGTTTTGAACTCTGGTTCTGGTTAGACAAGAAAGTAGCACAATAAAAAAAAAAATCTGGCTAACCACTGCAGGCCAACAACCTACTCACACAGCCCCGATGAAACAGATGAGTTACTGACCCCTAATAATTAATTAGAAGTCATTTTGAAATTCTGAAATAATTCAGATTTAAAATATATAATTTTAAAGCTCAAGTCATCAAAGTCCTAATTTGACATTTTTTGGAATTAAGTTTATTGTCATTCTTTCTCAGAAAGAATGTGGCTGGACCCACATATTATTCTTTATTGTCCACCAGGCTCACTCTTGTCTCAGTTTTCCCTTCCTGTCAGTAATTGGCATGCATTCCTCCTTCAGGTTATGGAAGGGTTGCAGCAGGTTAAATCCAGTGTTCAGTAGTCCATCTTTTCTGCTTTTCCCAATGTTTTTTTTTGGGGGCGGTGGCCATCCAACTCACTGCTGAAATAAGGGAACTGTCGTGTTTAAAGCAATGCAGACATAGAAAACATACTGGAACTTACATTTATTCAGGGCCAAAAAAAAGGAATGAAAATGACTCTATGAATTTATGCAGATCAACATTTACATGGGGAGGGCACATTTTTCATCAAACACTAGTTCCACCTATAATAATTTTACATTGTTTGGTATAAAAACCTTAAAAAAATAAAATCAAACACTATTACAAGTGTATTGAACATTTTATTCATGAACTATGTTTTGGATGCTGGCGACCGACGCTACATACCAAAGTTTTACCCTGCTTATGTCTTAATATTATTACCAAAGTTAACATTTATGCATCCATATTTAACAAATACTTGGATCATCCTATTATTCTGTCTTGTATTAATTTCTAAAAGAAAACAAGAAAAAGCTGGTGCCCATTGTTCACAGCCACACTGGTTCTTTAATTAAAATTATCCTTATATGCCAATGCTGTGAAGCTGTGTACTTCTGAAAGAAAATCAACTGAGCTAAGGCAGCAAGGTTTGATAAAGTAGCAAATGAGACAAGAAACTATAGTCGGACTGGCCATCGGGAGCACAAAACCAACATCATATGAGGCACAAAAACAATTCCTGCTGCCAGTTAATCAATCTGTTTATGTATATAGTATGTGGTGGCTGGTAGAAAATTGTCTTGTTCCAGCAAACATCCCATAACGCATACATTTATCAAAGACGCATTACTACTTTGTAGATAAATATTTAACAATCATTTAATTCTGACATGAAATTAAACTGTGAATAACACCTATAAAGTATAATAACAGTAAACCTATCAGGACTTCTTATTTTGGCCACCCACCCACACACACACACACACACACACACACACACACACACGATAGGCCTACTTGTATTTTTGTTTAAGACAGTGCACACTTCCAGTACTTTAAAGTCATTTAAATCAATCCAGTGTACGTATATGCATGACAATGAAATAGCTCTGTATCCAATTCAGTTCAGTTTTATTTGTATAGCGCCAATTCATAATAAAAGTTATTTTGTTTTATTTTTCAAATAGAGCAGGTCTAGAGGACTAAAATGCTTATATCAAAGCTGTTCCTTAATATTTTTGTTAAAAGAAAATCTACACAATAATGTATAAAATAACAAACTCTCTATTGTTCGGTGCTTCAGTGCAGCCTTTACTTGAGTTACTGAATGAACTGTCTATTCTGCTGATTGTTTATTTCTGTCTTTTCCGCGGATTACATTAAATAATTACTCTTATTGGCATTTTCGTCATAGGACTTCCTTAGAATACAGGCAGCCTCGCCCGTCCTTACTCAAACAGACCAGAGTGGAAGAGAGAAACAGCAGAGCGAGCACTATCACCCGAATTCACCCCACTAACAGACTGTCCCTCTGCTCCAAACATGAGTGGACAGTCGCCTGAAGCACGCTGTCATTCAGTGGAACACACCCTTCCACCACTTCGACAATAAAGCATAACTTTTCCAACTATTCATGGTGTTCCATTGTGGGGTCCAGGGGAAACGAGGTGTAACAATTAATAATTTACCCGGGCGTTTAAAGAAGGGCAGGAAACAGAAATATTTGTACTTTTAAACTATTTATTCCAACGTAAAAATGGTCCAAAATGTAAACACAAAACAACTTCCTAAAAAAGCAAGGAAGTGAAAACAAACTTAACTAAACAGACCACTAATACAATAAATTATGCTATCCCTACACTGAGGGAATAACGGTAACACATGAGAACCACACAGCTCTGCTTCACACCCGATAGCGACACGACTCTATCTGGTGGTTTTTGGCCCACTGGCCCTGTCTGCTTCTGTCGCTGCAGCTTTAAAGCAATCCTTGGACTCTTAGCAAAACACCACTCTCTCGCAGAGCTTCACAGCTATTCCGAGTTCCAGTACCAATGGTAAGTTCTTCTAGAAAGTTCTTCCTCTTGGCTTGAACATCTATCTCTGTTACAATAAGGTTGCTGTCTGACAGGTTCTTCAAGTGTTTATCAGAAAGAAAGAAGAAATGTCAGGTGCTTTGCGGTAAGGGGTATGAAGGTGATGAGTTGACATGTAGCGTGTACTATTCCAGTATCGATGAGGAAGTGGCAGAGGTTGAGCAATTTTCTCATACCATTTCCATTGTTATGCTCCACCATCACACTAACTGTGCCAAGTGCACATGTATGCACAAGACTGACTGCAATCGGGTTCATTAAAAAGAGCTAGAACTTACTGTATGATTTTTACTGTGGCTATTTTGTGATTTTTGTTTGTTAGTGATACATCAATAACAGAAAAGAATAAAAAAACTGATGTACACACATATAAACAAATATTTATTTGATGACCACATCATTTGTATATATTGGTTTTCATAACATTCCCAAGCTAAGTCCCTACACACTGAGCTACTGCCGCCCCAAATAATAATTAACCCAGGGTAGAAGAAAGACGGGGAAATAGAATTATGAGTACTAACAAGACGATTTATTAAATGTTTAAATAAAGAAAGAATTCAGTGTTAATAACAAAAACTACTACTTCCTTAAAAAAATAGAAAGTGGAAATAACAATTTTAACAAAATACATGAATTAAACAAACAAAAACCAATCTCACCCTCCCTCCTCTGAGAGAGCAATGACAGTGGTACACGTGCGCACACACACGAACGACATACAGCCGAAACACAGCTCTGTTTCACAAACGACGTACATCACAACACAGCTGGCAGTTTGGCCCACTGGCCTCGTCTGCTATTGCTGTCGTTGTTCTAAAGCCGCAAAACACCTGACATTCCTTCTTAGAATGATTGCTAAACTAATGCAGGTCACCTGACCAGTCAGAGGGGAGGGCGATACCTGGAACAGGGCACACAGAACAGAGGCAAAACAAAACACCACACTAATTCATAACACACCCATTGACAGTATATATAATGGACAGAGCTTCTGGGTCTGAAAAGTGAAGCCACTGCAGAAAGGTCTTTAAACTTGCATTCTATGTAAATTCCAGCAGGGGGAGCTCCATTGGCTGCAATAACGCACCGATACCATTCACTTTAATTAGGGTCCAATTTAGAAAAAATAAACGATTAAGCCATGTATGAAGCTGAAAACCCCTGAAATGTGGCTGTGGGTGATTTAGAGACTTCAAATATAGCCAGGCTAACTTAGAAAGCACTCTGGAATTAATATTTTTTTCTTAACTTTGGGAAGATTTTGTTGTAATTTGGAATTTTCATGATGAGATTAATGACTTGCTTTGTGTCCTTCAAAGAGTTGTTAAATAGATGATAACGGAAGCCACACAATTCAACAATGTTCTTGAGTGGGTCACTCTCGTGAATAAATTGCAGAAGACTTCTTTTTTTCAAGTCCTCTCCGTGGGTCAGCAGAACGATTGTGCTCTCTCTGATCTTCCAGCCAAGCTTGTCCTCCAGCTTTTCTAATATTCCTTCCTCAGCATCCGTGAACCGGCCCAGCTGTAGTACGAGTAACACCACACAGTGCCCTGGCTGACAGTACTTCTTACACTCCTCTACCTGTGCCTCAGAGTTTTCAAGTTGGTCGTGGAAGAAGTCCGGAGTGTCGACCAATCTCACCAGCACCCCGAACGGCTTCTCAATTATTCTGAACTCACACTGGGTGGTGACCGGCACAGAGCTTGGCTCAGACCTGAAAAGTTGTCTTGAACCCCACCAGGTGTTTCCAACAGCCAGGATGGTATTGGCAGATGCACTCTTTCCAGTCCCAGTTAGTCCTAGCAGAACGATGTTAAATATGTTGTCTGGCACTCCACGGGCGCTGGTACCTTGAGGATACAGTAAAGAACAAATCTTTCAATGTTTTTTAACAAAATTAATTAATCAAAAGATCCCAAACATAAAAACGCTCATAGTAAACTTTTTGAAGGGCCAGCTTTCCTTTTAAAAAGTCTATTGTAATCTTACACACTTATCTCAGCGTTGGTTTGCCTCTGAATTATGTTTTATAGGCAACATTACACTACGAAACAGACATGAGTATTTCATTTGTTGCTGTAATTATTATACTCTGAGTCTAATATATGTTTCTACTGATACTCTTAAAGGGCTCCTCCAGCATACATACATTCATCGGCCATTTATTAAGATACACTTCCTGATTTCTTTCAGTGTATATTTAATGTAATGTTTAACACTCAAGGTTTAAGATTAAGATTAATTTTATTGGAAAATTCTTTCAATCTTTGCACAAGGAGTAGCTTTCAGGAGAACAGCTGGACCAAATTTAGCCAGTATAACACATTTGGTATTTCTTTCCTGCTGATGTTTCTATTCTTTCAAATGATTTGCTGCTTCAGCATGATAACATTATATAACCAAATATATTTAAAATTAAAACCAAACTGACCTGCTCTCCCAACATCACACAGGGGATCGCCACCACATCTGAAATAGTTGTCATAATTAGTGTATCACCAGATGATAGCTATAGAGAAATCCCATCCTGCTTTGGGGCTGGTTTGTGTTGATCCATGTTTCTGTGGCTTTCTGAAATCAGGCTTTCTGGAAATCTGATGAGCATGTGCATCAGGTGCAAGCATATGCTGTATGTCAACCTTCCAATTTGTCTTAAAATCCCACTCCTAGCATATTTAAACATGTGAAGGGAGAAAGGACTGCAAATATTTATATAGCTCGTAGTGTGTAACGCAGGAGTAGATTGACCACCACTCAGTGTAACATGGAGAGCAATCTAAAGCTGGCAGTCCTTTCAACCTGGATCTTATTTTCTCATGTTTTTGTGTCAACGTGACTAATGGGGACAAAAAAATTTAAGCTGTTCCAGTATTGAATGAGAGCGCTGCAACTCAATCCTTATGTGCAATTGTGAACCATCATAATACAGCCATTAAAAGTGATTGTTTTTGCTACTGACAACAGTCTGACAATACGACACTATAGAGAAATAAATACACTGTGTGAAATATGAGGCCTGTTACAATATTAATCGCTAACCACAGGGACATTTCAGCTTTTCAGAAAGTCTGATGAAAGAAACCCTCTATGAGAAAAAAACACTGAGAAACACAAGTTAGCCATAAATCGGGTGGGACTTGTTGTCTATATGTTACATTAATGGTCAGAAATGTTACATAGTAAAGAAGTTACTACCTTTGCTTCTCTAGGATCTTCTCTAAGGCTGTCTTTCTTCTTGTCACAACATCTTGACTGTAGTTTTTGTAGTCATACAGGAAAGGGTCACGGTCAGAACATAAATTCCTACATTCACTGGCCATATTTTCATCAGGTGCCAACCAGATGTCGAAGATTTCCTTCAGGTGACCAAGTGAATGGAAGCTTTCCATGTCTGGTAACGTGACAGCCAAGTGTTCTGTGATTCTTTCTCCAAACGTATGCTGAAGTTTGCTGATCTGAGCCACAACATTTACCTCTTGGGTGTTTTCTGGATCTATTGTCAGTATGAACAGATGGGGGCCAGGATGAGAGGATGCCATTAAGTCAATAATGTGCTGGTCCGTGTGCAGACTTTCTTCATCAAAGAAATCAGGAGTGTTGATGATTTTGAATGAGCTGTTCTCTCCCAAGACGAGGATGTTTGACTCTGTGTCGAAAGCATTACTACCGAGGATCATGTTTCCAATGATGTTCCTTAACTTAGCTCTCTTTCCAAGCAGAATGACTGTTAACTGTTCAGGATGTGCTGTATGAATCAGAATCAGAAACAGCTATATTGTTTAGTAGGTTTTAACATACAAGGAATTTATCTTGTTGTATTGATGCATAACAATAACCATAGTGCATAGAAATTATTCAATAATATATTAAAATGTATGTACAATATGACATTTATATGTTGTATGTTATTTAAATAAAAAATCTGTACTGATTTATGCAGGCAAGTATTAACCAGGGTTTTTAGGGTAAAGTTTACAGTACAAGTAAAAAGAAAATCTGTATAAACAAAAAGTTCCTTTTGATGCACAATCTGGGTTACTTTGAGTAGTTTGGGCATGGTTTAAGTAAAAATTCTACCTGCCACAGAACTGCTTCCAGTCAGTGTGGAGGAACAAAAATAAACTCAGAGAAGCTCTATGGGCTTTACAATCATTATGCCACACCCACTGCTTTGACCCTCGATTCAGGTAAAGTAACCCAAACACCCCAAAAAATCCAGGTCAAGTATGAACATACTGTGACATAACACATTGGTTTGTGGAGTACTGTTTTAGAGTTACATTTCTGCAGTTTTAACTCGTGTGTAGCAGGAAACAATGGCAGCTCGCTTGGCTACATACAATCTCGTATTACAGCTACACAGTACACTAAAATATGTTTTTGAAACGATTTTAGGTCAGAAATAGTCAACGCAGTGACAGCATCTTGATTCATATTTAAACAGCACTGCCTAGTTTGACCGTTTGATCTGAGTTTGATGCGTTGAGCTGGACGGAGTCCAAAAGCATACACGCATATATGCGTTATCATCTATTTTACTCTAAATTGTTACAAAATGAACATCATGCTGTATGGAAGTAGATTTTAATCTAGAGATTGAGACCATAAACTCATTAGGAAACTATTCACTGAGGTAATAATTAAGTGAGAAGTTGTGTCATTTCTCCATAAGAGTGCATTGTATATATATTTTTTTTTTTGTAGCCAAAGGTTCTCCCCCCTGGCCTTTACAATGCAGGGTTTTAGACACTTCGACGTTGGCTTTTTATTACACCCAGAAGCTCTGTCCATTATGTATACTGTCAATGTGCCAGGTCAAAACAGATTGTTCTCTATGATTACACAATGTGTTGCATTTGTCAGTTAGCCAGACCACTTTCTAAAATGAAAGATTTGTTACATACTTACAACAAATGAATAGAAAGAGTATTAGGGCCAGGCATAACAAAAAATAAGAGAAGGAAGATTTTCTTTTTTCAGTTCGAGAAAAAAGTTTAAATCTGATCCATCTAACTAATTTAAAAGAACGACTGATCGCCCAGCTTACAACCTACAATTTTGCCTACAACCCAGAGTGTATAGGCAACATCCCTTGAAACTGCAGTAATGTGAGCCAACAAGTGTGTGAAGGTGACTTTGGTGCAACTTAACTGATAGCTGTATCATATCAATAACGAAAAGCCTAAATTACTCATTTATCTCACTTTTACTGGACCATAATCTGCAAGAACACCAGTTCCCTTGCACCTGGTAAAAATGTCAATCACTGTTGGGGGGTCCCAGAGAAAGCCCTCATGCTAATTTTTGTGATATTCTGTCTCTCAATGTTAAAACGATACCTATGATTAAAATTATACAGAGTTCCATTCTTTGTAAGTGGGCAAACTGACAGTATATATATATATATAAACTTTTACCATATATAATTTATTTATTTAATTACATTTTAATTCAATTAATTAAGAACTCTAATTAAAATTCCATGGGACACATTTCACAGCAGCATCACCATGTGGGAGAAGAGACACATTGCAATTTCTTACAGTTTTTGAGTGGACATATCTCATATCTCAATACATTTACTTTGACATTTTCAACTTTAAGTTTATGGCTTTGTGAATATTTTTGTTATGCTTTTATTTAGGTTGACTTATCCCGCAAGTTGTCAAAAGTATTTAAGCAGAGAAAGATTACATGAATTGTTTTGGTATAGTCAATACAATGTGCATTGGCCTATTCCAGAAATATTACCAGACTCTTCATATCCTCAGTTTTCAGTGGATCTCTGTAAAGATTCAGCTGTAATTATGGTTGAGCTTGGCTCTACATTAGTATACTAACAATTTAGTGTGGAGTACATGGTTGTTAAAATGAGTTTGTTTCATGAAGGAAGGTCTGAAATTGTCATCAATGACAGAATACATTTTCTCAATTACAAAATTGTCTGTCTGTCTGTCTGTCTCGAAATGCAAAATAAAAAAAATCTTCATTTTCTTATTCTGTTTTTCTTATGCCTGGCTGTAATACTCCATCATGAGATACTGACCATGTAATTGCAATATCCCAGATTTGAGTCATGTTCTTCTTACATGTAACCCCCCAAAAATGGCTGAAAGTGTTCTAAAAGATGCATCACTTACACTGTAGATGTCCGTTCGATGGCAGCCTGTTAGATTGCATTTTAGCTGCTTAGTAGAGAACAGACAGCAGGTAGGTTTCACTGAAGTCTGTCTGACTGAATCATACTGATATACACACACTGCTGCATGTGATCCACCCTGTGGGCGGAGTGCTGGGAACTGCCTCACACAAAAACAATAGTGTTCAGTTTATACTACACTAAGTCAAAGACAGAGAGAGATGGGGAACCGCTGTTCAATTCCTGAAGGTGAAGTTGGAACCTTTTCAGCATACTGCAGTCAACACTTGTACTAATTATATCAAGGTTTTGAGATACTTTTATATTACAGAATATATTTATGTTTGCAGGTCCTCCACTGAGGATTGTGATGATTGGGAAAAGTGCCACCGGTAACACCATGGTGGGTAAAAACGGCTTCTAGATCCTAGCCTAAGTGTTCTAGAAACATTTTTTTTCAATGTATAATCTAGCAACATCTGAAATGACACGGATGCTATTCCCTGCTTGAAGGGTAAAATAACGTAAATGCTGTTCCACGTCTAAATGGGTTAAATGGTGTAATTTGAGCACTTGAGGTGCTGTCTACCACTCTGATCCTGTTTCTTTATCTCACCAACCTTTGTGTATGGGTAATGTGAACATGGGTTTCTTCACTCTGCAGGTCCTTAAAGTATGAACATTCTTTAATTAGCATAGTTAAAATTCTGAGCACTTATTTATGAACAGTGACTAAATTATTGAAATTTAATATAAATATATTCAATTATTACATCTTAATTTAACAAAATTTACATGATGTATTTATAGATCTATTTTTTGTTTTGTTCTTTTGCAGCAGAATGGAA
>JAGRRF010011243.1:20936326-20947864 GCA_019097615.1 Morone chrysops | reverse complement strand
GATAGATAGATAGATAGATAGATAGATAGATAGATAGATAGATAGATAGATAGATACTTTATCCCAAGGGAAATTCAAGCATACAAAATACAAAACATACATTACAAACATTAAACATACATTAAACATACATTAAACTAAAAACTCAAAGTAGTAGTAATAGTTAATGGTGACGTATTATACTGTTACAGTGCACATAATACTTTGTGTGAAACATGCAGCCATTCCATTCTATAAAAAAATAATCTCCATTTGTTGTTTGCATTTACACCTGGTTGTCTATTTATTCCAAAGTGTGTTTTGTTATGCCCACTTTATAGACTGCAGGAATGTTCTTGCCACATTATGGTAGAACAATATCAAAGGATTGTCTTGTTGTCCTCGCAAAACAAATAATAGTTGTATATAGTTATGCTGTATAGTTAAACTATGTAGTTCATAGGTCTATTTCATAGTTTTTGATTCCAGGTGAAGTAATGAGGGCCATCAAAGAAAATCTCGCCCAGGCCCGCTGTTGTGTGGAGCCAGGCCTGAGAGCACTGTGTCAACCTGTTTGACTACAGTACAGACTGAGTGAGCACAGCAGACCTGGCTGCACAGAGAGGAGAGGCTGTTTTCCCTGCTCTTTTTTTTTCATCAGTGAGAAGAAGACTGGCTGTTTCTATATAGCTATTCTTAATGTTTGCCACTGGTCAGATTCCACTTGAAATCAATGAAACGAGGTGGTAAGAACACTACCGCTTTTGTCCACAGGGGCCGCCAGAATCAATACAACATGAAAGTTCCTTGTTGCTGCTTTAAAATAAAATTGAATTTTGTCTCCCACAGTGTGGCACGTCATCATTCTGTCCCCAACACAAAGATCGTGTATGTAAGGAGGAGGGGTTACTCCGTGTTACTGTGGGGTGATTAGTCCTTTATATTCCTTATTTTTAAACAGAAGTATGAAATCATATCGTATTGATTTGAAGCAAGTCACATTTGAAGCATTGAAACCACCGTCCAAAGCTAATCCTGTTTTTTCTGTAAGGTTGCCAAGCAACCAGACTCCAGGATGTCTCTATCCCCTTACTCACTTTGTGTATGGATTAAACAAACCAGACACAATGTAGGCCAATTGGTGAGCTTTAACTGAAGGTGTAGCTACATAGTCAAGATGCATGATGATATGAACCTTCTAGTCCTCCTAATTCCTAAGCAAAGGCCCCCAGTAGTGTGAACCAATGGATCAATCCAGTTGCTGTATCTTCACTCATATTTGATCTACTAACATTAACCCACTAACAGTTAACAGAAAAGTTTGTTCTGACTTTCACAAGGGTACGGCTGCAACCGGTGTTTCACCATGTTTAACCAGGACCCGCTCCTTCTGTCAATAAAAACAGCTCTTAAAGACAACACAATTCCTATCTTGAGCTGATTATACAGTAATGAATCACACTGAGGAGAGAGGCATGGAGGCATGGAGGCGCTGCAGTTGGACCTTTATGAACATAACGTTACGTGTTGGTTGAACATCGCCTCAGCCACTTGCACAGACGATCTGTGATGCATCGTCATCCCGGCGCGTCCTGATGATGTAAGCAGCGTGCGACGGGGCAGCCTGGGCTCCGGAGTTGGCAGTAGCGGCAGGCACACAGAGATGGCTGCGTCCACGGAGCGGAGCCCCGGCGGAGGACTCGCTGGGTGTCCGCGGACGGTGAGGTGTTGGTGGCGGCTCGCGGTGCTCCTGCTCTCCGTGTCCTCCCTGCCGACGGTCACCGCGCTGGTGGAGGGCCTGTACTGCGGCACCGAGGTCTGCTACGATGTGCTCGGTGTCACCCGGGAGGCCGCCAAAGCGGAGATCGCCCGGGCTTACCGGCAGCTGGCGCGCCGGTACCACCCGGACAGGTTCAGACCGGGAGATCCCGGTTTAGAGGGGGAGACCTACGAGTCCGCCCAGAAGAAGTTTCTGCTCATTGCGACCGCGTACGAGACGTTAAAGGTGGGTCCAAGTGTCTGTCAGTGAGACTGAAGTTTCGTCCAGATACTCTGTCTGTCTGCAGGAGTGTGTTCCTATAACGCACAGTGAGTCCAATCATGTCCTCATGTCCTCATCAAAGGTTGCCTCATGACATCTGGTGTGTTTATGGCCTGTTCACATAATATCAGGAACCTTATGGCCTCATACTGATCCATATTACTGCCACTGTATCTCTTCTTGTGTTCCTGTTACAGCACCTTTATAATGTTCTGATAATATTCATGAATCCACCAGGGTGCCCAGGTGGTCACAATGGTCACAAGGTTCATAATGAAGTGTCTCAGGGTCATTACAGGTAGCTGGTCAGCCTTTACGGGACACTCCTATCTGTTCATATACAGTCTCAGTGGAGGAGCTGTGGTCTCCAGTGAACTGACTACAGTTTACCTAGTTTTTCTCTACCTATAACATCGACTCCATTCCACTCAGCATCTGGTAAACTTTTCATACTAAATGCGTACCTGGGTTTACTGAGTGAGCGGGGTAAAATACAATGCAAATTTTCCTGCATTATTTTCATGATATTTGGTCATTTTCATCCATTTCCAGATGTTTAAATGACTGGAGTAAAAGCTAGTCTCTAAATTCCCAGGTTTTCCAGAGCAAGTGTGAACCCTGTCAAATAGTTGTATAGTTTTCCTAAAGGGATTCATGCTGTCTTTGTGTCATATTCTATACCTATACTAGCGACTGGTGTTGCCTATTTGCATCCCTATAACCCACAAGTCATCTTTTTTTGTGCCACTACTTTAAAGGACCAGTGTGTTGGATTTAGCCGGGTAGTTGCTGATTGCAACCCCTTTGCTTCACCCTCCTGTTCCAAGCGTGTAAGAGAAACTAGATTGGCCACGAAACATATAAAAAATCTCTAGAGGCCCTATTGTAGAGCCACTAGTTGGTTTGTCCATTCTGGGCTACTGTAGACACATGACAGACTCCATGCGTCATGATGACTTTCATTTTCATTTTTCCTAGTGTCATCTACTTTGTGTCTTTATAATATGCTTTAAATAATTTTAAAGTGACTGACCAATTTCTTACTTGCGAAAAAGTATACAGTTAACATTTCCTAAAGATTCATAGTGTCTTTACTTTCTATAATATTCTTCCATTGTCAATAGAATAACTTATGGAGCCTTGTTATACCAGTATGTTGATCCCTAAACTCTGTAAACTCCTAAAATACTGTATCAATTCTTCTGCACTACTACAAGTTGCAGTGTCTATGTGCTACTCATGATTCTTTTTGAGCACAGAAGAAAATGTGGTTGGACTCTGAGGTAGTATAATCACAGGACTGTAGGCAGAGCTTAAGAAGACTATTTGGTTTAATTTCTGCCACATAGGCACAATAGCTTAAAAATGATTCCCACAACAATATTTCCACCTTAAAACTGAGTCAAACTGTATGTGAGGGATAAGTGTGTTTTGTTAGCAGCTATGAAATGATTTGGGTTTTTAATGTTAATCAGGTTTGGCTGAGCTCCATCTGCAGGTCTTCATAACAGAAACCTTCAAGTAAAGACTGTCTGTGTGTGCAGGATGAGGACACTCGGCGGGACTACGACTACATGCTAGACCATCCTGAGGAGTACTACCAGCACTACTACGCCTACTACCGCCGACAGCTCACCCCCAAAGTGGATGTCAGAGTCGTCATCCTGGTCACCATCTGTGCCATCTCCATCTTTCAGGTACGATTCCTCCAACAGGTTCTAAAAGCTTCTCCAGATTTGCAGCGAGTCTTGCCAGACCACAGATGGACTGCGTGGGAGCCTAATTTATTCAGACTTTGACCCCTGACTATCTGTCCATAAATGGTATCATCTAAGCTCCAAAACCAATGAATCCTACGAACAAATGTTGTGAGTGTATCAAAGGCTGATACTGTATATCTTATCTTGTGCCACAGAGCTATTATAACCACCTCAGTCAGCCACACTGGGCGACACATCCTCTATGTTTGATTAGGTTCTGATCAAAATCAGGGAACATTTCTAAGTGTAATGCTCTTTATTTACTGCTGATGTAGGGAGTAGTTTACTATCATTCAGTGGTCTGATCCTTTATTTTATACCAGCTGTCACACAGCAGTTTTTACTTGCTTACTTAATTTGAATGTAGTGGAAGTGTGCTCTGTGCAACTGTGTTATCTTGGAAAACAGTATCGGAATTGGGACTCGGTACTGGCAGTTGTTACTGTTAAATGACTTGGATCAGGGGCACTATTTGTAGTATTATTGAAAAAAAATCTAATGATATCTAGCATTATATGTGACACACATTAATTAAAAAGATTAAATAAAAGAAAGGACAATCATCTTCTACCAAATCTCCATTTCCTTCGTCTGTGTCAACCTGTCAACCCATTATTTATTACATATGAGGTACAGTCTCAGTCTGGACTTACACCTTAGTGTTAGTTGTGGGCAGTCACAACCCATAACCAATTAACCCTGCCCCTTTTTGCTCTGTGCTCCAATAGCAGCTGAGCAAACCTCCGTCAGAATATATATCACGCAGAACCTTACCTACTCACAGACGAAGAAGATATCTTATTGCGATGTTTTGTCTTATGATTGTATAGTTTCTCAAAAACCTCGATTTTCATATTTAAACCTCCAACCACTAGATAGCAGTTGTAAACTGAGGGCAATGGTGTTGGATGTTACAGGAACTGTGATGCATACGAATGCAGATCTCACTGCTCGCAATGTATGACCTTGTTTACAGTATCACAATATATACAATATCGTACTGCCAGATTCTCGCCAGCACACTGCCCTGCTCATAGGTGCTGAAAGTAGAACTCAGCTTTATCTCCCTGTCTCTCCTGCAGTACTACAGCTGGCACAGCAGCTACAACGAGGCCATCAACTACCTGGTGACGGTGCCAAAGTACCGAATCCAGGCCACGGAGATCGCCAAGCAGCAGGGCCTCCTCAACCGCACCAAGGAGAAGGGCAAGAACCGCCGCTCCAAAGAAGAGATCCGGGAGCAGGAGGAGGAGGTGATCCGCGACATCATCAAAACCAAGATTGACATCAAAGGGGGCTACCAAAAGCCCAACCTGTCGGACATCCTGCTGTGCCAGATCGTGCTCTTCCCCTACTACCTGACCACCTACGTGGCCTGGTACGTCTCCTGGGTTTATCGCTTCACCATCTGCAGGGAGGACTACGGAGACGGGGAGAAGCTCTACATCATCCGGTCAGTTCTCGTGACAAGTGTGATTTAGACCCAGTGTTTGCGTGCTTATACCTGGATGACACTTTTATACGTTTCTCACCTCAGCATCCCGTCAGTGTCCTCACAGCAGACTCTGTTTTAATTCTCAGGAGGTACATGAAGATGTCCCAGTCTCAGTTTGACAGTCTGGATGAAAACACCAAACAGTCCTACCTGGAGAAACAGCTCTGGATCAAAGAAAACTACGAGGTTGGTCTCTTCTTGTGTTTGTCTTTCCATCTTTTCCCTTCAACTTCATCTGTCTTCTGGTCGAGGGGTTGGCGGTTGAGCGAATATACCGGCTATTAGCAGTTGGCTGAGTCCATCGTTGGTTGGTGGGGTTTTTTGAAGATTTTTGTCATTTTATTTAGCTAATTTAATGTTCTGCCTCCAGAAAATGAGAGCTCCTCAGTGACAGAGCATCAGAGAGGCAGGTACAGTGCATAGAGCCAAAAGATCGCTTAAGGTCTCAATTTGGTATACGAGAGAAACTTTAATTTAAAAGGTGTACAGTTGTATTTTCTGTTTAAAGAAGAAAACAGGTGTTTTTCTTTTCCTTACTTGACATTTGGTGCGTTTATTTTCTTTATTAAATCTGTTAGAGTTTGTTGCGCTCCAACGCTTGTAGGTTAGAGACCGCTAATAGATCCACTAAGTAGCTAGTGGTAGCAGCTAGTACAGTTAGCATATGCAACAGTGCACAAGTAAGTGACTACCTGTGTTACAAGAGAAAAGGTCTGTGTTGCAACAATCCTCTCATACTTTAATCCCAGGGACAGGGCAAGACACTCTCCATGATCAATTAACAGTTAAGTTGACTATTAGGGGGCAGCTCTAGTCATATGATACATTTTCCAACCGGCCATCATCACACCAACAAGCGGTGTTTGCTAATAAACAGTACAGTCATAGTGTTAGGTTAATTCCACCCTCTGTAATTTGAGAGCGTTAACACCTCTGCTGTGTTGTCTTTCAGGTGTACAGAAAGGAGCAGGAGGAGGAGATGAAGGTAAAGATGGCGACTGACCCGAGGATGAAGAGGTACCGCCGCTGGATGAGGAACGAGGGACCGGGTCGGCTCACATTCATGGACGACTGACGGCCAGGAGCTCCGTCTGTGACATACACACCTGCCTCAGTGCCAGCGTACACGGACAACACGCGCCGTGCTGTGTGGAGAAATACCTGTACAGAAAGATTAACTATACCTGTTTATACAGTGAGAGATATTTTCATAGCGATCAAGCCTCTTAAAGCTGATGACTAAGGGGATTAAACTGTGAGCTGGGGCTTCAGAGTAATTTTTTTTACATCATGCTTTTTTTTTTTTTTTTCAAACCAACAAGCTCATTTCATTTTAAATAAGTTTAATGATTAATGATGGAGATTTGTTTTCTGTAATTTTCTGCGGCCATTTTTTTTATTTTATTTTTTTTTCCTGCTGGTAAAAACAGATGTTTGAATGAGTTTTGATGCCTGAATTTTCGTGAAGTGGTTTTCTGCTGGATAACTGACATCATCCAGGTGCCAAGTGATCAACATACCACATAGTAACCAGAAGGCAACCAGTCTGACCCCTGCTACAAGCCAACAGTACTGTCAAAGTGTCCTTGGGCAAGGCACCGGACCGCTGCCTGCTCACCCTGTAAGCTGCTCCAGAGCATCAGCTAAAAGTCTATTAGCATGTATTGATTTTATGATGAATAAACCAGGGCCAGGGAGTCTTTTTGAGAAGAAGGATATCAATTTTGAACTCATGCGCATTTAAAATGTGTTTAGCCTAGCTTAGCAAAAAGACTGGAAGCAGGGGAAACCGTTAGCCTAGCTCCGTGATAAATGAAAAAAAATAATAATAATAACCTTCCATTAAGTCCGAAGCTTTATGGGGTACATTATCTTGATCGGTGAAGAGTAGAAATGTCAAAAAGACGAGATGAAACTGAAATCCATCTTCTCATCTGACTCTGGAATACGACAGGGTTCCTTTGTTCACCAGAGAGGACACTGATAAAATGGTTAACAGATGATCTCCAGAGATTTTCTGTCTCTTCAGATCTGATCTGTGTTGTTGAAGCATATCTATCGGAAAAAGAAAGCAGAAGCAAAAAGAGATAAGCACATTTCAGATGTTTGCGTGTTATTGTGTAAATGGAAGCCAAAGTCACAGCCGCAAGTGTCTGTACATTTTGCAAAGGCTGATGTTTCTCACACAGGGAGTTTGTGATCGTGGTTTCCGCTCTGTCTCTTGAGAAGTTCAGGTGACTTGCTGTTTACTGCATTTTAAATAACTTGGTTTTAGCTAAAATTATTTATTGTTTCACATTTCACTGGTCTTTTTGTTGTCATTTTGGTGAGGCAGCATTAAACTCATACTGTACTATACAAGTCATACTTTGACATGAACACCACAAAATAGGGTTTCTAATAAATATATTAAAAAAAATGTAGATGTTTGTTTTGGATCAATTGACCGTTTGCTAAACCCAGCTCTGAACAGTATTTTACAGTCTTTTAGCCCATCATGGAGTGCTGCAGGGATGATATATTTTTGTAGGCAAACCCAAAAGTTAACATCGCCCTGGTTCCTTCAACAAAATCCAATGGGATTATTTTGGATTTAGCATTATTGCATAAAATAAACTCTGTGGTGAACAAAGGTTAATGATGTTCATCCAAATAACCTTCACAAATGAACACCACTTTTATGATTTTTGAAGCGTAAATAATAAGTACAAAGCTAATGTTAGGCTATAAAAGAACTACACCACTGTTGTATGACTTCACTGTCACCACCACTAAATTTCCAACTTCTACTTAAAGCTGCAGAACCTTTTTTATATTTGCTGAAACTTTCACTATATCCTGACAGCAGTACATGAGACAGGTAATCTGTGAAATAATCAGGTTCCTCTGGCTCCTCCTAGTGCTCTTAATGACATTATCATTTATTTCACCAGGCCTGAATGAAAACAACCAATCAGAGCCAAGAGGTTGAAGGCTTGAAGACAGCTGATTGTTGAGTCTCATTCACAGGGCGTCAAATACTGATGCTTTGGGACTCTGGGAACGAGACTCAACAATCAGCTTTCTTCAAGCCTCCAACCCAAAGCGTCTTCATATCTTTCTAGGGTCTGATTGGTTGTTTCTGCTAATGAGAGTTGTCGTTTCAAAATCAATGGTCGCCTGTTAGAAATGAAAAGCTCCACAGATAGAATGAAGGAAGTAGCTATGTGAAAAACTCAGTTCTCACCCCTGCGTACTCTTAAACCTGGCCATTCACTGCACTCAGTGAGCATGTTTAAAGGATGTCACACTGTTTTTTCAGATTTTCACAAAAATGTTCATTCAGGTACAAAGTGGCTCAGCCAGGTTTTTATGAGTTTGGCACCAGTCAATAGTAAAAGGGAAAGGGGTAATGTTGGGTTATTTTAAGTTGTGCTGTTTGTAGATAAGTGTTACACAAGAAGTCTTTATGCTGACTCATACTAAAAATAGGAAAGGAAATGACAAATGCTTGATCTAACACAAGAAATGTTTTTTTTTTTTACTTTTACTTTTTTTACTTTTTAACCCTTTTATCCTTACTCTGAAATGCACCACATCCTGGATATGTTCAGTTCTGTAGAACTTGTGTCCAAGTCAGTGTTAAAGTTATTATTGTTTTACATTCAGGAAAGAAAACTTGACTTGATGTTGACATTAATCTCCCTGGAGGAGGTTCATATTGAAGTTTTCAATTTTCATATTGTGTATTTAGCACAATCTTTTAATTTATAATTGATCAAGCACAAAATGCAAAATACATTCTCCAGTTCCAGCTTCTAGGCCAACGAGCCTGGCTCTGCCCAAAGAATATGCACTCTCATCACACTTTCTGACTCACGATGGACAGTTAAAAAAATCCCACGCATTTGCAGCAGAAATGAGGAGCTACAAGCTCTGGTAAGCTCACTTCTGTCTACACTGCCAGAGTTTTTGCATTTTCAAACTTCAAGTCTTCAGCCCCCACTGACACTCACTAAAGAACTCCCCAACACCTGTAAATCTGTAACAGAGTTCCCCTGTAAGGCACAAACACTACAAGAGATTGATATCTTTCTCATCTGACCCTTACAAAACAGCAAAACTATTCCTTTAACGTAAATTCAAGTCTGTTTTGAACGTAGGGTTGTTGAATTAAAGATCCCCTCCAGTCATGTATTAAGACATATATAGAATTAATCTGCTTGGAATAATAAAGTGTGTCTGATATGTTTTTCTGTAAAATAGTATAATTTACAAATTACAGTCCCTAATTTCTTAATCCTCAATATGCGCAAGGCCCCTCAACAAATTTTGAAACTTTGGGAGAGAAGCCCAACTGATGTTGGATTTTTAAGTGTTTAGCAAATACAATAATGACATTTCATTGATGAATTGTGACCAAGATATGTACTGAGCAAGATATTTTACAGATTAACATATGATGATTGCTTAAGTAGAGTTCCAGCTCCCTCCTCCCACCTGCTCACATCAACAGAACAGTTTGAAATGCCTGTAAGTGAATATGTAAGTCAAGCATGCAAAAAAAAACAAAGCACGCATGTCAGGTTTTCCATTAACAATAAAAATTATTAACATACATTTTAAAACATACAAAAACAAACAATACAAGGCAGAATTATGATAGAAGGCCCATGTCATTCCAACCTTAACAATAACGTGTTATCAATAGAACAGTAAAATGTACTGACTGAATTGGACAAAACCTCGCTGCGAATAAAGTCTTATTAACGACGTGTTATCTCGTTAACTAATTAAAATAGTGCCTGTTGAGATGATCACAATCATACTTCTCTTTAATTAAAAACAAAACCAATATACAAGTGCAGAAACCTACAGACCTCTGGGAGAGTCTGTCTTGTTTTTTAGTGCGGTTATGATAAGAGCTGTAATCTGCCTCGGCAACTAACTACATCACAGGAAGTACACAGACTGAAGGTTTTGCGTACATTACTCCATTCTGTACATTGATTCAAGCAAGCCATGTGATTAGTCAAAGGTGTAATGCATCAACCTTTACAGGTTTCTTTTCTGTTTTCATTCCTATGTTCACTGGTTTTTGGAGAGAAAAAAATGTGTTATACGTTTACTGGTAGCAGTTGCATTAAGTGCTAAAAGGTCCAACCCAAAAACCTATACTTGACATACACAACCTAAGTCTAATTTATAAATGGAAAATCAACATTTTTGTTGAAAATATAGGGATGGTTTTTAAAAGTTACGTACGCAAACATACTTTGTCATCAGAATGCATTAATAATTCAGATATATTTAGTAGTTCTGTTGTAATAAACTGGTCCAAAATTATACATTGAGGAACCGACAAGCTCTCAAAACTTTTTAATAAATGCTCTTCAAGGACTCTTACCAATTTAACTGGGATATCAGTCACTGGCCAGTAAAAACAGATTGATTCTGACCCTACAGTATATTCAAATTTTGCTGAAATACTACTGCTCAAGTACAGAACCGTGTTTATGGAAAACCTTCAGTCTCGAATAAATCCAAACATAATCAAATGTACATTTGTGAAAAAGGAAATTTAAACCTTCACTGGTTGTTAATCTCTTCATATACTTAACACAACTGACTGTGTCCTCTCTTACTGCATACACGCTGTGGAACAGACCAAATCATCTCACAGGCTCCAGACCAAAACTCTTCTTCAGTCGCCCAGGAGAGCATCAGATCTACACCACAAGGAGTCTGTAGTCTTTTTCTTTGTGTGTAAATACAAACTGGGATGCTTTTGTTTCAGTAATAATCTTATCGACCAAAGGAACCCTTAACAATGCTCATCATCTTAATAACGGATGAGAACTTCACTGCATCACTCTAGTAGATTCTTGTGGATTCTGGTGACAATTTAAGTCCAACACAGGGGGAATATTCTTCTTATCTCCTCCCCTGGGATTTAAGGTGCATTAAACCAAGTTTTCCAGTCCTTAAATCAATGGTGTGTGACATTTAGAATCCATCACTGTTCGAAGTCCAAACGGAGGAAGGAGAACCCAAGAAATCACAGGGTTTTTTTTTTTCTTCTGTAACAAGGTATTTAACAGTAAAACAAACAGCCAAGGACAGGAAGGGCTTTGGCCAAGTTTCAGTTTTACTTCTCTGTCACTCCTTCACTGGTGACTTAGAAAAGACAACACATGAGCAAATCCAAAGGCCTTATTGAAATCACAAGAAAAAGCTGTCCGATCATCTTTAACATCAAACAACTTCACAACAGGAAGGGCTTT
>JAGRRF010011243.1:20922837-20936284 GCA_019097615.1 Morone chrysops | reverse complement strand
TTTTTTTTTTTTTTAAATCAGTTTTTAAGTTTGCAGACGTCTTTAGATGAGGATTGGTTGACCCTCTCCATGAATATTCAGTTGAAGTCTATAAAGTGAAGCTTGTGTAAGTAGCACACTATATGATGAAGAAACCTGTAATGTTTTGTCCTGTACAACAACCGGAACAGAAATCCCACTTCCGTTAACTTTCATTTGAAACAAAAGGGATATAGTAAGTGTCCCCTTTTCTGTGACCAAACCAGACCAAACTTGGTTGAAGATTTTTGTTTTGTTTTTACCCCTTAGGTTTCTAGGGCTTCAAAAGTCCAACTTTGAATTAGACTGTAACCAGTTTTGTTTGTTTCCTGTCTTATGGATCTCAGATATATGGAAGACTATTTCAGCCAAAAATAATAAATTAATATTATGACATAAAAATTACAAACTAATCCAAAATTATGGGATTAACTAAATCAAATTCCTACAATTTGGCATGGTCAAAATGTTTTAGTAAATTAAGATTTTTGTAAGTAAAAACTTAACCTCTGCCAAGGAGGTTAAATCACTATGACCAAAATGTCCCTCCCCAGGCAGCCCACTGGATGAAATCTAACACTGAAAATAGCTCTCAAGGTTTAGTCTCTTTCTAGAGTGAAGCAGAATTTTTGGACGGCTTTGACCTGGTTTAGAAAAATATTTTGGGGATTTCACTATATTTTACCTCATACAGGTAATGTAAAAACATGGCATTTCTTTTTTAATTTAAGGATTTATGAAGGTCTTCGATAAGGGTCTTTTTCCCCATCGTAAACGCTACCGAACACAAAAACAAGGCGGTTCTCCAGAAGTATCTATCCTCTCTTTCTGTTGTGAGAATTCTTCTTTTGAGTCTTTACTTTTGTCTTTGATGGTCTGAGAAAACAAGCGCTCGATCAAATGCTTCAGATGTTTCAATATGTGCTGCATTTTGTTTCTGTCGCGTGGGAGGGACTCAGGACGTCCACAAAGTCTTAGGACGTTTTGACCAGGTCGTAGACATAAATAAGAAAGTCGTCGTCAAACTTGATGAAGTAGACGGAGGGCTTGGCCTCCACCTGGTGGATGACCATGCCTGTTCGTTTGCCGCCGTCCTCTTTGGCGTACTCGACCTGTTTACCCACCAGGCTGTCCACCACCTCGCCAGGTTCCCTCTCCGCCGGGACGCTGTCGTCTACAGAGAGAAAGAGATGTAGCACTACATGGTAATAACATGTCCTCCATCTTACCCGCTTTTTATTCTTCTATTAAAAAAATAGTCAAAGGCAGATAAAAGGATGTTTTTGAAAGATTTTAAGGAAGAATTCTGTATAATACTCGCCATCAAAGAGACATGATCACTATCATATACAATGCTTTAGTAAATGCCGAACGCATAAGTACTGTAAAACTGAAAAAAGTACATTTTTAAATTAAACAAAAATTTAAAGATTTACCTAAAAATAACAAAATAATAAGTTAACAAAAGATAACATTTTAATTATTAGTGAATTAGATTATAATAGATTATAAGTATATATGTAAATATAAACATGAAAATATATAAAAATAATCAACTACAAGTTAGATACAATATTATTTAAATTAATAAAATCTTTTAAACAATCATAAATATGAATAAACGAAATGAATAATAATGAAATAAAACGTGTAAACTATGTGTTGTCAGGATATATAGTACAGCTGTGATCCTGGTGGTACTCCCTTGCCCTCACTGCTTATTCCTAATCACTAATAATAAAATTGTTCAATATATGGTGTATAATGGTATGGCAAATATATGTATGCACAATCACATAAAATTATTACACTGAAATGTGTCCCACTGTTAGGCTTTACATCAGCAACAAACTTAAACTCATCATATTACCTTTTAATTACAATTAGCTCGGAAAGCTTGGAACATCAGAATTTTCAATACATATGATCCCATTTCTGCTATTCTATTCCAATAACAGTCCTAATACATATTCAGATATAATCCAAACTCTCAAGACACACACGGTTAAAGGTAGCAAGTGGTTCAGGTAGGTTCCTCTTTATAATCTTCACCAGTTTAAATAAACACTGAATAAGATTACGTCACTCACTGGAGTCGGGCATGATGCGGAGGTCTCCCTCTTTGTAGTCGTCCAGCAGCTGGTACATGTAGAGGACAGGGTCTTTCTCGTAGGTTATGTAGAACCAGGTGGTCATGATGGGAGCCCGGGCCAGCACCATCCCCCTCCACTCCTCCTTCGGACCCTCCTCCGTCTCAAACATGTGCTCCACTGCTTTACCTATCATGGTGTCCGCTAGGTTGACGTCTGTTAGGCGGGATTTAGCTGCAGGGATAAAAATTCTAATCAAGACAAAATGCACTTTCCAGGCAGTTGCGTTTAGATTTTAGGAACAACACTAAGACTCTAAAGCCTGCGGACCTTTGATGTATGTCATATCCTTCTCTCTACCACTTTTTCCTATGTGCCTCTTTAAAGGCAAAAATCTTTTAAAAAGTCCACAACCACACTTAAAGTATTATGTTCTGTCAAAATGAACACTCTACTATACTAAACATTAGTTACACAAGCATGCTAAATGTTAAGATGCTATCGTTTTAACATTTAACATGGTAATACAATAAACATTACCATGTTACTGTAAAACACTATATAATAAGCTTTATTGACATGCTACTATACCAAACATTACCATGTTATGCTACTTATCTTGTTATGCCAATGCTAATACGGAAATGTAGAAAACATTAGCGTGTTACAATGGCATGCTACATAATGGCATGTTATAATGTTAGCATGTGATGTTCTGCTGAAATTAACACTATTATAGTAAATTAAACATTAGCATTTTACACTAACATGCAAAATTTTATAGAAATTATACAGTTATATAATAAACATTAACACACTACTACACTAAACATTATTACGCTAAATGCTAAAAATGTATATGTGTTAATTATACAACATATACATATACATTTTTCAAATTACATTTTCAAATTAACTATCTGTCTGTGCAGCGTTCTATCGCCACTGTGTTCAGTGGCTGTGACCCTGTTCTCAGTTCGGTCTTACCCAATCTGTCAGGGAGCACTTCTAGCCCCTGGACCCTCTCGTCTTTATGAAGCTCCAGACCATAAACGCAGTCGAAACCATCGTACTTTATCAGATAGAGAGACGGGTTTACTGGCACCTGGTGGATGAACACACACACACACGCACACACACACACACACACACACACACACACACATCTGAAACATTGTTTTCCCACGCTTTTGGTGCTTCTTTCCACACATTCTTAATTGTTAATCACACATCAAGATATTTGCGTCAACAATAATACATATTTGAGTTTGCTGGAAGCAGGCAGCAGTATGCAGATAGAATGAGCACTAAATGTTCATTATAGACTCTCTATAGTATTAAAAGTAGGTCTACACATAACATTAAATGAAACGTGATGGTAAAACTACTGCTGTTAGTAATTATTCAACGCTCTGCCTACCTGGTCGAGCACTGTTCCTTTCCAGATCACGTGTCCTCCTCCGTCCTTCCAGACGTGTTGGATCCTGCAGCCAACGATGTTGCGTCGTGGCTGAGACAGAACTTTGGTGGTTGGACCCAGACTGCTCTTATGTTTCCTTCCAGGCAACATTAAAACAACACAGTCAACATTATTTGCTTTGAGACTGTGTTTACTGTTTGTACTTGCATTTATTTATTGAATCCCCTAATGTGGGAACAGAAACATTATCTCACATTATGAATTAATGTTCCTTTCTACAGGACATTTCAGTCCAATTATTTTGGTCATAACACAAACAAAAATGAGCTGCAAAGCATCTTAACTCACTTATGGGGATTCTTTTTCTTCATCATATTTGCAGAAACACCTGCATGCCCTGAGGAGAAAATCACAGCACATTCATCAAACACTGTACAACTTCCTAAAATGGAGGAGGTTTTGTATGTTGCAGCCTATTTACTACACATACTGCATACTTTATAGGAGTGCTGAATATGTTCAGAAGCAATTAAATTAAAATGAAAATCTCCCAGACACTAGAGCGGTGTATTGGCAAGAATCTGACAATACAAATACGGGGGTTATGATTCAGTATATTGCGATACTGTAAGAAAGGCGATAAAAGATGAACAGAATCCAATGGGAATCAATTGGAACAAGTGCAACCATTATGGAGTGTCTGCTAAGTAAATGTTAATAGCTTTGTGTCATGGCAGTGAGGACGACCTCCGACCTGCATCAGCTGTGTCTCTGGGTCCCGGAGTGTTCTTCATTCATCTGGAGGCAGGGGGGCAGCCAGGCTGCCCGGCCACACAGCTACAGCACAAACCTGTCCAGGGCTTAAACAGCAGGAGGAGGAGAACAGTGAACACATTATCTCCTGAAGAGGAAGAACAAAATGACTACTAGCCACAATCTGTCCATGGATCCACACACTCTCCTGCTTGGCTGGAATCAGACCACATATGCCAGTTACTGACATCTACTGGTGATAAGCAGGAATTACAACAACATCAGCAGTGTGTGAAAAAGTGCTGCCAAGGCTGACACAGTAAACCATCGCTGTATGCATGTTGACTGTGAAACACAACCAAATGCTCACAAACATTCCCCTTGACATTAAATATCATGATATAATGAGAGACTAGCTCCATTAAGGATTTTAAAAATACACCTTCCGACCCCAATATGGACTTTTGAGGCTAATATTGATAGTTTTAGGGGGGGGATTTAATGGATTACCAATACAGCGGCCAATTTTACATTTATCTGACTATGCAATGGTACTCAGAAGGCTGCTCTCTAAAATACATAACTTTATTAAAGATTATTTAAGTTAAACGCAGACCAAATTTAACCATACACTTTCACTGCCGCTATTAACGTAATCATACTCTAAATTCTCGATCCGACTTCAGAAATGATCTGCTGCCTTCCCCTCAACACACAGCTCGGCTCCCCAGAGCAGCTCCGGTCTCTGCCTGTCTGAGGCGACGTGTAACCAATCAGATCCAAAAAATTATCCAATCAATGACTCTAAACTGTGATACCATGCGACAGTTTTTACAAATGAATAACAAACTGAATTTATTGGATTACCTTGAAATTGCACCCAGTGTCCCTCAGTCCGTGTGTCTATACTTCAAATGAAAGACAGTAGAAGATAATGGGGGATTCGCAGTATTTACCCAGTCTGCAGTATTCAGGAGCGTTGGTGAGATGTTTAGCAGTTTTCTGGGTTCTCAGGATTCAGGCTGCTCATCTGCAGAACAAAACCAGGACATCAGACCTGTGACAGAAAAACACAAAGCGAACAACTCAACAAACTGGAAGATGATTAATCTGAAAACAACACCTGAAGAAGAACATTTTTGGTCGCGCTAAGTAAATCTCAGTGTTTACAGTTGTGAACAGCAGGGGGCGACACACTGTCTGCCACTCTGCTCTTCCAGTGAAGGTGTCTGATGAAGCTGGTTTCTGGAGCCTCTGGGTGACATCTCCACATTGTGCCCTGAACTCTGACTGCAGGCTGCATTATAAGCACTTAAGACGTATTTCCTGACTGTATGTGAAGCCTCGACGTGTTTGGACGAATTCAATCTTGTGTAAAAATATATAATAATTCAAACGTATATCACAAAAAACTATCCAAAACAATGTGTATATTAAAAGGAAAGCTATCCTCTGCCTCAAAAACAGTGGGAATAATAAAATAAAATAATAGATAGATGTGAGACATCATGTAGTACCTCTTTCCTTTCTTTTGTTTTTTTGTCTTTCCTTTCCTTCTGCTCTTTGTGTATGCCCTCCCTCTCTTGTTTTGTTTTATTAAATTGTAATCTCTTTTAAAATTAGTTGAGTTACTTCACAGTCTTGTTATGTACCCCCTGGCACCTGCAGAAATACCCCCTGGGATAGACGTACCCCTCATTGGGCATCTCTGCCCTAGGCGTTACTTTCTTTAGCCATTCAGAGACATCTATTTATTATACATCATGATTTAGTATGAAGTTAAAACTGACAGTGACACAGCTCAACCCAACGGTCAACTACTGGAATAGCACTGACCAAAAAGGCGCAGACTGAAGCCATAGCTTATTACAACTACGCTTCTTACAATACAAACTAAATGAACTTTATGAACAAGCCACAAAAAATACAAACATATAAAGCTGACACCAAAGTCTTTCCTTGAATTTACCAGATATACATTTTAAAACCAATCTAACCCAGGTGACAGACCAGACTACTATCTCAAGGTGAAAAATGACTAAACAAAACAGACTGTTTACTGGAGTGCAGCGTGAAACCTCCAAAAGGTTTCATGCCCTGAACATGAGACTTCAATTATTGATCATTTGAGCCGGCAAGGAAGGCCTGCAGTGTATTATTTATCTGCAGGCAGGGTGTTATGTAACACGTCCGACCCTCTAACTGCTCACTGTCCCCTTCACTGTGTGCTGTGCACCAACCACAGCCACTGATGCACGGGAAAAACAGTGAAAATAAGAACAAGACAAGTTTGTGGGAAAAACTTAAGACTCAGCCTGACTAAACCCAATGGTTTACAGCCAAATCTCATACCTAATCCAAACCTGACTCAAATCTATATTTTTGCAGGCGCCCGGTGTACCGAGGCTGAGTCCTTGCTGCATCGGAACAGGATTCGAATGCGACTGCGGCCCTTTGCTGCGTGTCTTCCTCTCTCTCTGCCCCCCTTTCCTGTCTGTCTCCAGCTGTCACTATCAAATAAAGGCAATAAAAGCCGAAAAAAAATAAATAAGAAGAGAATAAATAAATATATTTATTCAAATAAAAAAATATTTATATATATATATATTAAACTTATATATATATTAAACTTAACTTAAGAATTGACCCTGCAGCGCTTACTGAACAGTCACAGGTCAGATGATCCCAGCTACATTGTAAATAGACAGCAGTACTCCACAGGCGCCTTCATAGCCTCTTTAAATCACCTCCCGACACATTTGAGCTCATGTTGGTGTGTTAAGGTGTTGATGGATGAATGTTCTGTACCATGAAAGCCTTCCCATCCCAACTCGCTGCACAACCAAAGAAAGCCAAGTTATCACAGTAAAGGAGCAACCCACCAGCTATATGTCAGCTGAAGACCTCAAACAAATACAGGTGGACACCACTTTCTGACCTGAGCTTCACTGGTCACTAGGCAGGTGGCCAGATCTCGCTGTGTGAAGAACCGAAGGCTGATTAACGGGGTTAAAGCTTTACGTATCACGGTAAAGGCATTAAAAGATCGACTTGGATTTTATGAATTGATATCAGATCATTCAAATGAAAATCAATTTGAATCGGAAAAAACTGATTTGTGCAACCCAGCCCTATTTCAGATAGTACAACAAATGCTTGGGAGTAAATTCTGATGACCTGACATTTTAACAGACTCCGGCTCACTGCTGGTTACCTGCACAGGAAACTAACCTAGCAGAAACACAAGAGACGTTTTGCAGCATTTGGCTGCAGCTGGTGGTGATTTCCCTCCCGTTGCCCCGAGCAACCCATGATTAGTCGTCTGTTGTCATGACGAGCCGAGCAATGCTGGACGGTAACAATTCAACATCGTTCTGTCCGGGACATACCTTCAACGTAGTGAAACCAGAGACAGGGAGCTCAGTCCGAAACTGTGAGCATGCACACACACTCACACACACACACACACACATACACACACACACACACACACACACACACAGGAACTGCAAGGCTCTCCAGACTGAAAGACCTACCAAACACTGAATGTTTCGCTCTATTATCCCCCAAAACATCTGGATTACATCAAGTCCCTGCACTGCCCAAACTGTTACAACATTCAGGCTTCAGCTCCGTGATTCAACCAGAACAATAAAGCTAGTTTTCTGAACGTGTGTTTATACTGTGTGTTACAGTCAGGGAGAAACTTTTTTTAACCTTGGTAGACTTCTGTAAAAAGCATTTTCAAGATTTTAAAATGTCCAGTGTGTAACATTGAGGAGAATCTATTGTCAGAAATAGAATATAATATTCATAGGTATGTTTTCATTAGTGTATAATTACCTGAAAATAAGAATCATTACATCAGAAAGTCCGCCATGTTGAACCACCATGTTTCTACAGTCGCCCAGAATGGACCAATCAAACACTGTAGAGAGGGTTTTTTATGCGAGTTTAGCAGCCGCGATTTATCCTACACACTTCAAAAGCCCAGGTTGTCAAATACAGATGCGAGCTGTATTCAGTTAGCTGCAATCTAACTTCACCACTACATCGCTTCACTGTAAGCTAATGCTCAGCTGTATAGCAGAGGTATTAATCGTTTGAGGTCAAATTTGAAGGAAGTTTTAGCTTGCGAAATGGAAGCAAAAAATATGGCATTTAGAAACTACAATATTCTATTTTCTTTTATTTTTTAATAGAGCCGAATCGATAAATCGTCAAATATATTCACTGTTTCACAGATTATCTGTCTCATGTACTACTGTCATGATATAGTGAAAGTTTTAGCAAACATGACAAAAGGTTATTTTTCTAAAAGTGACCTACTGCAGCTTTAAATACAAAAGACTTCAGTGTTAACGTATTCCAAATGGCTTTCATCTTTCACCGCCGTGTTCACCAAAAACAAAGCTATCTGCATGGAAAGATGCCACTGAGTGTTCGTGGGTTAGCATGATTTTATTGTGACATTCGAAGTGTGCCTTAGGAAAATAAGGACTGTCCTCCTCACGATGGTGGGAAGACAGATGTGCTGCAGATGTGTTGAAATGATACAGTTCTGGGTGAACACTGCTGTAATCTTTCACCGCAGTGATCCTGCCTTCCTCCTGTGTTCAGTGGGAGCTGAGCATCAGCACTGGGTTCTGGTTCTACCTGCAGGATCAGACCTGCAGGATCAGACCCCGGCTGACCTTTGCTTTGATTTGGTTACAAGTTGGCAAAAGGGGGCGTTGCTATCAGCACACTGGAGCATTCAAATCGGCTTTCAACAACTTCAGCCAGAAACAAACACACGGCTTTGACTTCACTGACTGCATTAGAATGAGAAAATGCAGCAGTCTGTGAAAGCCTGGGAAACTGGAGCTTTTTACTGCTCTCGGGCTCCGACTTGCACAGATGTTTTAGCCGCGTTTCTTTCATTTTCATTTCTGCTGTCAGTGTGAATGAGGGTGCAGGCTAATAACAGGTAGCCAACAGGCTGGGTTTAAAAAAAAAAATATATATATATATATATATACACAGTCATCATCTGCACTGGCAAACGAACAAGCAGGTTCTGCAGGGCCAGCGTCAGCCATGTTGCTCGCCTTGTTTTACTATTATTTACAGCCAGATATCAGGTGAAAAGGGGGCGTATGGGGGCTTCAGACAGGCGGACAATGGTGGGACTGTCCGACGGCATTTCCGCGGTAAAGGCAGAAATATCCCAGACAGAAAGACAGCAGCAGACTGGGCTCGGACTCTGGCTGTCTGCTGCTGCTGCTGCTGCTGCTTCCCCCGCCCCTCCCCCGCCAGACCAACCGTCGGCGGGAGAACGCCACCGACAAAACGAGCGCTCAGTGTGTGTTGTTTTTTTGTCTGTTTACCTGCGGGCTGACGAGCGAGCTAAGAGACAGGTGCATGTTGGTTTCTGTCTTACCGTGGTTATTTTTAAAAACTGGAGGTCGGAGGGGACTGCGGCGGGGTTTCTCGCCTCCTGCTGTCTGTCCACAGAGTCCGTTTCGACTTCACAGGAACCAGCAGAGACTCCACGGCCATCTCACCTCGAAACGTGAAGCTACACACGATGGAAGGAGGGATGTCCGGTTAAACCTTTCACAATAAATGCGCTACTGACTGTAATTGGACCAGATGAATGTAAGTTAGGCTATATTTGACGAAATATTTCAAATAAAGTAAAAACATGTTGCTGGGGTTGTTATTAACCTTTACAATAATCCATTAATGTTTGCTCCAGTTTTACCCCTAGTTTTATCTGTGTGTCCAGTTCAGAGGTCCAGGAGTGTTTAGCCTAACATTAACGTTAGCTTACCACAAAGACTGGACACAAGAGAAACTGTGCCTAAGCTCCATTCATTGGTAAAAAAAAAAAAAAGCACTTTACAACAACTCTAAAATTGTCTCATTTACATGTTAGTTATATCCTGAGTACTAAACAGGTGTAAATGTAAAGTAAAATGTTATGGCTTTAGCAGCAGTTAAACCTTAATAAGTTAAGTTTTGTATGGATGGGAGAAAGGCTAACGTTAGCTTGTATTGTTGGTTAATTGTATGATTTTATTGTGGAAATTCTGCATTCACGAATGGAAATAGATAGCTCACAGTTGCAGCCAGTTCTTTTCTGCTTAATGGATTAAAATTACATAGTTACCAAAGTTTCAATTTTTTCTCCGTTTCTTATCTGTTTTCAGTTTTTAAAATCACCATCGTTTATTTTCATGCACACTTTTCTATGTTTAATTAATTAATACAATTAAGTTACTGGTTTTTATTCATGAGCTAATGTGAAATGTTATTTTATACCAACTTTTTTGAATGGAAAAAAAGTAAAATCTGCAGTGAATATAAATAAACACTGAGCAACTAAGGGCCATAAAACACATTCAAACCCTGAGAATAAACATGGAAGATGTGAGAAAACTCAATTATAACACGAAGTCCAACACAAAGCTCTTATTTTTCCATATCGCCTCACTTCCGGCCGTATTGCTGCGACCTTGACACTTCTCACCCTCTCTCCCCGCCCCTCTCTTGTTCTGCCAAATAGTGCAACCGAGAGGAAATACAAGGACACCGACTGGCGCATTACGCTGTTTTTCCTTGCGTAATAGTGAGCCGTCCTGCTGTTGAATGCGACAGTGGAGGAGACAGACAGAGAGAGAGGGCGAGAGACAGCGGCACCAGACAGACAGATGTAACAGCTGATCACCAAATACAATGAGCTGTGATACAGTTCTGTCTTAGCAATAATTAAAGCAACAATTTCCTCCTGTCAGAGCTGTGATGCTGCATTTACATTCTGTTGGATTAATCAAAATCACCCATTTCTGTCTATATTTGTGTTCACTCTGAATAACATGAAGTCATGCAGTTGTGTGTGGTTTTTTTTAGAAACTTGTAAAAACATAAAAAGGACAAACAAGTGTAATTCTGGGAAATGTCACACATATTAGGCAGGGCAACATAACAGTGGAATCGAACAATTTTCGAGTCCAACTGAGACCAGCACTCACTTTTGAGAGGAAGAGTAGGCACACACACTTCAAATAAAATGGAGACCATATTTTGGTATTATAACTTCCGTATCTCATAATTAATAATTATCTAAAACTTATTATTTAGTATCTTGTGGTGTGAAAGGTTGGTATTTTTGTTGTTAGTGAAAGCTATGCTCTGCTGTAGCACAGACATCTGCTGTTTTATTATTATTTCAAGTACTATTCTCAATCAGTGGAGGTGAGATCATGTACTAACAGCCAAAATATGGGTAGATTATCAAATATAATCACCTGAAAATAAGAATGTGTTGTTACCTTAGAATGAGACCTTTTTATCTACAGACACTGCAGGTCGCCTTCCATGGAGTCATGGGGCAAAGCTAACACTGGCTAGATGAGTTTCACATTCACCATAACTTCCCCTACAGGCTTGGAACAGCTTGGGTGAGATGAGGGGGCTGCAATCTGTGACTACACCACTAGATGCCACTTACTCCTACACACTGGTCCTTTAACAGTCTTAGTAAGACTGTAAAGTAACACTAACAGTAACAGTCTATATTTGAAAAAATGTTGGTGTGGAATAGCGACAGGGACAAACAATAATCATGTACATTAATGCTCTTAAACTTGCACGATAAGGGAAAATATCCTAATTTGCCTGATTTTGTGTCATATATATAATTTTACTGTGTTGGATGTATATTTACATCATTAAATAGGAGTCCTTGCTGCAGCCGCCCAGGGTTCAATTTTTTTAGATCTGGCCAAAGTCTCAAATAAACGAGGGACAACACACCCAACGAGCAGAAAGTGTCGTCAAAGCTGGAGTGGCTTTTAAACCACTGACTTTTTTCAGGCCAGAAAACCAAAACATAGGTACTGAAATGCTCCATAGAGCTGATGGGAGGGTGGGGGTGATCATGCTCTGCAGCTTTAAACTTAATATGCTTCTGTACAGCACAGAACATGAGTGACCTGAAACGCACTGCTCTACCGCTGGCTCCACTGTAGCTTGCTTTTTGCTTTTGTTCCACAAGCTGGAGACATCATGAAGGACAGCGTCAGAGCCATAAAACAGTCCCGCACGACTGATGTTGGCTTAATGTTTTATCTGCAGCTACAGTTCAGTAGAAATGTAGAAATGTTATTCTGCTTCCAGTACTGCTGCTGCAAATTAAAGAGACAGCACAGCCTGCAGCAGCTGTGGAGCTCTTCACGGTCCACCAGTTTGCTTAAAGACACCGAGGACAAAAAAACACGTCAAACTTGTCAACGTCCTGTTGTTGTCTCAGCTACGATCTGCTTTTATAAACAGATAACACAATGAAAACAATTCAACGAGAATCAGATTTACCATCACATACTAAACATTAAGACTACATAACCCATGTTACACTGCTGAACAGAACTACCAGTATGGAAGCTCAAAAACATCTTTTTCAAGTAAAAAAACATTCAGTAATCTTTTATTCAGTTACTTTGTTACAAATATTTACTGTAAAAAGTGCCAGAAACTATGCCATCCTCAGTACTACATCAGTGGTAACCATGGAAACAGTCATCTATCCTGTTTGCCACAATACACTGAAAAAAATCTCAATGGATATTTTCTGTGATTATTGCGTCCTTAAATTAGATTTTCCTATTTTTTCTTAGATCAATTTATTAGAAGGTTCACCAATCAATCAATTAATCAATCAAATGATGCTTTTCTGTTGAACTGTCAAACATTAAACAATCCAGGATACAAACCTTTAGTACAGTTTATGGCAAAATATTTTTATTGTAGGAAAGTTCAATACATAAAGAGTATTCATTTTGCCTTTTTGCTTTCAGGTAATCTTCCCACCCAGGACAATTTCAGATAAAACATATAAGTGACACATATTTGTACCTGACCCACCACCTACAGATCCCCGTCCTGATCTTAAACATACTACAAGGAGCTTTTACCTGGTTTATTTTAATGCCTCTGTATGAACTACAGATCAGACCATCAGTAGAAAACAATTATTATATAGTTATTCTACCTGCCCGGTTGGATTCCCCTTAGAGTAGAAACACTACCACTTTTGTCCACAGGGACCGCCAGAGTCAACACAAAATGAAAGTTCCTTGTAGGAGCTTTAACATGAGGGTCCAAAGTGGAACAAACTTGTCAC
>JAGRRF010011243.1:20889517-20907105 GCA_019097615.1 Morone chrysops | reverse complement strand
GACTTCCTTGCAAAGTGTTTTTGACAAATGTCCAATAAATGCAGCATCTTTCTGAAGTTTAAGAAAATAATCGTTTAAATAATCGTGATTTCAATTTTGACCCAAATAATCGTGATTATGATTTTTTCCATAATCGAGCAGCCCTATGTTGTAGCCATATTCCAGGTATCAAAAGCAAATAAATGATCTGAAGATAATGGAAATCTTCACCTTATGATCCTCATCACATGAAGCTTAATAATAAAGGAGAGCAGCAAAGAGGAACTCATTATCTAAGTAGTGCAAATCTGTGTTAGGAGAACCTGTTATTATTCAAGCTAAAGATAGAAAATAGTCCACATCACCACCTTAATCCTGTGTTTCTGTGTCAGTCGGCTGACAATCACTTCGTGTGCGGTACTCCAGTTTGCTCTATTTTAATTATACAAAATGCTCAACTGTGTTAGAAAATGAGTCTCTGTAGTTCAAATGAAGAGCTTTTGTTTGAGGAAAGATTCGGATTCATGCCGCATTTACTGTAGCCCTTCCACAGTGTCGAAGTGGACTACTTGTTGAAGACATTACATGCTGAGTCCGAAACAAATGTTCTACACAGGAATGTCACCCAGGTACAATGCACACCAAGTCTGAGTCATTTCACATGCTGGTCTGCAATGGTCCGAGCCACAGCAGTGATGATGATATTTTGCTTTTCATGGTTCTTGAGAAAAGACTTTCACCCAATGTTGGTGAGGCGACAAGAGGATGGTGAATGTCAGCCATTTTCAGTGTTTCTTTATTTGTTTGCAGGGACACAAAATCTCTGGCGTGTATGAACGCGAAGGAGACTCGTTTCTGTTCCTGTCGTTCAGCGTTATCTGACGGCTTTTGTTGTATCGGTGGCCTGAGCCTGTGGTGGTGGCTCAGATAATTCACTAAATAAGATGTGTACCAGGTAGGTTGATCTTGTAACATCATTAAACAGACACGGATTCCATTGGTCAAACCCTAAACTCTGACAGCGAAATTTGGAAGAAACAACACAACTCACACAAGTTTTGCCAAAATATATCTTTGGAGAGCAAGAAACAACAGAAACCCAATCATTTTGTTTGGGTTTGTGTGAATATCTTGCATGTAAATCCAGACTTGGTGTGGAAGTACCTTTGGTACTGACCCGCGTATCTCAGATGCCCACAAACAATCTTTGGACGATAGTTCCTGCTCTCAACTGCATCACCACACGATGGTAATGTAACGTTGACACACAAATAAGAAGTGACCAGTTTCATGTCTCTGCCAGTTGATTTTAACTGAAACCAGTGGCTGCCTGGAAGGAAGAAAATCAATGTAAAACCTGATAGGTGATTAGGAAAACGATCAACTGGGATGACATGGGCCCGAAACTTAAAGTTAAAGGGGTACTCCAGCAATTTGGTATTGCATTAATGCTGTATCTATAAGGGAGATAATATCTATAAGATATCCTGACATTTAGGCCTTGCTCAGACTGCCAGGCCAAATCTGGTTTTGAATCCAGATTGATTTTAGAAAGTCTGGACAGCCAAAAGAAAATAAATGAAAAATTAAATGCAATTTTTGCGAATTCACATTTGGAAGTGTTTCAAAATGCGATTCCAATCGGATTTCCACAGATGCGTCTCAGTCTGGACACTGGCTGTATTTCAAAGTGTATTTTTTGTGTCTATCGCAACGTGATAAACAGACAACGTCAAATTCACAGCAATGGAGGTGCATCAGAGTGGCTCAGTATACCAGGCTGCTCTGTTGCTGAGTCTGTCCGGTACAAGGAAGGGGTTCTTGTTTGGAGCGCAAGATGATGGATCTCCGTTTTTCATGCTTCTTCATTAGAAAGCCACGTCACCAGCACACGTAGTTACTGATGCCTACCTCATTACCATAGCAACCCATGCAGGTACAATGACAGTCGGCCTTAACGATCTGATTTTAGAACAAATCTGATTTGCCTGCAGTCTGAACAAAGCATTAGTCCCTGGAATGGGTCAACCTCCAAAAGTACTGGATCCTAGAATTCCCAAAATTCAATTCAGTACAATCTTTCTTAAGACTTTTGCTGCATGGAGCAACCATGTTTCTTTCCCCAACCTAATGCTTTGTGTTATAAATCTATAGTTTCCAAGCCCAAGCCAATAATCTTCATGTAGAGCACTTCCACTTATAAGCATGATGATGAACTGTTCTTCATATGTAAAATTGGTGGCGTGCCCCTTTAACTGTAGCGTCACATTAAAATGTATGGCAAATTAAAATATAATTGCGATTGTAAAATCTGTGTGTGTCTGTATTTCAGCTCCAGCAGGGTATCGGTAGGCCCAGCGTGTATCATGCGGTGGTAGTGATCTTCCTGGAGTTCTTCGCCTGGGGATTACTCACCACGCCCATGCTAACTGTGAGTAAACACTGTGGTGGTGGTGGGCAGATGGTGGTCACAGGTTTACGTCAACATTCAAGCTGCCAATTGGGTTCATAGTACAGAGTGATGGCAACGCACTTCATGATGAGATTTGAGTAAAATTCTAGATTAGTCCAGTTGAAGTTCTGTTCTCTGAATTTAGCATTTTTAGATTAGCAAAGTAGGAGTACGAGTTCTGACTGAACAGAAAGTTAATACTAAATGTTTTAGTTTTGTTGATCGGATTTTTTGTAAATTAAATGTCTATATCAAGTAAAAACAATACAAACTTTTAAATGTGCCTAATAAATTATGCATTTTGTATAGACATTTATATATTCTATATATATACAAATATTCCCGTTTTTGCTCTGTGCTCCAATAACAGTTGAGCACACCTCAGTCAACTTTCTCCTTTCCTGTACTGAGATATGCTATGTGCTTCAGTCGTCCACTGACAAACAAAAGATAGTTAAAAGATAAAAGCGACATACAGGCACATCTTAAATGACCAAAATGCTAAATTACTAATAAACTAATTAGCAAGCTAATCTACATCAATCCTTAGCTAGTTAGATCTGACAGCTAATGTTAGAAAAATGCCAGCTAACTGGTTTTCTTTTCAACATAGATGAGCCTAGAATATATCATATATAAGTACAGGAAAGGAGAAAGGTGAGCGAGGATTGCTTGTTATTGGAGCACAGAGCAAAAAGGGGCGGGTAATTCTAATCTGGAGTTATAATTGAAATGACATCAGGAGATCAGGAGTGTGCACGAGGCAGCAGTTGGGTTGCCGTGAAACATGAGCCGTTACAGTGTCAGTTCAAACTGCTACTGATTAAAACTGAGAGGGATCACTGAAACACTCCAGTGTAGACAGTGTCTGTTTTTTATTAATCCCAATGGAGCAAGATTCATAGATTTTTACCTTGTAGGGTTTTTGTGGAGCAAGAAAGCTTTTTGCTGAAACTATAAACTATGTTGGTTTTCTAAATGTTGTCGTTGTGCCTCTCTTTGTAGGTTTTACATGAAACATTTCCCCAGCACACCTTCCTGATGAACGGACTCATTCAGGGTGTGAAGGTAAGAACTTCAACACTTCAGTGATTCATTCTGTAGATATCAGTACATCTTAAAATAGAACTGCTGTGATTTAGAGTTGTGGCTCCATAAAGCTGAACTGTGTCTGGTTAACACCCTCATCTTTCAACACCAATGGGTTGTCACTATGACATCATCAGGGTCATTTCCTCAACCCTAACCCTTTCAGGGGCTAAGAAGTAACCGTGGCTAGTAAACTTACCTTAATGTTTAAAGGATGAATCAATGTGGAATCTTGTTTAGTATAGGCAAAAAGAAGAGAAATATATTTCTCTGTAGCAAACAATGGGAGAGGTTTTTTTTTTTGTTGTCACTGACTCTGCCTCTTCATCTCAAGGGTCTGCTGTCATTCATGTCTGCTCCTCTGATTGGTGCGTTGTCGGACGTGTGGGGGAGGCGGTCCTTCCTGTTGGTCACTGTCTTCTTCACCTGCGCCCCTATCCCTCTGATGAGGCTCAGCCCCTGGTAGGACTCACTGTTCTGAATGTTCAATCAATTGAAAAAAACGTCTGTCTGCCTGAAAGTGGAGCTAAACAGTGTCTCTCTCACCTGCTCGGTCCCCGCAGGTGGTACTTCGCCATGATCTCCATGTCTGGAGCTTTTTCTGTCACCTTCTCAGTCATCTTCGCCTACGTCGCTGATGTGACGGATGAAAGAGAGAGGAGTACAGCATACGGTCTGGTAAGGACTCCTGTTTGAGCTGTTTTCCCTGAATTTGTCACATATACAGTGTTTTAATTTATGTGGATATTATGTGTAACCAATCAAGGGGATAAAATTAATAATAGCTTGTAAGTGAGTATAAAAAAATTTGAAAAACTTTAAAGGACACCCAGTTGTGTATGTGCATGAAAAGAATCTGAAAGGATGATCGTTTTCTTGAGCATTCTCTTGTAAAGTATCACAAAAGGACTCACATAGGCAGCGACATGAACATCACAATGACCTCATATTATCAGACACACGGATGGAGGGCGGTGTTGATTGACTGATACTGAATCTGCAACCTTAGAGCAGAAACTGATGGGTCAGCTTAATCAGAGTTCAAACATCAGCTCAGAACAGCAAATATATTTATAATATCTGAGGAGACAACAACCTGTGTGTTTGTGTTTGGACCAAGTTTGGGTCTATTTGTCAATTCAATTGTACAAAGATATAGTTAAATTAGCCTAATAATAAGACAGCTGCCATTTACCAGTCATTAGCATTACGATCTGTCCTGCTGGCGTTATTTTAGGTCAGCACAGAAGCTGTGGCAGTAGTTTTTACTAGCAGTTAACTGAAAGGTTTTCACAACAATCCACATTTTCCATCCTCTAAAGTCTCCTCCATCCTCCTCTCTCCTCGTTGCCCCCAGGTGTCGGCTACATTCGCAGCCAGCCTCGTGACGAGTCCAGCCATCGGGGCGTACCTGTCGGCCTGGTATGGAGACAACCTGGTGGTTCTGTTGGCCACACTGATCGCTCTGGCCGACATCTGCTTCATCCTGCTGGCTGTGCCCGAGTCTCTGCCGGACAAGATGAGGCTCAACACCTGGGGGGCGCCTATATCCTGGGAACAGGCCGACCCATTCACTGTCAGTAACCAATAATTTGTAGTACAGTATCTGATTGGTTGAATAATAAACTCATAGCTGATTGATTTGCTTTGGTTTGTAGTCGCGTAAAGTATTTTCACAATGATTTGACTCTTAACTGCTAACTGATTGACAGCGCCGATGTTGTATTTTCTATCTCTCTGTCCCTCTCTCTGTCTCTCTCTCTCCTTCAGTCTCTGAGGAAGGTGGGTCAGGACTCCACGGTCTTACTGATCTGCATCACTGTGTTCCTGTCTTACCTGCCGGAGGCCGGACAGTACTCCAGTTTCTTCCTCTACCTGAGACAGGTGAGACACACCAGTGAAGTGTTTTCCTACAAATGCTGCTAGTACTAACATTATTACTGCTGTGATTACTGGGATTGCTTCTTAAGGCCACTGGGTGGAGGATTAAAAAATGTACATCTTTGGTGCAGTCCAGTGATGGTAGCCAGCCAGCAATGTCTTATGTTTAAAAAATTCAAGTTGAAGTTGTCATACTACTGACAAGTGAATCTGAATGAGCTGGTTAGATTTGGCACTAGTGCTTGGTGCTGGTATTTGGGATTTAACCTTTTAAATTATGTTGTGTTGACATTGACATCCCTTAAAAAATATTTTTTGTCCCTCCAGGTTATAAATTTCTCCTCCACAACCATCGCTGTCTTTATTGGAGTAGTGGGAATTCTGTCTATTGTAGCACAGGTAACACACACACACAAACACACACATACACACATACACTCCTCATTTCAAGTGTCACATATCCTGATTAAAGCTGCAGTAGATAACTAAAAATAACTTTTTATCATATTTGCTGAATCTTTCACTATAACCTGATTCACGCAATATATGCAAATTATTATAAATTATTATATGCGAACTTTTTAGCTAACTGCCAAAATGTTATTTAAATTTAAAAAATGTTAATTGTTGACATTTTTGCACGGACAGTGCACAATTAAAAGTAATTACACCAGAGTTAGCTAGCAGCTAATTTGCGTCTCTTGTCCCTGGGCAGATAGACAACAGCCCCAGAACAGTAAATACACTACATTAAACAGCACAGAGAAGTCCATCAGTGTGAGATAATAAATGAAATTAGTGAAACCACAGAAGAAGAACTTTTAGCACTAACTGTTTGCTAGCTTAAAGCTATCCCAAACCTACACTAACACATGTGGTCATACAGTATGTAACATTGTAAAGTGACAAATAATATTACTTACTTTTACTACTCATTATATTAATAAATGTTAATGAATTCTACACATTTCTTACATAAGTACAAGGTTAGAATAACATTTATATTTTTTTTCTCTCCCTTCCTCCTTTCTCAGACTCTCTTACTCACTCTGCTGATGAGGACTCTGGGTAATAAAAACACTGTTCTGTTGGGTTTGGGCTTCCAGATCCTTCAGCTGGCCTGGTATGGCTTCGGATCAGAGCCATGGTGAGATCTATGTGTGTTTGTTTACCGTTTTAGTGGAGGGTTACATTCATTCTGTTGCTGTAAAGCTGCTGTCAGACAGAAAACGGTTACTGCTCTATCTGCTGACACAGCGACGTCAGTGTTCTGTATTTTGATTGGGCAGCAGAAGGGAACAATTCCACCACCGCAGCTACAGCTGTACGGCTACAGTTGCTGCTATGCACCTACTCTGGTCTCACCATAGATATACAATAAACACTAAATACCAAACCACAAGTTGGCTATACAGTCCAATCAGAATTGCTAGCGTTTTGCATTTATTTTCTAGCTGCTGGGTTACTTCCTGGTTGTGCGGCCCATTGAATATGTGCAGTTTCTCCCACTGGTCAGTGGGAGAAACCGCTTTGCCCATTTTCAGATTTTAGATTTTTATTTTTAACCTTATATAAAACCTAATATAAATATAAAACCTCCATGGTTCAAAAAATCATACCAGACAGTTTTATCTTTCATAATAATAGTAATATGGCTGCTATACCGCGCATGGCCACTGGGCAAGATTGGAAGAAAGGCTGAGTGGCACCCCTGTAGCTAGTTCTTAGCAGGGACCTGTTTCATCAGTTATAGGTCCTCAGACTGATGTCAGATACACAACACGCTAAAAAACAACATGGATGATAACACACAGGGATCTGACATATACACGTTTAACTTGTGTTAAATGGGTTAACAGGATGATGTGGGCAGCTGGTGCTGTGGCAGCGATGTCCTCCATCACCTTCCCAGCTGTCTCTGCTCTGGTGTCACAGTCTGCTGATCCTGATAAACAAGGTGACAGAAAATCTCCCTTCTCCTTTGCTCTCCTCTCTTCTCTTCTCTTCTCCTCTCCTCTGTTCTCTTTTCTTCTCCTCTCCTCTCCTCTGCTCTGCTCTCTTCTCCTCTCCTCCTCTGCTCTCCTCTCTTCTCTTCTCCCCTCCTCTCCTCTCTTCTCCTCTCTTCTCTTCTCTTCTCCTCTCCTCTTCTCTCCTCTTCTCTCCTCTCTTCTCTTCTCCTCTGCTCTCCTCTCCTTCTGTCACACAGATCAATAGGTCAGTGTGTTATTATGTATTTTTTCGATGGAAGTTTGTATTACTAAGGGAGGCTGTGAAATCAACCCGTTGCCAGCTAAATCAGCAGATACAGTTTTCACCGTGTCAGCAATAACTTTGATCAACATGACCAATAGCATGACCTGTCTGTCTCCCCCTGCAGGTGTGGTCCAGGGGATGATAACAGGGATCAGAGGTCTGTGTAATGGTCTGGGTCCAGCTCTGTACGGATTTATCTTCTTCCTCTTCAACGTTGAGCTCAACAGCATGGACCCCATCCAGGGAGACTTTAACATTGACCCCCTGCCTCTGCACAGTCCCACAGAGGTACCGTATTCATTAAACCTACACCCAGTGCAGCAATTCTTGCCAGCATCTGAGTAACTTTACACATGTGTGGGTCTATCTTTGCTGGAAAGCAAGTCAAAACCAGACTACATGGTTATATGTCTGACTAAGTTTTTTCAAACTCCAGTGAAAGTTCACTAATTTAATTACATTTAGGATTTTTTGACATTTTCAGGTGTTCTGTTTTGTACTCCCCATAGAGAATTAATCAGATTGACTTCAGCTTTGTTCAGTACACTTTGAAGAAGTGCACGATTAAAAAAGTGTGGTGTCAAAAACCAGTGTTTCTCCCGGACTCCAACCCTAGCACTAAACCCTAAGCTTAGCATTATCCCTAACTTCAATATACATTCTCCAATTGGGCCCAAACGTGCCAATATTCTGTCAGAGCACCACCTACTGGTAAGAGGAAGTAAGCTTTGTATGGCTATTTTGATCTGATTGACATGAAAATTTCACAGCATGATGTGGTGGTGCATAACCTAACAGCAGCACGCCCCCACTCACAAGGACTGCGAGGGCCCTTTCATCGCTGCTTGCAGCTTTAATAGTCTTTCCGACATGAAGTGAAGAAAAATATCAAAATATTTTTACAGTAAGATACAATTCCAAGCAAGGAGTAAAACACTGGTTAGCTATAATGCTAAACATTGTCACTGTTTCCTGTGGTTGTTTCATAGTAAAGGCCTAGCACTGCCTTCAAACACTTTTATTATGAATCAGAAGTGTTAGTATCAGACTGTTAGCTTTATCATTAGCTTACTGCAGCAAATTAATGGTGCAGAAAACTAATAATTGAGGCTCCTGCTGAACACTGCTAGTAGGGAGTGTTATAATAAGTGATTAATAATAATATCATAGACTGTATGATTAAAACTGTCTGTAGTGACACTAAGAGGCTTCTGAAGAGCCATTGTGAAACTCAGTCATGAGTTATATATAAACAGGAATTAGTTATCGAGACCAAAACCGTTTTTTGTATCAGGCTGTAAACATGTTTATTTCTGCTGTAAAGTTGGGCATTTTAATATGGCGCCTTATGGAGATTGACTCACTGTTGGAGCCAGCCTCTAGTGGCTGTTAGAGGAAGTGCGGTTTGGAGGTTTTTTGCAACGGAGCACATTAAACAGCTTGAAGACATTCCTTCAAATTTCACTTCAGTCTGGTTAGATGTTGGTGTGCTCTTTACTCTTCAATACTACTAACAACTTTTCTGTTGTCTTTTTTTAATAATAAAATTATTAACAGTAAACTTAAAAATCACTTCAGTTGGACATGACATATTGAAGATGACATCATTTAAATCATGCGGCCCCTTGCCACCATGTTGATGCAGAAAATAGTTTGTGCTCTGGTCAGCACTTTTGAAAAAACAGTTTTTTGTATGCACATTTATTTTACTATATTTTATAATTAGATGTGCTATATTAAAGATATTGCAATGCCATGTTTACCTGAAAAAATAACATTAGGAGTAAACTGCAGTATTGGATATGCTTCACTTGTGCTCCAGATGAAAGACAAAAAAATGAAAAGAAACATTATTCTTTATTTCTCTTTCTCAGCGAGCGCTCATCCCTGGTCCACCCTTTCTGCTGGGGGCGTGTACCGTGGTAGTTGCCTTTCTTGTTGCGCTCTTCATCCCTGAGAAACCCTCCTGCTCCTCCTCTTCCTCCCAGCTGTCCCTCAGCGACAAGCCCCACCCAGACAGCAAAGAGTCCATGTCCTCGCTAGCAGGTGTCCACATCAACACGCCCCTCCCAGGCAGCGACGAGGAGACCCCTCCCACTGCCAGCGACGAGGACTTTGAGCCGCTGCTGCAGGACAGTATCGTTTGATGGACAGGTGGAAGGACCACAGAGGATGGGGCTTCCAAAGTGGTTTGATTGATTGACATTTTGTTATAAAAAGAAACGGTAACACATTTTCTTTGCCGCAGGGCGGGGCTAAGTGTACTTTTATTGTCAGAAGATTGCTATTGATACCAAGAAGCTCCAATAGCATTGTTTCTTTGCCAGAAGGCGGTACTCGCGCATTACTTCACCGACCAGGAGCAGAGGCAGTAACATCTTCAGAGCGACCAATAAGGATGTTTCTTTTACAAGGAGGCGGGAGCAAAGAGCTGCAAATAAGATGTCATTTGCTCAATTTGACAGAAGAGACGGAGACGATTATTTGACTTACAGAGAGACGGTGGAGCCAAGAGGGGCCACACAGTTTAAATGGAAACCATCGTTTGATTGACAGGAAGAGGGGCCAACTGCGATTTTTTATGGATTGGGCTAGCCCAGTTTTGGAATATGCCCAAATAAAGTCCCCAGAAAGTAAAGTATTTTTGAGGTTTTAATGGAAGGATTTTTGTTCATCTTTAAGCTTGAAGTTGTTGATTGTTTTTGTGATAAACAAAGAAAGGTGTTTTTACCTTCAGCTGTATCATTTTGAAGCCGTATTTTTATGCTGTGATTATTTCTTATTGGTTATTGTACAAAAGAAACATGTCTGCAACATATTTACAGCAGCCAAAACATCAGTGTTTTTTTGTTGAAGAAGAACCGTTTTTTTGTTACAGTGTTTTTCTTTTTGGCAGGGTTAAGGGATTTTTATTCTAAGTGTACAGTATCTATCCTGCTACCAGCTAACGATCACTAACAAAGTTTGAATGTGATGAGCTGAGAGATGAGTCAGCCACCTAAAATGTCCAAATATCAATTGTACTTGTCATTTCTATGGCCAAGATTTTAACTTCCATTATTCAAGATAGACAAGATAGAAGGATATGCTCTAGGCAATGCATTGCTAACAGGCCCACACATAGGTTTATTGTATATATTTTAGAAAATTATTAATAATCAGAGTAAAATAACCAAACACCTCACTGGATAGTTTTTAATTTGACCGGGTAGTGTCCCCGTTTGTCACTCTACCTCAGATCAGCGTGTTTTTAAATCAACCTGGATTTACTCATTCTGTCACATCTGTTTTATTTTTATATCAAAGTCACTTTATGAAAGTGCTGCTGGCTGCTGGCCGTGGGGAAACCTCAGAGCTGCAACGTTTAGCATGTTAGCGGTCCAAGCACCAACAGAGTTTGAGTCTTATGGTTCTAATAATTCTCTGACTTTTATTTTTAATTTCAGTACAGTTAACAATAGATGCTCTGATTTAGTATGCGATTAAGTCATGTTGTCCTCACATTTTTTCTCAGTATTACATTCTTTAAATTTGACAAATCTTTTTTAAAATTTAAAGGTGCTCTAAGTGAAATCTGCATTTGGCTAACTTCCTGATTTACAGTTAGCAGTCCCTTCCCTCCTCCCACATGACCACACTAAATTTCTGCTACCTGCCCTTAAGGATCGCGTCCTTGTGGAGTTCTCTCCTGATTGGATAAAGTGGGACCATGATACCAAAAACTGTATTCCGCTTACTGCAGAAAGGAGGGACCAGGAGACCCGTGTTAGTGACTGAACACTATATCAGTGATGGCTGTCAGATTTTAGAGCTATTTAACACCTATTAGCACCTTTAATTATAATATTTAAGGTCCAGTGGATTCTCAAAATGGCACTAAATTTGGTATGCACATCCTGTATATACAATTACACAATAGCTTGCACAACCTCCAGTATTGTAATACCAAACTCAAGCGAATCTATATTTTTTTTAAACAAAGCTGTATCAGAACTCTCTATGGTGCCACAACACCATGAGTTATCTAAAACGGGCTCCGATTGCCCAGGGACAGTGTGCCTTCGATCCCAAGTTGCTCTGGGTGCTTGGACCGCAGTGTTCTTTCTTTGCGAGTTTAGATTTCATTGTGAGGTCAGCTGATCCTTTGCTGTATTATTTAACAAACAAAATGGAGCTCAGCTAGAAAGCCATTTGTTGGATTTTTAAACAAACATGTTGCAGATGTGAGGTTTTTCCCCTGACAGTAGTGATATTTCTGTGAATGAACCTATACTTGAAGCATCAGAAAGAGATTTTATGAGAGCTTTAGAGAAGCATTAGGAACGAATACTGAAGAGTTTAACAGTATATATAACTGGCACAGAGTGTACATAGTTATTTGCTTTATGACCTTAAAATGTAAATGTACATGTGAATGATATTATAGTTTGTATATACTGTAAGTGAAATGTGGGATTGCCTTGGTTATTGTGGTTGATATGGAGGTTTTCCTTCAGTGTTCAGTCCTTTGTAGCTTAATGGCACCAACACAGTCTGGGTTGGGGGTTCAGTTCCTGTGCAGACCATCAGTCATTCTGCTTTGGGTTTTTTGGGTTTGTTCAGATTAGACTATGAATCAAACAATAATCCCTCGTGTTTCCTGCATTCACACCTGAGTATGTTTACATGCACACTGGTATCCTGATAGAGAAACTGGTTATTTGTATCCTTGTAACTCGTCTACTCTTTTTTATAACATTTGAAAGGTGCTAGATCAGATCAACTTATCTGCAGTTTGTTCTTGTACAAACTTTAACAGATCTGCATTTCAATGATTTCTCTAATCTAGTCTGTTTTTGCTCTTTCATTAACTAAAGCCTGCAGTTTCTTTTCATTATCATGACGAGGACAGCTGTTTTTGCTGCTGTTGTCGTTTAAGATCGAATGCTTTTTCACCAGTTGAAATAACCAAAATCACATCATTTAGGCTCCTGAAAACCAGGGTGAGTGATAATCCAGGTTTGTGTAACCAGGATTTGATGTCTGTATGAGGCTTTGTATACTCCAAATCCCAGATCATAAGTAGGATATTAGTGTGAATGTGAACACTCAGTTAGTTCAGCAGAAACTGAAACTGACTCAGCAGTGTAAATATTGCACATGGACTGGATGTATGTATATGTGAAGAAATGAAATGTACATGGGATTTCACTGTAAATACACTTTGTCTGTTGTCTTGTCTGGAAGTGTACCAGCCAGTTGTTGGTTATTGGAAATTAAAACAGAACAACACTTGGCATCTGTATAACAAGTGGTTTTTTTTCAAACTTCCGGCTGGTTGTTGGTGGAATGTTTCTGAGAACCAGAAAAACAGTCTATATTTTCATTTGGTTGTCTGTTCTTTGTCCAGGAAAGGAGGACGTCACCATGGAAAAATGACTGTACGTCTATTTTACTTAAAGGCCAAGTATGTAGGATTTAGTGGCATATACATATAGTGGAATATGTACCTACAAATAATACATTTTCTCACTGATTGTCTTACTTACATATTGGTCATGTAGAGGCCTCAATATTAAATTGACAATTTGAAATTGTTTCATAACCAATTCAAAACTCCTTGTAGTATATTTAAAGGTCTAGTGTGTACTATTTTAGGCTCTACTGGAAGAAATGGAATATAATATTCCTTTACCTACCTTTCTTTACCTTAGAATGAGCCGTTTTTATCTAAGGATGCCACAAGTTGCCTTTCATGTTGAACCGCCATGTTTCTACAGTAGCCCAGAACAGACATGTTTTTTGTGTGTTTTACAGCATCTGTAGCTTCTCCCTCGCACTTGGAAAGGAAGGGTGAAGCGAGTGAGTTGCAGTCTAAAACTAAAATGCTTGACCACTAAAGCCTACACGCTGGACCTTAAAACTGGAGCTGACAAACTTTTTTTTAAATTAATTCATGCAAAAAAAAAAATCTGAATACATTGTGTAACTTTTAGTTAGAATTTTACTTAACTATTGAAAGTACTGTTACTTAATTGTAACAAAACAACATTGTATTATGCTAAATCATCTCTATATATAAATGTTATATATCAATATACTATATAGAAATGAATGAAGGAATCTCACTCAAGGTCCAGTGACTGTGACTGTGTTCTAGACCTTTCAACAGTAGAACATGATCATCCTCAGCAGATGGAGCCTAGTTGTCCTGGAAATGTACATATTCAAATGTCTATTTTCCTGAGCACATTAGGACTTTGCCTCCATGTTGGCTTAAAAATTGAGATTGAAGGGTCCATTCTTGAAATTATTCAAAGGTCCAGAACAACTACTGAACAGCTTCTAACTATTGTAACTCCAAGTTTTAATCTTAATTAAAATCATCAACTGAACATCTCAACTGAATTTAATGTATTTAAAAAATGAAATATATAAAGAAATAAGTGCCTCTGTGTGTTGACATTTTTGGTCAACAGTATCCTCACTGAGGAGACGAACATCGATCAACAGCGACCTCTATTGGGCAATGCGAATATTGCTCAAGGATGTTCCGGAATCGTCCAATCAGAGCTTGAAGTGTGGGTCATGTGACCAAGCAGCCGCGCAAAGGAAGGATTGAACGGCAACAACAAATATGGAGGCGTCTCCGTTCAGCTTCACACCGGAGAGGTACTGGACGGAGGAGAAAGAGAGGGCGCTCATAGCGTTTTTCTCCAGTAAGTCACACTCTAAACCGGCAACTTTACATTACGTAAAAGTTGCTGCTTTCGTCGACGTGTTGTCGGAAGCTGCAACATTTGTGGGCAACCGTTGCTCGACGAGACCGACGGCTGTTAGCAATGAGCGATACAGATACATGACAGCAATGGCGACTAGCAACTGAAGTCAAGTTAGCTGTTCTTCTCCTAAAAATACGCCCAAATGGCATCTTCGTTTCTGTTCTATGAACGTTTCACCTGTTAGTTTGAATATAAATGGATAAAGAAGTTTGTTGGCTTTCTAAATTCAGGCAACTTCATCCTTAGTATTTGTAACGTTAGCCATTTTGTAGTTGTCAAATATTTTGAATATTTTTTATGGAGACTTGTTTTATGTCTAACGTACGTTATAGAGACTATGGAACACCTGAGGAGTGAAATTAGCCTGATAAAGTAATGACTCCTGATCCTCCCACAGATTTTCCACATAAGAAGATCCTAAGAAACACACACACACACACACACACACACACCTGACTAAAGCAACTCAGTGAAACTTAAGCACCAAAAGAAATCACACCTGAGCTACACCACAAATGAGCAGCATCCCCCAAACCACCACTGTAAACATATCAGAATCATTGCCCTGCTCTGATTGCAAGCCAGTGTACACTAAACTATATAAATGTGTTTATACACTTAATAATATAGACTTAATGTTGTACCTGTATACCATCTCTGTTTGGTCCCTCCTTGCATCCTCTCTCCTCCGTCCTCCTGCCTGTGACCTGGAAATCGATCTGTCTGTGCCGTTCTGAAGGATGTATAAATCCTTAAAATGCATCTTGAGGAGAGAGGAGGCTCGCTGCAGGAGCTATGGGCAAAGATGCAGTGTATCCTTTCCAGGACGTATAAAAGAGGCGTGGCAGTGGACAGTCTCATTTTGTTAAAAGCCTGTTGCCTCGACCGCTCTTTCCTCATGTCTCCTCTCAGCCTCCTCCACTGGCATCTCACAATCACAAGTGGACTAAAACAGTATTAGTCACAATCTGTCTGCAGATTGAATACATGAAGTGTGAGTTTCTTTCAGCAATCTTTGAAATTGAACAAAAAAAATTTAAATAACTGCACTTGATATGAACTAGGTAAGAGTTCCAGACGTACAGAAGCCAAGAACGGCCAAAATACATTTTTAATGCTGTTATTTTGAGACTAGTTAATTATTTTGTTATCCCGAAAAAATTAGATGATCAACAAGAAAATAAAAGGTTGCTGGACTTTAGTCCTCTATGACAGTAAACGGAATATCTTTGGGTTGTGGACAAAAGAAAGCATTTAAGGACATCACCTTACATTCTGGGAAAACATTTTTCCCCGTTTTCTGACATTTTATGGACCAAACAACTAATCGATTAATCAAGAAAATAATCGACAGATTTGATGAAAACCATTTTTAGTTGCAGCCTAAAATGAACTATACGCCGTCATCTTGAGAAAACAAAAATCGTAATCGGTAATGAGATAGACGCACTCCTAAAAAAACACTTTTACACTTAATTGTAAATGTTTAATTCATCATCTTTAATACAGTTGCATGTTTTGGTCCGTTGCACATTTATGTTCATATATAAAGTTATATTAACTCAGGATTTTGACGGCATTAGAACAAAAAATAAATGCACGCATGGCCATGCTTGGCTTCCGTACATCTCAGTTAATGTGACCGAAATACATCTGGTTCGAAATTCTCCTCTCTTTTTTACTCTTAGCCAGAACTACAGGGGGTTAGGAAGACTAAGACCTTTTTTTTTTTTACGATAAACCAACATTTGCAAAAAAATGCATAACAGAATTGCAGATTTTTGTTTATCTTATTTGTTTTCATTTCCCAGAGCACAGTTGTCTGTGGAACCATAAGTCAGAGAGCTACAAGAACCGACAGCTGCGATGGAAAACTCTGGAACATCTGAGGATCCTTCTGTCAGCCCACCCCCCATCTGTCCGTTTCACCGGTAAGGAAGGCAGTGGTCGGATCCACTAATTTTCAAAGCTAATTAATTTATGTAATCTTATTCTGTTTTTCTTTTAAGTGGAAGACATTAAGAACAAGTTCAAGAACCTTCGGACCACCTTCCAGCGTCAGTATAAAATGGTAAAGGCGAGCAAGGTGTGCAGGTCGGATGACGTGTTTGTGCCGCAGTGGAAGCACTACCAGCAGCTGATGTTCCTGCAGGGCTGCTGGGACCAGGATGACGGCCCCGATGACCTACCGCTCTCGCCGCTGATCGTCCCACAGGAGGACAGCCAGCCCCTCCTCACCTCCCCAGGGCTGATCATCTCTTTCCTCCCCACTCCGTCCACCTCCTCCTCTTCCTCCTCCTCCTCCTGTGTCCCGTCCAACATGATGGTTAAATGTTACTGGACCGAAGAGAGGGAGCGTGCACTCATCACTTTCTACTCCGGTAAACAAAACCGTGATTCCAGATTCCAAATAATTAGTAGTTATTACAGAGGGATTGGTATACAGAGGCAAAGCATAATGATAGTTTGGGTTCTTACAGCAACAGTGTTTTGTAGTTGATGGGTGTTGTTGTGTGTTGTTGTGCACAGAGCATAACTGTCTATGGAACAAGAAGTCTGAAAACCACAACAACCGTCAGCTCAGACTGAGGCTGCTGGAGGCTCTGAGGAGCCAGCTCTCCGACCACTCAGTGTCTTTCTCAGGTACAGGTCACATGGTCCTACAGCCCAACACAGTACCAATGGTCAGAAGGTCAAAAGTACAATACCAGCAGTATCTGCACATTCAGGAGACCAGTGTGTTACAACAATCAACATATATAAAGATGGACAGCATGACAGCTCTCCAAAAGTGAAGCCAAAACATCTTGATCGCCCTCTGGTGGCTGACTGCAGTGCAGGTCATAAGGCCATGGCTTCATTTTTGTACAGAGGGAGGAATAGAGAGGTCCTTCTTTTATATGCCAATGGTTACAACTTATGTTAGACCAGCATTTTTTATAACATATTTCTTATCCATTCTCTTGATTCCTATCCCTTAAACCATCCCATAACCACGTGGCAGGGTACAGTGCCCCAAGTTAAAGGGGAACTTCGGCAGATTTTTACCCTAGTCTTGATCACTAGAGGTCACAGAGTACTGTCGATAGGAAAAAGAACGACCAGAATTGGTTCTAGCAAACTGGAGATCCTGCAGCTAATGGCCAGAGCTCCCAGTTAGTTATAATACACTC
>JAGRRF010011243.1:20879158-20889372 GCA_019097615.1 Morone chrysops | reverse complement strand
TTTTTCCACCGCTCGCTTCACCGAAAGCCCAGAATAATCGATCACGGAGATAATGCCTTCGCCACGAAAAAAAGTTTATTTCCCCCTTAAAAATTTCCATTATTTGTCAAATAACAGTTTGTATTCCTCAGCAACCAGTCGGGTACAGTGACTACATAGCTTTTTAAAGCCTTGTCATCCCACTGTGGTTGCCAGGTTTGGTACCATTGTGCCTATACAGTGATCAGAACCAAACCCTGTGCTCAGTTCCAGCACATAACTCCCCCGAAAACCACCTGTTGCTTCTAGATTTGTGTTTGTGTACAGACAAGATAAAATAAGCTTTACAGGTGTTAGTAGGTGTATTCGTGAACTTCTGACAGATACAGTCTAGCTGCCCCCCCACCTCCTGACTCCAGCTCTGCAGACAACTCTCCACCAACTCCACTAGCTAGCTGTTTCACCTCAGTTAATGGGCTATAAAACCAAAACTATAAGCTAAAGAAGCTAAAAAGCTCCATGAGCTGAATGAAAGTGACTCCTTTGTTGCTGTTTTACAGTTGAAGACATAAAGTGCAAGTTCAAGAACCTTCGGACAGTTTTCAACCGTGAATACAAGGCGGTCCAGGCCAGCAGGGCGTCTGACAAACTCTACATGTCCAAATGGAAACACTACCAGCAGCTGCTCTTCCTCTGCGAGTCCTGTGACGAAGACGACAGCCCAGACGACCTGCAGATACTGCTGCCGCAGGAGGACAAGGATCTGGAACATGGAAACCAAACACCCTCCTCCACCCTGAGTAACTTCTCCTCCAGCTCCACCCAAAACAACAGCATCAAGGTCAGCAATTCCTCCACTGCCTCCAGCGATGCCAAAACCAGCACCAGCACCACATACCAAATCTTCCTCCCTGCATCTCCAGATCATCTTAAACTAGCGGGCCAAACAACTGCCCCCACCCTCCCCGCCTCTCCGTCCACTTCACTGCCAGAAACCAAACCTTGCACAAACCCCTCCCCTCAAAATTTGTCCAGTTCGGTTCAGCCAGACAGCAGAGTGAGCGCAGACACCCGCTGCCACTGGAACGAGACCAAAGTTCAGCAGCTCATATCATTTTACTCTGGTTGGTGGCATCATTTATGTTACTAATTCATGTTTTAAGATCAAGGGCTATGTGGGTGTGTACAGACCAAGCTTGATTGATGTCTGTTATTTTTTTTTTCTAGAGCACAGCTGTCTGTGGAACCACAAGTCAGAGAGCTACAGGAACAGACTGTTGAGACAGAGCCTGTTGGAGACGCTGAGCAACCTCCTGTCTGACAATGAGCCGGTCCCATTCACAGGTAACAATGATAGAGAAATATTCAATTATTAAAACAATTATGGAGTATAGGATGGCCATTCCCATGCTCAATTATGTCTCATAAGTTGTTGCAGCCATTTTTGTGTTGATACCAAATTGTAACCACTTTTGACCACTTAAAATGTAAAACTAACTAACTAAATACCACATTAAGCCCTTGAGGAATTGATTTGGTATAAAAAAAACTTTTGACATTCAGAGATTTCTGTAAGTATTAATTATTCAGCAATGGGATGGTGAGAAAGCTAGTTATTATCATTGACGTCTCACTACAATGAAATGGAGACTTGCATCATCACAAATGAATACTATATATTGTAATATATACTAATATTGGGCTTATTGAGTCCATAAGAGGCTCAAAACTGCATGGGAATAGCATGAAGTGTCCATGTCTGTCAAGAGGAGACTTGTGGGTATCCAGAGAACCCATTCAGATAGGTCATAGGTCAAGGGACCCCTTTGAAAATGGCCATGCCAACTTTTCCATCCACAATGTAGTCAAACCTGGGGCATTATTTAGCCCTCTTCTCTTGAACTGAGCCCGCTACAGCCTCTGAAAGACAGTAAGCTGTTTGATGTGTTGATGTTTCTGTAATGCTTCATTCTTCAGTGGAAGACATAAAGACAAAGTTCAGGAACTTGCGGACCATCTTCCAACGTGAACACAAGGCGGTGAGCTCAAACAAAACATGTGGGTCGGAGGACTTTTACTTTCCAAAGTGGAAACACTACCGCGAGCTGATGTTCCTCTGCGACTCCTGCGACGAGGACGAGCGGCCTGAAGACCAGCACTTCCCCGAGCGCCAAGAGTCCAGCCTCCTCCACCTGGACTGCCAAGCCCCTCCCTCCTCCCTACATTACCACGGCGCCACCCAAACTGCTACCAAACTGAACATCACTTCACGGAGCCTTGAAGCCCCTCCCTCGCCTACTCCCCCAGACTCCCAGCACTCGTCCCCCTCATCCTCCCCCTCCACATCCTCTTCTCACTCTGACAGCAGAGTGCCAGGACGCAAGCGAGCGAGCCGGCGCCTGCCACCCACCAGCAGCGAGGTGCTGGACTTCATGAGGACGCTGTGTCAAAGCCAGGCGGTATCACCACACGCAGGCTTCCTGAAGTACGTAGAGGAGTGTCTGAACGAGACGCCGCCAGACAAAGTGAAGAAACTGAAGAAGAAGATCATTGAGACGATCCACAGCGTGTCAGAGGAGGTTTAGTCTTTGTGGAGTCAGTCAGGTAGGTCAGTCTCACTGGACACCAAACCTTTCAGCACCACCTTTACTCTTGTGCATTTTACAGTTCAGTTTGGATTTTACATCTCACAGCTACCCTCAGTTAGTTCAGTGGGTCAGTGACATTTCACTGTCGACTAATGAGATGACAGCTGTCCCAAGATATAAGTGCAAGTGAACCGTGATGGAGTTCCCAGAACTATAAAATTCCACCTTAAAATCATCACATCACAATCTTTGCAGGACGACTGCAGCATGGCTGAATGTCAGCAGTCTGAGTCTAAACCATTAGTTTTGTGTCCCTGTACACACCTGCAGTGTTGAACATTTAACATGCACTGCCAGGTAGGCAAGCAAGTGTGTCCCGTGTCCAAAATATGCAAGCACACACTACACTTAACCCACACTTCTCCTAACACTGCTTCAAAATGGTATTGGGAGCTCAGTGTATCCCACAGTTGTGCCAGATCAGTTTAGTTGTTGGTAGTGTGCCTATAGGCTAGTTTTACACATGAAGAAGGTTATAACATGATTGATTCAGCCTGAATATTATTATTTATGTCTAGAATTTATGGCAGAAATGTCTTCACGTCACGTAATATGAATCAGTTTTTCTTGTTGGGACTGAAAATACCACTGCGTATATCAGACACTGTCAATGTAATTATTAAATATCTTTGTACATTCATCAAAGATATGTCAAATATGTTCCGTCACTAAAAAATGTCAGCCAGCCACCATCAAAATAATGTCATATATAATGTCCCTTATGCCTTAATTTGCCCTCTGGGATGAATAAAGTACCTATCTATCTTATGTACAGTAGATCTCTGTGCCTAAACGTCACAAAGGTAGGCACTAAACTACTTCCAAATACAGCAAGCATGAGTTTTGGGATGGACCCTTAAAGTCTATAGCCATATTAGCAGCCCTGTGAGGCTGTAACGGTTTTTACACACCAAAAAAAGTTGTTTGAGTTGGGACCTTCATTTCATTTTAGCTCATCTCAGACTCATCTTGTCTCATTGGTACAAAGCAAGCATTGAGCACCTTCCCATGTTTTAAAGGTTCCATATGTAAGATTTTGGAGCTGGTTATAATGTCACTTAACAAAATTTACTTAACTGATCTCCAAAGGTTGTGACTTGTCATGCACGTTCCCGAGTCCTTTCTCAACAGTGTGCAACTCTAGCTAAGATTAGCTTACAATGAGCCAAGCTTACCAGAGTTAGTAGGCAGTAAGGGTACTCATGTGGACAAAAATCAGAAGTGCTGGTACTCAGTACCGGCCCATTTCAGACCCTCAAATGGAGCCCACTAGCATCTACAAAGGACAGCCAAGCTAACATTACTTCTACTGTACTGAAATATATTGTGAAATTGTGGTTTCAGCTGGCTAATGTTAGCTTGCTTGTTAATTGTTTGCTACCTAATGTAGGTTGTTCTTCTAAATGTCATTGTAATTTATGTTCCAGCATTCAGTCTAGTATATGTCACTTTTGCCTGATGCCCAGGACGATGTACATAGTGTGACCATGAGCAACAGGACCCTGACTGCTATTCACTTAACTGGTGTTATTATTAACAACAGGTTTCTGAAAGTTCCATATAGAACCTTTAGGCTTTAAGCCATGAAGTAATATGCAAGAGCATATGCTAATTGTATGTTAACATCACTAATGCTGGTATTTGTAACACTTATTCATAACATTATCTCTGTAATTTGATGTTTGTGTTATTACGTGGCTGTTTTTAAAGGGTTAGAATCAACCAACACAAACTGAAAAGGCAGCGTTAGACCAGCAACTCCCGTGTTCTGTGAGGTTACTGTTACTGTTTTTGTCAGTGGAGTCTGACTGTTGCAATATACATCCCTTTCTTGTTTCTGGTTAAACAAAAGGGATCTTACTCTAAAACAATGTATCTCTGTAGGGTTCCTTTCCATGTTGTTACAACAAACACTTTTAGTAGACTTACTTTGACGGGCACAATTGCCCCCAAGGATTACATTGCAGCTATTTTAGCCTGTTTAACAGCTTGTTGTACCTATTAGCCATATAGACCCCAATATGTGAAAACTGTGCCCAGGTTTAAAAACATGGGAATTACCCTTTACTGCAAACACTAGCATCAGATTAGTGTTTCCGTCATAATAGATGGATCCTATCATGAAACAAAGCGTTTGACCAGTGGACATTTTTATGTGTTGGTGGCAAAGATCAGGGGCCCACCAAAGTCATGTTATTCTGGACCATGTTGGGCTGACTGACTTTGTATTGTTGCTGCTATCATTGGCAAAGCCACAACTGAATTTTATTTAAAGACAAAGCCAAACCTTCATCACAAAAACAAAAAAGAAATGTCATTAGACTGGGGAAGATAGAAACAGTGTAAACTTCAGCTTCATTCCCTACACTCAATGTGCTTTGTCCCACTGTGCTGTCACAATGATGAGATTCATTCTAACATTATATACCCACTGTTTCAAATGATAGCTTATATACTTTGATTTTTTAATATTTAGGCCTGTCACTGCAGTTACAATAAAATTGCATTTTAGAATGAAACTGCTCACATTAACTCGGAGAATGTTTTCACCAAGAAATCTAAAGTGCTTTGTGTTTTAAAAAAAATCAGTTTAGAGGCAATTAATCACAACACAAGTCAGCTGTCACTTAAAAAAAAAGCCATGTGACTGTTTTTTCTAAAGCCAACTTCTGTCCAGCTCAGGATGGGAAATGACTCTTAGCTACCAAATGTTTGCCTTCTGCCTTCACTGAAAGTAATAATCCATTTTTGTGGTGAAATTGATCACTAGATCACTTTTATTTTCTAAAATTCTGAAAGGATGGTCAACCAACAGCTGTGGTGAGTAATGAACCTCGTTAATTTATTTTAGCTTCAACATTTATGGGGGAAAATCAACGTTATTGCCAAAACAATTTAGTAAATGTTGCACTGTCTGTTGGATCTGATAACAGATAAAGTTTGTCTTCATTATTTAACATGTTATGATGTTAATGGACAATAATAATATAAGTACCGTAACTTCTTATAAATATATGTCTGGAAATGTTACGTTTAGCTTCAACTTGCATCATCTGTTTCTAAAAAAATCTATGCATGTAAAGTTGTTAAAGAATTCCGTTCTTATTCAGTGTTAAAGATTTAGGTTTTGATTAAATCAAAATCTTTTGAAGCAATAATGGTCATTTAATTTGTTTGCCCCAGTTATGTGTTTTATAAACATGTTTTATAAATTGCACATTTATATATGAATGATTTATATCTTTCTTGTTTGGTGTTTGCATATGTTTGTTTAAATTGTGCCTTATCAGAATCACACAAATTGTATTTCCAGTAAATGTGGGGAAATGTTTCTTTTCAACTTTAGACTATATGTATATTATTTGATTAAATGTACATATATAAGAACCAGCTAAATGTGTGTGTTGTTTTTTTGTAATTTGTTACTCCAGATTTTGTCCAATACTTGCATTTGTCTTTGTTATAAGATCCTCCTCACAATACAACACTGCTTTTACCAGAAATCAAGTCTTAATAGTTTGCTAAAAGGGATGGAAAATCATTTAAAATGGATAAATGGTCAAAATAAGTAAAAGACCCCATGTACTGCCAGCGTAAATGCAAACAAACTAAAACACTGATACAGGGTTCCCACGCATCCTTGAAAACCTAGAAATTTATTGATCTGTTTTCCAGTCATAGAAATACGTGGAAATTGATTAAAATGACCAAATATGCTGGAAATAATCAGTGTTGTCCTGGAAAATTGTAATAGCTTTTTAGCCTGCTGTGGCCAAATTAATGTAACTGAGAGGAAAACTATTCAATTGAGAAAGCCGAAAAATCGTATTTGGTGAAAACAGCCAAATGCACCTGCAAAGGTCCTGGTAAACTATTCTTTAAAAAGAGTGGGAACCCTGTGATAGCTCAGTCCACTTTTATATAGCCAATTGTGTTAAATCCACTTTAAAATCAGTTCTAATGAACACATCTGGAACATGATTGGTGCTGTCAAGGAAGGCCTGCGCGAGTTCATCTGACAGGACTGCGGAGGTACGTCTGAAAAAAAGGTTGGGAACCACTGCACTATGGGTTTTTAACTAAAATATCATAAATAATAATATCATTAAATTGTAAGGAACGTGAGTAGCTAAGATTCACCGCATCTTCATATAGCTAAATAAAATGTATTGTGTGTTCATATTTTCAACAGTCTTTAGGAAAAGTTGAGTGTAATCCTTACACACTCCTCAAGATGGCGATCTCTGATCACATACTGCGTACTCTGGACTGCTGTCCACCTCACAGCGCTGGCCTCCAAAAAAAACACTGTTCAAACTGCAGTCAGGTGGATTGACCTCCCCTTCAAAGCAAACACTCTGTCACAGAGTAGTCCTATAGTATACGCACTCTTAAGTCCTCTGTTGGTGAAAGATGTGCTCACATTGAGATTTAAACCCTGCAGTTGTCCTGTCAATAAGGGTTAATTGATTGTGGGACAGAGAGCTACAGACGGACTGACAGACTTCTTTCTGTCTCCCCCTCGTCCGTTTGCCTTAAATCCTTCAGACTGAGCTTCAGGCAGGAATCATCACTGTACCTGAAGTCTCCTGGCACTCAATGAAATGTCTCGTGTCACCTGAAACAGGCTCCTCTCTGCTCTTCATGAAACCCTTGTGACCTTTGACCCCAGTTAGCTGATACACTTGATGACACTTCCACCAAACCACATTCACAACTGCCAACACACCCAGCTCAGGCTGATGGACTGCCGCCTCCCCGGAAACTACCTCGGCGGCGGAGCCGAGTGCCGTGGCTGTCACTTGGGAGTTTGAACTTCACCGTTGGGTAAAAAAACCTCGAATCTCAAATTTTGTAGATTTTATCAGGATTACATAATCTCATACAAAAGCTGCTTTCACATGACCAGCATGTAAAACACCCTAGTGCCCCAAGCTTTTACCTGTTTTGGGTGGTTCATGAGTCGGGTCAGTTTCTGGAACTGATTAGTTACTTTTCTATCAGTAACTGATAGAGTTACTTGGTTGAGATTTGCAAAACTGGACCCACACGTGAGTCATTGTTCATGTTCATGTTCTTGAGGACACTAGAGGACATTTATCACATCACAAGAGCCCATCTGGAGATACAGAAGGTTTTATACAACTTTGTTACATTTGCAGTTGTACTCCACAAGACCTCTTAACACGTGTTTAGATAGTGTTGTTGGAGTAGAGAGTCTAGAATTTACAGAACAGAGAGTAGGGTTCGTATGATTCTGTGCAGCAGTGCAGGTGCTTATGACCACACTGTGTCTGTTGTATTGGCAGCCAAATATAGGTTTATTACAGTAACTGTACTTGTGCAATTTCTACTGAAAATTCTTCTACCACCCACGGTTGTGCCTACCGTGGTTCAGACCGGTTTCAAACCACCCACGGGTTCATTGACAAAAAGTGAGGCAGAAAATTACTTCAAGTGTCATCAGTCATGTGACTTTTGCAGTTTTGAAGCAAATTCCGACACAGTAGTTTTATTGTTGGAGTTCTACTTCTGATCAGATGTAACACTACTTCAGCTAATTCTTAAATTCTCCTCGCTCACTTTTCTTTTTTCATGAAGCTTAATGGTGTTCCAACTCTCTAAACTGCACAAAGTTGTCATAAAATGCCCATTTCAATTTGATGAATGTCACCTGTTCATGAGTACGTACATGAGATTTGAGGCATGGTCAATATTTTCCCCTCGTTCTGCTCCATTCTATGCAATCGAAGGGGCAAATAAAACCTCCTCTTTGGGTGGCAAAAGGAGATAGGTAACTCCGCTTTGTGTGTGTCCATCAGTTGGTGAATGAAGTCGCAGCCACAACCAAATGTAAATACGTTTGTGTGGTTGACCTTTAAAACGCAAAGTTTCATTCATGAAAATGTCAACCGTCAGGAGAGCGATGACAGCAGGGTAAAGGCAGCAGATAGCACCGTGTTTAGATACTGAACCACCTCAACTGGCTCCTTTCAGCATGAACAAGCAGTGGTTTTACTCCAATGTGCATACCAAACTTTAACACAGACTCTTCTGACATAACCCTAACCCTAACGGAAGGGTGAAAGTAGGATTGGTTTAGCATCATGGCTCTATTGTTGAGAGTCAGTGGTTTGGGCTTTGTTCCAGACTGAAATACCTGAACTAATAGATGGATACCATGACATTTTGTACAGACATTGATTGTTCCCAGATGATGATACTCTGACCTCTCCTCTAGCACCAGCATGAGGCTGGTATTTATGGTTCTAAGTGGAAGTATCAACTACTGGATGGCTTGCCATGACATTTTGTGTACACACATTCATGTGTCCCTCATCGCTTAACTTTTCATCTTCTGCCATCATGACATCAAACCTCCAGTTGGTCTAATACTTTGGTTTTTGATCTAATATCTGTAACACATTCTCATGAGCCTCCGCTGTACAACTGTTAGCACTGTTAACACATTAAACTTGTAACCACTAGCCATGTTAGCTAGCCGTGCAGAGCCTCTAGGACGGCTGTAGACTCTCATGGCCTGAATATACTCCCAAACAGACAGCTGCAGACTCCAATGTCGCAGTTCTGTTCACTCCCTGCAGTCCGTTTGAAGGATTGGCGTCTCTCATAGTGGCCGTGCAGACAGTCTGCGGGAACTTTGACTGAAAAGAATACAAATTTAGATAAGATAAAGATAAAACAGACAGAAAGTTCCATTTCAGTCGTAACTCAGTTTTGAACAAAATTGTAGTTACTGTGGTTTGCCTTTGTGGGGTAGTATATTATACTATATAGTATAGCTTTCACCTAGCCTTCCAGCATAACCCTCAGTACAGTTACACTCTTTGACTTTAGAAGTGGTTGGACGACACTTCGTATGGACTAGTTCCTTTGCAGCATACTGAGGCCTTAGGTTTGTGCTGCTGATGAGACGTTTCCTGCCCCACATGAACCTGATCATCCAACAGCTGATGTAACTTCTGATTGTTGTGAACTGTGTAACCGATTTGATCCACCAGGCACTTGAATGTGGTTCTCCGCAGTAATCTGGTTCCAGTGCGAATGGGAACAGTGTCAGACCTGCTGCTGCGGAGCTCAGCTCTGCTGTGGAGGATTGGATTACAGCTCATCAGCACACACACACACACACACACACACACACACACACAGCACACACACAGGAAACCTTCACTCCCAGTCCCTCTTTTATTCACAGCTATTCTCTTTTCTTTAAAAAAAAAAATTATCCCCTTTCCATAAGAGTTTTCCCCTTTTTTCTCTATTTCTCTATTTCTTCCTTTAACTTCTTTTACCTTTTTTTCTTCCATCTTCACTTTCTTTTATCCTGTCCTATCTTATTTTCCTTCCTCCCTTCTTTCTTTCTTCATTCTTTTCTAACTTTCTTTTTCTTTCCCTGCCTACCTCTCCCTCTCCTCTCTTGTCCCCCCGCTCTATCTCCCTCTCTCCGTCTCACTCTACCTCACTCCACCTCTCTCTCTCTCTCTCTCTCTCTCTCTTTTCTTTTCGCTCAGTGAGTCGCAGTAAATCCTATTGTGATGCTAAACTGATTTTCGGAAGAGAGAT
>JAGRRF010011243.1:20859278-20879140 GCA_019097615.1 Morone chrysops | reverse complement strand
CAGAGAGAGAGAGGGAGAGAGAGACAGATAGAGAGAGAGACAGAGAGGGAGAGAGAGAGAGAGAGAGAGAGAGAGAGAGAGAGAGAGAGAGGGAGGAGGTTTGGATGTGTGTTTGAGCAGATCTGATGTGCTCTGACCTTCGTTCTTATTGCATTTATTGCCACTTTCTCCTGTGAGGAAACTTTTGAACCTTCGGAGCAGAGTGCAGCGGGTGTTTGGGGCTGTGCTTGGAGTCTGTCGGCCGGAGGATCAGCCGCTCTCTGCGCGTCAGGAATGCACTTTGCAGGAAACGCAGCTCGGTGCTCGGACACCTCCTGCTTTGCCTTTTTCTCTTTTCCCTAAGAAGGAGTTCTAAATGAATGAAGGAAATGCGCTTGTGAAGGGAGAGAAGGAGTTTTCTTTAGTCCGGTCCCCCCCGCCTCAGTCCGCCGGGCCGCTGCCGGGCTCAGGACAGAGCCCGGAGTGAGCGCTCCCTGGCCGGGCATGGAGAGCAGCGGCGGCCGGGCGGCGCTCCAGCAGGCGGCGGGCGGAGGAGGAGGAGGAGGCGGCTGGGTGCTGGTGGAGGCCCGGCTGCAGGGAGGAGCGCCGTGGGGCTTCACCCTGCAGGGCGGCCTGGAGCACGGAGAGCCGCTCATCATCTCCAAGGTACAGCTTTACTGTGTTCCTTATGTCATCCTACATGTCATTTATGGTTCTATAATACACTAGCAGGACCGGTACACTGTCAGTAATTATCGTCTATCGATTATTATTTGGTTAATCTAGAAAACTAATGTTTATGTATAGTTCATACACAGTGTCAGTGGTGGAAGAAGTATTAATTGTTTTTGGTAAAAGAAATATCTTTACTAACATAAAGTCAGGAAAATGAGCTTTAATATCAAAAGTATGAGAATGATCCAGTTTGAATGAACAGAGGCAGATATATCCAGATTTATAGGTATAATGGTTATATAGTTAGAACCATTTCCCATAATGCAACCAATAGTATCATTTGGTTGCACACACACACACACACACACACACACACTTTGTCAGACATTGTCAGCTCCATCTAAAACATTAAAATATAATATACTCCAGACATATATTTGTGGCCAATTCGGCATACATTTAATCCTTAAAACGAGTCACTAATTTACACATTATATTCAAACTGCTGTACATTTTGTGGAAGGCAGCTACAGGTGTGACTGTTACTGCTAGTAAGTCATGTCTGACAGTGTTTTAATATACTGATGACAATGCCTGAAATGCACCAGTACTCACTGTGTACTGCCACCTCCTGGTGAGTCTACGTACGCACTCCTAGACACCCACGTAACACTTGATATTTTAGTTTTTTCCGCCCATTGGCATTCTGGGTCTCTGATTGGCTAGAGTCCGTTACCTTTGTTGGTTAGGTTGGTTAGGTTTATGCATGTGGAATGAGATGGTCATCAAAAATGTCAGGGTCAGAGCCGATCAGGAGCAGAGTGGGGCAGAATACTGTGTTCCTGTGTAAACAAAGCCTAACGCTGGATAAAATGGATAAAATATGCTTAAAGAATTAGGGTTAGGGTTATCAGGGTCCAGTTCAGGCACTGCCTGCTGACCCCTTTAGATACAGTTCAGCTGACCTCCTCACTGTAGCTGCAGAGTTCGCATTAACATCACAGACTGACTGCGTCACTATCAAGCCCACAGGAAGCTTTGCAGCCAATGTGTTATAGTGGGCAAACTGTGTAAAAGAAGCAATGGGTGGATAACAGCCCACTTGAAATGACTCAATTAATTATCAGAATTTGATCCATTCGTCAGATAACATCTGGAAAGTCTGGAAGAACCGCACGATTAAATCTTTTTATCCCCATTCATATTAGCAGAGGGCTAAACCAGAAGTTAGCAACCTGCCAGTGGAAGTTTCTGGTGCACTCACAGGATGAGCCCCCCTCCAGCGCTCCCTTAATGCATCTATGGTCCCAACCATGAATCCTGGAGGTCCTTATTCAGAGCTTTTTAAGCAATGTGCTTTTACTAGAAGATTCTGACTGCTGTGTACTAGTCACCATTTGTCATTCAACCTCAACGACAACTGAAAACGACATGATGCGATCAGCTACACCTGTTTTAGCTTGTTAACATCATTGATAATGTGATTTATACCCATAATTTATTCATTTAAAATACGATTCATTGCTTAGCCCTGGCCCTGGATATGACTGTAGGGGTACAGTGAGTATGAGTGAGGCTTAGTTAGCTAAGTACTGCTAACTGCACAGAAATCAACAGCTCTTCTGAACATAATAAGGGAAATGACCACTAACGATTCCCATTCTGTCCTTACAGACATCATGGCCTCATTTTATTAAAATGCAAATCAGCAGGCTGGTGCAAGTGTGTGTGTGTCTGTGTGAAGGTTATTCTGGGACGGGGGCCAAATGGCTGTAAAATAGGACAAGAATGTGAATTATGTGTTTTCCTGGGTGCTTTTCGAACACACTCATGCTTTTATTCAATACTGTTCTTAGACCAGTGTTAGCACTGTTCTGTTTGATCCAACAGCTGCCCGATGTCTGACTGTCAGCTTGACAGTGTCTCCCTGTTTCAATTTTGAGGTCTCTGACTTACTTTATACTTCTAATCCATTCCATTTCAGAAGAAAATACTGTATGTTTTACTCCACTGCGTTTTTTCTGACAGCTGGAGTTACTAGTTACTTGTAATTTTAAAACAAAACCTACTTACAGTGGGCAAAATTGTGCCAGTAATAACATTCAAATAATATGATGAATATGATATCATAACTGTCTGAAAGGTACCATAAAGCCCAACGAGTGCTTTTACTTTTAATGTATTTGGTACATTTTGCTGATAATACTTTTGTACATAGTGGTATTGGTAGTTTTCCCGTACGGGCTTTTTATGTTTCACTTGTCATGACAACTATAAAGCAGTAATTTGATGGAGTTGAGTTTGATTAAATGAAGGGAAGTGGCATCACCCCCTGTCTCAGATTTTCAGATCTAAATTTAAAAGTGGTTAAACAGATGAAGCTTTTTTCAGCAAGAGCAGAACTGAACAGATTTGGCCTCTCAGCTTGTTTCATCAGTGCAGCACATTTCTTGTGGTTCTGAGCCGTGGTCAGAGGTCATGGTGAAGGTTTCGGTTAATCCAGGCAGTCTTAATGAGTCTTAATCTGAAGGTCTCATGACTGGCATCAAACTGGATGTGAGCACTAACATTACCCGGGTCACACCTTTAAAGTGAAGGTGAATGGCCAACCTGTGACCCCAAACTCTCCACTGTGAGCATCTACTGCTGTTGGTGCAACTTTGATCTACTCTGCGTACCGTAGTTGTGTATATTCAAAATAACTAGTAGCTCCAACGCAGTTATGGAACCCAGACCTGAAAAGAATCCCTGACAATCTCAACCAGGATCATGGTTAGTTTGAAGGTTCATTACTTAATCTAGCACTGAAACAGAAGTGAAAGCCTCTGAATGGTTTTCAGCTGGTCCATTTCAAACTTCCATTTATTTCATTTAGAATCTGGGGTATAATAAGAGTTCTGTCAAGTCTGAGTAAATATCATTGATGATGCCATAGTGATGTCATCAGGGTTATCTCAACCTTGGCTTTGAGATTTCAGATTTATAATATTGCCGCAGGGATGTATCCTTAAACAAGAGTTAGCATTTTAGCATTATGCCTGAAATAAGGCCTGTGGTTAACACAAGATAAAGAGATTTCCATGTTTTGTTCTGCAACATAAAATACGCCAGTATACTCCTGTTCATTTAGAAGCTTTTACATGTCTAACAAAGGCGGTTGCTAACAAGTGGCTAAATGAGACCACAGAGGTTGTTGGTTACATTAAAGCCCGCTCAGCTTTACAGCCTTGTTATGTTTGTACTCTCGTACACTATTCTAACTCAAGCTTTCCAACTTATAGATTTTAATTAGAAGATTTAATTCGAATTTGGAAGTTTGGTGGCGGTGATGTTCGTTCGCTTACTTCTGGCGATCACATTTACATTTCAGAAATCATAAAGTGGTGTTCATTTGTGTAGGAGATCTTACTGAACAAAACCTGCAAGTATTATAAATTGTGTTCACCACAAAGCTTATTCTGCAATAATCCAAACCCCCATTGGCTGTTTGTTAAAGGAACCAGGGTGAAAAAAAACACCTGCATTACAAAGCGGAGGTGTGGTTAGAAAGACATGGGTGTTCACAAGTCAGGGAGGGTTGCATCATGAGAAATTTAGGATTTTGAGCTGGAGCCATACTAGGGATGAAAAGTCTTATGAGTCCACCAACAAATCTAAAATGGGAACAAATAACTCAAGTCCACACTACAGCCTTAACCTGAGATGAAGACATTGATATTGCTTCATCCTAAGCTCTACCAAGCCAACAGGGTTGAGGACAACTGCAAACTCAATTCCATCCTTTTTCACAGCAGAGCCCCCCCACTGCTGTCTGAGGATATTTTCCCAAATCACACAGTCTTTATTGATTAGAAGAGGTATGTTGTTTCAGTCACAGTATGAACAGGCTGAGCCGCTCTGTTTGGATATCTCTGTCTGCAGGATAATGAATTTCAGCTGGAATACCAAAGCCGGTGACACACACACACACACACACACACACACACACACTCACACAGTTACTGAGTGATTTTGCGGGCCTTATTTGGGTATATTTATTCCTGAAAACGGCAAACAGTGCCGACATGTGCACCGTTCTACGGAGCTGAGGAATGGTTTAAACTTTCACACACTGTTTTTCTTTCACAGCTCCGAGAGGATGTTTCATTTCCTCTACATCAGCACAACTCATTAGACACGTCTCACGTTTGTGTTTGATTGTGTTTTACTGTTTTATTACATGTCAGCAAGTGATATATTTGAAATACCATCAGTAGCATGGACCTTACACTAATCCCCCCATTTGTTGATGCCCTTTCTGTAATTTTGTTGTGTTTTGAGCCCTCAGGACCACCATACAGAAGTGATTAAAGTCAATCAGCACATACAGTGCATGAGTGACACTATGTTTGAGGACCCTCGGCGGCAGTGTGTGGGCCAAAAACACATTATGCTTTTGTTTAAAGAGTAACACATGTTGTGATTCCGAAGAGGTTCAGACACACCCTGCAAGAAATTCTTGGCAGTTGTTTTAACATTGAAAGAGTCCCAGATGGGTGGGGTTTATTGTTTCAGAACATTGCCAGATATCTTTGTCCGTCACAAGAAAGTATGTGGAAACAACCATCAAGGCACTTTCTGGTATTACTTATGTATTTCTACCCCTCATTGTGAACCTGACCTTTGATCTATGTGGTTATCTACAGACGTTTCAAGTCTGGAGTTTGAATTTGCTGGTCAGATACAGATTTGTCAGCTACTGGAACCAGAAAGTGTTCCTTTGGGCAAAGACAGGGCGGAAATTGGTGGGACAATCAAGATGTGTGATAGGATAGACCTGATCTGCCGAATTAAGGTAAACTTGTCTGCAAACACACCCTAATATCTCCTTCACAGGGCAATGACTGATAACCAGACTCATATCAGAAGGAAACAATCTCCTACTGACTTTGTAGATAGAAGTTTAGGGTTTTCCCATTTATATCGATATAGTCAACAGAGTGTTCTTGGAGCAAGCAGCTTGCTTTCCACACCAGCGTCAAGATACATTGAAGATTTAATTTTATTATTTCAGGTTCAAGCCACCAACAGATCATGTCATGCGATTTCAGTCTTTCAACGTAGCATAAGATGACCCAAAGTCTATCCTGCATAAACTCGACTCGCACTCAGGCTTCTGAGGCACACCTAATTTTTGGTCTCAGCTGAAATGTCTGACTTCACTGCGCACTAGTTTAGAATCAGAGCCACAGCAGAAAACATGTTTTATTTCACAATCAATTCATCCACCAAACACAGCAGACATCCAGGAATCCAGTCGGAACTGGTGACGTATGTGCAAAGACATTTTGACGACCAACTCAGGATTTGATTGAGCTTATCTCACAGAGAACAAGACCACGAGACAACGTGACCTTAAAAAGGACAAAGATACACACACACACACACACACACACACACACACAGTGATAAACAAGACAGTCGCAGACGTATGTTCTGATACTGCCACACACACACACTCACACACACACACACACACACACTGACCGGCTGCTGAGAGACATCATTGGCAGGGCTGATAATGCAGTAGGGTCATGCTGATACATACAGTATGTGTGTGTGTGTGTGTGTGTGTCACACTGGGAGCTTCAGTTGAATCATAATCACTTTAGACAATACCAATGTAGATATAATGAGAAACCCACAGGAAATCTGTGTCTATTGTGATTTTTACTCAAATTAAAATATAAACAAAGGCAGCTACCAGAGGGGACTGTGTCGACTTGGCAAGTTTGGGCCCCCACTACTGGAAAAATCGACTGAACTAAGAGAGTGAACTAATTAGGCTACCTTATTTTTAAACATAAAGTAAAGACATGGCTTAAGGCAAACTATAAAAACAAGTCATAGTTAATCTTACCACCTCATCTCTGGCACTGCACTGATAACTTTGGGCACTAATTTGTGGGACTACTACAAATTAGCTAACTCTGGCACATTTACATTGAAGTGTAAACTGCTATATTGATTCATGTGTATTGTCCCTGGTAAATAAATAAACAATTTTTGCCATTTGACATGATAGGGTTAGGGTTAGGGTTAGAAATGCTAATGTCCTGCTAAATGCAACCTTGTGTGAGGGTGATTTCGGGCTTTGAACCAGTGTTGCTGGTTGATGTTTTGGGACATTTGTTTAATTTCTCATCTGTAGAGCTAACTTTGTGTATTGTCTCAGTTAGCATTTTCATTGCCACTAGCCGCTGTTTCTCACTGTGTAATGTTAGCTAGCCAGAGCTGACAGGCTAAGACAGTGTGGTGAAAAGTTTTAATGAAAGTGCTGCATACAAACCTTTATACAGTATTTTGACTGGTTTCTTGCAAGTTGCTTAATTTCTAAATGCCGACACTATGCTAACGTGTTTTCTACCCCACTATGTGCATGCAGCCTGAATTGTTTGTGAACAGGAAACCTATTTAACAGCAGCTAATGTTAGCCTAAATTCTGATATTGTAGCATCCTAGCTACATCTTAGCATCCCATGCAGTTGACGTTCCAGTCATGAATGGACTTTCTGAAATAACATAATTGAACATAAACTGTCATTTAAATGATAGATACTAACTCACGGCATTGTAACACTAGGTCACTACTGTAGTAATAAACTAGTTAGCCAGAGATGCTAACATTACGTTTAAGCTTAAAATCTTACGATAAAGACAAAACAATCAATTTCTTCAATTCTCAATTTAATTAGAAAAGACAGGTCTAGAAGCCTACTGTGGAGGCCATCTGGGTGTGTGTTGGTTGGATTGTGGCAAATTTCAAAAAACAACTTAGTTTTTTTTGGAAAAAAAATCATGAACAATAATACAGACGATGTGAGAATACCAAAGGTACCAGGCAAACAGCCAAGACCTCCTACTTTCCCTGCACTGACCCCGCTACATAACACACACATGTACACGCTGCAGTGTTTCCTATCTACCACAACAATAGAAACCCTGATAACAGCTGCCACAGCAAGTGTGACTTAACAAGTTTCATCACTGTGTCCAGTACAGAGAGAGGTCCAGGATGTGTTTAGCCTCACTTCGCACAAAGCCTGCAGGCAAAAAAGGACTGCAGTATGAATGAGGTTGCAACATTTCTTTTCTGAGCTTGTTGAGTTGATATAAATCCCACCACTGAACTGTATCGGCTCAGCTCTCCATCACTCAGAATGGAGATCAGGACCTGAATATTATGACCTATTGAGTTGGTGCCTTATATCTCTTCTCACCAACGTGAACCTCTGGGCTGAACTAGAGCCGGTTCAGAGTTGGTTCACCTTGAGGACTTCCTAAGAAACTGTTTGGTTTTCCACAGGCTAGAGAGCCACCATTGAACCACGTCATTACGTCAATGTACACATCTTCAATGTTAGCTGTTGTTACCGAGGTTGGTCAGCTTACATTACCCAAGCAAGCATAGCTACTACTGCTAATTTCTCAAATCAACGTTACTGACCTTGAACATAACATTAAAGTTACAAACAAAACATTGATATGAGAGATTAGTAGCTTACTAAACAGCTAATAAATACAGAGCTGGCCGGTCACAAGCTGCCCCCAGCCCCTGACATAAGTGGTTCTTGGTTCTAGACCAGCAAAGTGTTGGTGCCATGCTGGAACTGTCGAAACACAACTGGTTCGAGTTTAGGTTCCGGTTCCAAACCAGCCATTAAACTGCCCAGGGGGAAAACAAGTATTAGTAAAGCAGGAGCTAAATACACGCAAACTGCCACCATTTTCTTGGTAAATCCTGCCTCAGTTTTTTTGTGTGTTTGTGTCTGTGCAGGTGGAGGAGGGCGGTAAGGCAGACATTTTGGAGCAGCCTCTGCTGGTGGGTGATGAGATTATCGTCATTAACGAGGTGGAGCTGACCGGATACAGACAGGAGGCCATCGCTCTGGTCAAAGGATCATACAAGACTCTGCAGCTGACCGTCCGCAGGTACAGATACTGTGTGTGTGTGTGTGTGTGTGTGTGTGTGTGTGTGTGTGTGTGTGACTTTTGCATGGACTTAAAACTGAGACCAAATCCCAGCCTGAAACCCAAAGCCATATTTCTGCTTTCTTTAATCCCATCCTGACCTTTAGCTCGCCAGGTCAAACTGGGTATCTACTAACAGCCTGAACCCAATCTCAAAAGTGGAGGTCAGGTAGCATGACAAGGAAATACCTCTGTTGGTTAATTCTTTTTGTATTTTAGTAAATGAATACACTTATGATGAATGACATATACACACACAAGACTTCCTTCTAGCCACCCTCTGTAATCTATAACTGATCAGGATTCTGCTGTATATCCTGGTTCAGAGTCCAAATCAGAGCTGGTTGTCTTGAGTAAGCACACACGCACCAGCAGACAAACACTGTTCATTACCTCTTATCTGTCATCATCCGTTACTACTGCTGCTATTACTGATTATTACATGCATCATGTAGTTGATTAGAGAGAACTCAAATGTGTTGAATGTTCTTTGAAATTCACTTCTTTCTATAGCGAGGCAGTAAACAGAGAGCTAGCTAAAGCAGCATGTTGTATATCTGTTGATCAATTCACTAATGTTCTTTGTTAAAATGAACAATTTTAGCCTTTGCAGCGCAAATGTCACTGCATATAAACAATAAAGATGCTGGTTGCCGTCCAAGGTTGTTTCGGTACAAGAACACGAGACAGTTGGCATTCTCGCTGTGTCGTCTACAGCCAGAGTGGGGGCCTTTCCAAATTTTTTTGGCTGGGGTGGAGAACTGACTTATGCAGGGGTGGCATGAAGATGTGTCTCAGCTTTTCCAGTCATTCCCAATTTAGGCAATTCTAATACAGTTTATAGATCCAAGTATGCAGAAATATTCAAATACACTAGGCGAAAAATAACACATTTATGCCCAAAGACTTCATGGGATTAGCATAAAGTGCGTATGTCTGCAAACTTGTGGGTACCCATGGAACCCATTTACATTCAGAAATCTTGAGTCCAAAACTTGAGGAGAAAACTGTGGAGTGTTATTTGTCCCCTTCCTGACTAGCATCACATGGTGAGTACCAACCGATGCATTATGTCATCTAGTCTAATTTGTTATCCGAATGAAGAGGTATGGATAATGGGGTGGCACTTGGGATGGCCAATCGGATTTTAGGGGTGGCCAGTGCCAGAGGCAGAGTGGGCCAAAGGTTATTCATAACACATACTTAAGTTACGTCAGATATGTTACATAATGTACCTTTTATTGATGTTTTTAAGTTCTGTCATGTATGTAACATAATTTACAACCTTTTCCTCATCCTAAACAAGTAGTTTTTGTGCCTGAACCTAACCAAACTGCAACCATAGTGGAGCCTTGCAGCATCATGTTTTACCAAGCAGCAGTATTTGTCAAGTTACTGAGAATGTGTTGAAATTGTTATCTAGCTTTCACTTTCCATGTGGAAGCTAGTTAACCTAGCTTACTATTGTCCACTTTCTGAATGAAATCCAAACTTAACAGCACATACATACACACACGTATCAATAAACAAATATCCGAATAGTCAGACATTTGGGTCAACGCTCAAGCAGAAACCAAACTATGAAATTAGTCAGCTGGATCAGGGATGAAATGCTGAGCTTCCACACAGAAATGAATCATGTCTGTGTAGTTTTGTGGAGATGCATTTGATGTTCAGCAGTTTAAGAATAAGTGAGTTGAAGAGTGGGAGCCCTCCAATATGGCTGCCACAGGGCGTGTTATGTGACACAGCATCTTTCAGTATTCAGGTTGATGCCAGGTACAAAGGCAGGTATGTATTTGGGTTTGGGGTGTGCCTGCTAGCAAGGCTGCTGTTTTGGCTACTGCAGCTTTTATTTACTGGAAGACGCATGACAGGCATGACACAATACAGGACTTTAGACTTTAAACACGAACACACACACACACATGCTGCAGGACAGGTGTAGAGGCACACATGGCATTATGGGAAGGCGTGGCGAGGAGGGAGGGCGTAAGAATATGTCCTCCAGACAAGAAGAGAGCAGCAGTGCAGTTTTGGTCTGATCAGCTTCCTGCAGGAACGCTACACCCTCAGCAGCCCTCCTTCCCAGCATATATAAAAAAATAAAACAGCAGAGTGTAGGGGGCTATGTAGTGTGTGACGTAGGGTGTAGCATGGACAGAGACGTAGAGCTGGAAGTCAGACTTGCTCATCACTGTATCTTATATCGTCAGGGTTTGGAAGGGGCGAGTGAATTCCGCTGAACTGAAACAGACACATAAAAGCTTATTTTGAGAAGAAGAATTAAGAAAACTGTCTTTGGTCCAATTCAGGCACTGGCGGTCTCCATTGTTGTTATTACTTCTCCTTGGTTTCAGCGCACTGTTAGTCCCACCCATAGCGCTGATCGGCTAATCGTTAGCTTCCCCACAGCCCTCACTGCATAATCAATCGCCTTTTCAACCGAGAAACTGTTTCATGTCAAGACCACAATCTATCAGCTTGATCTAGAATCTAGAAGCAAACAGTGTTCAGGTTTCTACACTAATAGTAATCTTTAACCTCAGATCGTACATCATTTTAAGCTGTGTGATTGGATGTTTTTTTTTCCTAAGATGAACCTTGGGAGGTGTAGCTGACCTCTCCCTTAGGGTTTATGTGGCTTGTTCCTTTGACGTTTTATCACAGAACCACAGGCGTTGGTCTTTTGCAGGAGAGTTTCGTGTCCATCCGAGCCTTGAAGTTCTCCAACTGTCAGTCACCTCACAGTGAACCTGACGTACTTTGCTGGAAATAACTTCTATAAACAAAAAAACAACATGACAATCTGTTGTGGAGTGGGTGGGAGGTGGAATGTTGCACAGCAGTTCTGGGAGTTGATCTCCTCTTTAAAAAGGTTTTTTATTTTGTGAGCCACATGTTCTCTGTCTCTTCGCTTTCATCTCTTCCTCCTTGCACTCCTCCGTCAGACCTCCTCCTGCAGCTGCAGAGCAACAGCCTCTCAGAACAATAAAGATTTATTGAATTGAACTGATGCTTATAGCCGCACAAGCCCAAAGTCTCTGTGTATGTCTGTGTGTGTTTCTGTGTGTGTGTGAGCAGTGGTGTGTGTAACTTTGGCAGGTGTTTGGATGTACTGTGTGTGTGAGACAGATTATCTGAGGCAGGTGGTTACTGGTTTTATAGTTGGTTATGTCTGTGTGTGTGTGTGTTTGTTTGTGTGTGTATGTGTGTGTGCACGCAGCCTCCATCCTCTGCGTCAGTCAGACAAAAGATGTGTTTGATGTCAACACCAAACACACCTGTCAGACACAGCCACGCTCACAACACCGGTCTGTCTGTCCGCCCCGGCTCTCTCTCTCCTCCATACCTGCTGCACTCCCTCTGATTGGTGCGTTCAGGTGAGCCCTGATTGGCTGAGATCAGAGTAGTAAAGAGACACACAAAGTCACAGGCACTCAGTGAGAGAGGGAGCCATGCCATTAATGTCCTCATAACAAGCTGAAAATAAAGCAGAGTGTTCTCTGAGGAGCTGCCCATCAGAGCTGTAAGTCTGTGTGTGTGTGTGTGTGTGTGTGTGTGTGTGTTTGGAGTAGTTTCAGTGGTGTTTTTTTAGTGTGTTTGATATATGGACTGAGAACAAATCCTTTTCTTGATCCGTCAGACTTATTTTTAGTGATATCATCATGAGTCCATATCTCAGCTGTTAGCTTGGTACAGTTTACTCTGTGTTATTAGAGGAATGTTAGACAGAACTACAAAAACAAGGCCTAGGTTGTAATAATCCATTAATGATTCCTGAAAATGCAACTGTCCAGTTGACGAAAACCTCAAATTATTCATATTTATAACCAATAACTGGTCTTCAAAATAAGTCTTTTGATTCAGAGTTATGAGATCAGAATGCGGTTGCTACTGTTTCCTCCGGCTGATTCTGAGCTCTGGAGATTTTGAGACAACAAATAACAACAATATTTGCCCTACAGGCTTTCAGTGCGTCACGCCCATCTCATGCTGTTAAGCTAGTCTAAAGGCTCCAACCTATAGGAATGCAATTTGTTACTGGTAACAGACATTTTCTTCTTTCTTCATTACCTATAAAACTTGTTTTGTACAAATGTTTAGTTAATTAATTAAATTACTGACTGATTGGGCAAAACACACGTTGTCTGCAGGGTTTGTATCGATAGATGTTCAACTCAAATGACAATCTTTGCAAAATACTGATATACAAACACAGCACTGCTGTTGGCGTCCCGTGTGGGAGCCTCTCAATAGCTGCAGTATCATTATATTGTTTCTTTTTTTACAAAAATGAGCAAGGACCAGTGTGTAGGATTTAATAGCATCTAGTGGTGTAGTTGCAGATTGCAACTCGCTCGCTTCACCCTCCCTTTCAAAGCACAAAGGGGAAACTATTTGTCTACAGTCAGTGTTTGGTTTGTCTGTCAGTGATAAATCACATATATTGTAGTTGGTGTTTTAGACTGCATTTGTAACATTTATTTTCAGGTTGTGTGTTGGCCATGTGTTGGCCCCCTGGTGTGTTGGGCCCCTAGGTGCACTCCCTGATCTTGATCACAACAATAAAATCAAATGTGAGCAGGCTCTGGCCTACTAGACCTAGGCAGTTGAAGTTTTAGGGGTGGGTTGGGGGGTTGTGTGCTGTAACTACTCCTTGGTGAACAACAGATGGGTGCAGTGACTTCCTGAAGTGTTGTCATCACCATGAGGTTGCTAGGCAACCAGCAAAGACGTTGCACAGTGCTGGGCAGACAGATACACTGTTGTTTGTTAAGCGGAGGTTCCAACATATATAACTCCTCATTAAACCACATCATGTCGTACGGATTAAACAAATGAGGTAGAATGCGTTAACTAGTTTGATTTAGAGGTGTTGGTAGGTGTGTGAACTTTGGATAGCTGCCCCGAGTCTTTATGCAAAGCTAGGCGAACTGTGTCCTGATTCCAGCTCTGTACTTACACACAGACATAGACATCGATTGCCTCATTTCACACTACGAAAAGATTAGTGAATAAATATATATCCCAAAACGTTGAACTCAACCTTTAAAGTCCTGTAGACAAAAGAGCAGATCATAGGAAAAAATCTGCCTCCCCACATCAAAGATCATCCAGTGGAGTGGAGTTTGGATGTGTTACAACAACACTGATCTGACTGACAGCAGCTTTGAAGGTGGTGAGCGCTCTAAAGGATTTTGTATTAATGAACTTCCTTATTGTGTGTGCATGCGGGAGGCGGTGGACGGTGTGTGTGTTGCCGGTGCAGCATGTGTGTAGCGAGTGTGTTAACGTTTTTTTCTTGTGCCTTATTTTATTGATACCTGACACTTGGGTCTCTCTTCGCGAGCGAGGTAAGATTATCACCACCCACCTGTGCTCTGAGTGTGTGTTTGCCTGTGGGTGTCTGTGGACCAAGTGTGTATTGGGGTGTTTCATTTGGGTTGTGTGAAAGTGTGTGTCATGATTTCAAGAGAAGTTTTTCATTTATTATATACCTCCAAATTAAGATACTCGAGTGCTCATTGTGTTCTGTGTGTGTGTAAATTACCTGTATTTGGCTACACCTTGCAGCTGTTTTTCCACTGTTTTGTCCTCTAATCCCCAGTAAGCAGCAGTCTGCACTTCACCGGTGTTATGTTACACATGAAGAGTTTTTGTTTTCGTGGAGGCACAAGAAGAAAACTGCAGACAGGAGGCACCTGCTAGTCAAAGTTCAAGCATTTTTAGTGGTTTTTATAATGGCAGTATTGTGCCAGAGCAGAAAGTCTTAACTCACTGTTGGGTCCTGTCCTCCGCTTAAGGTAAATGTAAATGTACCTGTACTTGTATAGCGCCTTCCTAGTCTTCCGACCACTCAAAGCTCTTTTACACTACGTGCCACATTCACCCTTTCACACACTTTCACACAGTGATGGCAAAGTCCATCGAACAGAAACTAACTCATTCATACACATGCACACACCGATGCTATGCATCGAGAGCAATTTGGGATTCAGTATCTTGCTCAAGGATACTTCGACACGTGGCAGGAGGAGCCAGGATCGAACCAACAACCTTCTGATTGGGGGACGACCCTCTGAGCCACAGCCGCCCCTAGGCTACAATATTCTATACAGAACACACAAAATACTGGTGGTTTAAATATTCTTAGAGAGATATGATAAATACAAAAACAGCAAGCCAGTTTTTGGTTTGTCCAAAACGTGGCGGTTCAACAGGACGGTTGCCACGGATGGTGACCCACAGCATCTGTAGATATAAACAGCTTCTTCTAAGGTAACAAAATCCCAACAATTCTCATTTTCATAGACCAATTATTATTATACACCAATGAAAACATGCCTATGAATATAATATTCCATTGCTTCCAGTAAAAAGCCTCCTAAATGTTACACACTGGACCTATAAAAGCTTAATATGTCTTGAATTTGAAAGTAGTCAGCATGTTCTTAAATCTTAGTTGTTATGGCAGTTTGTTCCACATTTGATCAGCATAGAAGTTAAAGGCAGTTTCACCATGTTTACACTGTGGGAACAGCCATTAATCCAGTACCAGCTGACCTGAGAGATCTGCAGGGTTCGTACTGAGTCAAGACATCTGATAAATATCTTGGACCTGAACCGTTCAGTGATTTATGGATAAGCAATAGAATTTTGAAGTTGATTCTGTAATTAAGGCCAATGTCTGAGAACTAGAGTTTCTAGTATTGCCATCCTTGGATCCATGCTAGTGTGGCTAAAAAATCATAATTATTATTATTATATATTAAAGATAATAGGTAATAATTCCCCTCTAAGTTTGGTTTGGTTTGACATATGTCTCTTTTAAAATGGTGGTCACTTAACAGGTCGAATAAAAATATTTTGAGTTGTTACTGTATTTCAAACAGTTGGCAGCATTGACACTTAAAATATACAAACCCATATGCAGTAATTCATATTCAGATATCAAGCAGCTTAACTCGGGGGAAACATTATAGCCTTTATAAAAGACTGTTCGCAACCTGTTTTTAGTGTCATTAAAAGTAATTCATCAAATGCATCAAGTGTCAGGAAACATCCATCATCAGAATGTGATTCCTCCAGTTTGCTGCTGTCCCTTTTTCTCTCTGCTCCATGCTGTTTCTTGGTATCCGTTTTCCCCTGTCTGTTATTTAATTTATGATCATCACATGGGTATTTTTCAGATAAAACCTAAACGGAAGTGAACCCAAATGTAGCATCTGCTCCACGTGTAAACGAACACCAGAATTCAGCAGCTGTGGTTGATGGGCACTGGTGGAGGCCACAGAGCTGTTTGGGGTTGAGAATTTATCTGACAGGCAGCATCTGGAGCTTTTACAGTCAGAACTGTCTCATCCATATTAATGACACCACCATAATGTAGAAGTGTATATTTTCCAGACTGGCAGTGTTTGTCCCATCACTATTCTGAGTGCAGCAGACTCTGCAGTCAGTATTTTGTCGAACAGGTTTAGCAGCTGTGTTCTCCTGTCCCTCGCTGGTCTTAGTGTTTGCATGTGCTTTGTTTTGTTTTGTTTGTGTGACTCAGACAGAATGCAAAACTGACCACAAAGAAAAAAAAACATGTGTTCCTCCTTATTCAGTCCTTGTATTCTGGCACAGATGAATCATTATACAAGATAGTAATATCTTTTTTCTAGCATGTACTGCATAATCCTTTATTTATACTTTTTATCTTGTGAGCTTGTAGACACAAAGCGGCTGTACTTGTAAGACTAACTTTCGAGAGAGGAAATGACACTTACACTCTGACACTCTTGTGAATGTGATAAATGAAACATTTAAATTCAGTACAGTCTCACCAGGAGCTTATAATGGCTAATGTTATAGCTTTTTTACACCAAAATGAATGTGTATATGTTTTAAACACAGGTATATCATAGGTATATACACTAAAATAGGCAATTGACTCCTTTCCCATTGCCAGTAGATAAGTTTGCTTTTCCAGTGACCTTATTTCCTCTTGCCCTTGAATCAAGAGAAGGTCTCTCATCTCACTCTCACTAGTGTTGCATCTTGCACAATATGAAGAACAAAATTGCCTTTACACATTGTTCCCATAGCTGTCAAGTCATTTGGTTTCCATTGCAGCCAATAATTTGCCTGATAAACTGACCCCAGGAATGAATCCTGATTGTAACCTTTCCCATTAATGACAAAACCCAGATGTTAGTGGGGTTTTTTGTCCAGTAGAAAAGGGCCTCACTAGGATTATATAATTTGTATAAATAATTTATATCATCAGCATAATTTGAAAGAGGCTTCAACCACCAATAACGAATATAGATAGCGCCTTAAATATACGCTACACAACCAAAAGTATGCGGACGAGTAAGGGTCTTCCTCAGACTGTCGTCAAAAAGTTGAGAGCACACTGTTGTCTAAAATATCTGTGGATGGTAGAGTTATAATTTCCCATTAATTGGAACTAACTTTGCGAGGCAGCTACAAATTCACGAGATTATGCGAGAATCCATCTTGCCCAGCTTCAGTCTTTATGCTCTGTTAGAATAGATGCTGCTTGCATCAATTTCATCAGATCGGGAGAGTATTTTTTCATTGAAAGAAGAGCAAAGAACGGCACTAAAGGCTTTTCTAGATGCACAACATGCATTCACTCTTCTCCCGACTGGCTTCGGTAAGAGTTTAACTATGCTAAATGGTTCATTGATCTGATTGACCGAGGTTTGTCCGTGATAGGCAGATGGTTCATCCAATCACCTGCCAGGTATTGTTTGAAAATGCCTGCCCATTTCCAACAGTTCCCAACAATGACTTCCCAAATGGTTCTGTGTAACAAACCACCATATTCCTTTGAACTGCTTCTTAAAACTAATTTTAATGAATTCGTTTTTTTTATTAGATCTCCAATATCTTGCCATATTTTACACTGCACTTTACATCTGACACATAGCGACTGTTTATTCATGTATTGTGGTTTATTTAGTGTAAAACATTTTGTAACGGTTTTGAGAGATGCTGCACAGAGCTGATCAGAGATGAGTCATTGTGTCTGTCTGTTGAGAGGTCATGCAGCATACCAGCACAGTTATCAGCAGTGTGTTACAGTGTGTGCCTAAGATGATGGTTGTTGGTTAACATAACACTGATCTCTGTGATAGAAATATTTGTTCCAGATGTTGTGGATGAGCTTTGACCTTTGACCTTTCACTTATGTTTGGTTGTGATCACTCTGCTGACTTTAGGTTACAACACTTGTCCATTCAAAAGTTTAGCAACAGAGATATACAGCAGTGTTCACCACCATGTGGTATAATGGTAGTGTTTGTGATTAACTTCAGTTTAGTTTAGATATTGATATTGCTGTTTTTTTGTGTGTTTTTTTCTTAATGAAAATAGATGATAAAAACAGGAGGATTACAGGAAAGACTGAAATAGGAAATTTACTTTGTTATTTTGGTCACTTTGCCTCGTAACAAGTGTTAAATCACAGTTGCGTAGCTGTCTGTAGGTGTTCTCCTCTCTCTCTCTATGTCTCTTTGTCTTCCGCCATTCATCTCCAGTGACTCTCGGTCTTTGTGCCCTTTTGTTGTTGGTTGACGTAATCGAGCTTAATGAATGTTTGAGTTTCTCTGCTCAAAAAAGAATAGGAAGAAGTCACACAGTTACAGGGACAAACTGCCACAAAACAGTTTCCCCGGAAACTGCTCCTCATGTGTGTCTATGTGTGTAACATTGTGGGGACACAGACATGTTCATACGGTAACTTTGTGGGGACTCCACTGTCAGAAAAGAACATGAATATTGGACCATTCTGCATTAAGTTCAATGACACAGTATCTGTGCATGACGACTGTAGGCGCTTACATCTCTTGTCACATCGGTGCCCATCGGTGTTACTGAAACTCACAAGATAACAACTTACACACATATCCACCACAACATGATTTGATAGGTCATCATATGCAGCCCAGTCTGATGCCCAACTGTGTAATAGACCCCCCGATCCATGAAAGGACACTGTGTCACAGTCTGCTTCGCTTACATGTGAAAGTACATGCGTACTTGAAGGTGCAGCACCAGTAGTAGAATAAAGAGCGACAAACCCAGTGTTTGGAGGGGGTGGATGGATGGCTGAAACAAACACAGGACCTTCACCCAGGAGACCCCTGTTTGGGTCTCATGTGAAATCAAACGTACATTTAGATTTTGTCAGGTATGATCTTTTCCTAAACCTAGCCAAGTAGTTAGCAACCTCAGTAAGCTTTGTATCCAAATGTTGCATATTTATTATCGTTAAATGACCGAGGAGTGAGCACGTGTTGGAAATGTGACACTGCCAGTGGACCAGCATCTGTATTTCATGCTTTGGCGTTATATCGGGTTAAAGCTAATCCACTAATCACAGCGGCTCCATTGGAAGGACATTCACATCACTGAACATGAACTATTGAACTACATGGAATGAAAGAAACTCTGGCACGTGTCCCGGGATTGTCTGTCACTGTAATTTTTGTGCATCTGTAATTTCCCCTGAGAGAATATTCCATCAAATGGAAGTATTCTCCATATCTTGTGCATCATTTTAGATCTCAATAGGATTTAAAATAATGCACAGCATAAGATTCAATTGAAGGTTAAAAGGGGTCTCATTCAGACTTCCCTCTGGCTGAATGCTGCTGTCAGAGTAACTACCTGAAAACTATTGGACTGTGTGTGTGTGTGTATGTGTGTGTGTGTGTGTGTGTGTGTGTGTGTGTGTGTGTTTGCAGTGAGATGGAAAGTGGAATGTGACAACACGGTCACTCCTGTTCAGGTGATTTCAGGGTGTTGTGGCTGCCGCACATTCCTCTCTGACGAGCTCAACAGGTTTCACTTTAATGGACCTTTATCTATGCACCTGTGTATGTGTGTGTGTGTGGTACAGGTTAGTGTTTAGATGTATGAAGCTCTGAATACTCTTCAGTGGAATGTCCTCAGTTAATAATATAATTCTGGGTGTGTTTCAGTTTGTGTGTGTGTGTGTGTGTGTGCGCGCGTGCTGTGTATTGTCTTCTGTGTTCTCTCTCTGTTTAAAAGGATTGGCTCTGCTGGGTGGAAGGAGGAAACAGCTCTGACTTTAATTAAATACTGCCGTGGTTATCATCAGTCTCATCATATAGAAGTTCTGAAGTTAATAATATATTTTGAACAGTAACTTTAGTGTG
>JAGRRF010011243.1:20839595-20859268 GCA_019097615.1 Morone chrysops | reverse complement strand
TGTTAAAAGGAGTTCGGTCTAGACCTGCTCTATTTGAAAAGTGTCCTTAGATAACTTCTGTTCTGTCTTCAGGAATTGGCGCTATACAAATAAAATTTAATTGAATTGAATTTAATCATGCTTAACAACCATTATATACAGTAGATACAGTATGTACATAAGCCTGTAATCAATGGAGGAAGAAACATGAATTACCATAGTCAAAATTATGTAACACGTCCCACATTTAATAGTAACTTCATTTAATTTCGACCCTACACAGCAGCCTAAGCCATTATGAGCATTTGTACCTGTGTGCTGGTGTGTGTGCATTGCTCTGCTAATAAAGCTGCCAAAACAGTTGGTGGTGGGGTTTCTATGCCACTGTGTTGAGTTTCGACTGAAACTGAACCTCCCTTGTCTCTCTCCTCAGTCTGTCTTGTGTTTTCCTCATTTCGTTTGTTTGCCCGTGAAATGAAAGGACGAGGGAAAATGAGGGGACAGATGCATGTCATGCAGCATGTCCCATGTGGTCATGTGCCCATGTGCCCTGTTTGTGTGTGTGAGTGTGTGTGTGTTTGAAGAGGGATTCTCAGACAGCATTATTAACTCATCTGTCTTTTGCATGAGTCGCTTACCATTCAGACAATGCACATACACACACACACACACACCAAGTGGACCAGTCACAGTTGTTGAGGCCTGCGTTGCCGCGACGCATAGTTATGTTGTCTGCTGGCTGTGGCTCAAGAGGTAGAGCGTGTTGTCCACTAATGCAAGTTGGCGGTTCGATCCCTGGTACTACCGCTGTGTGTCGAAGTGTGAATGAATGAGTTAGCTTCTGTGTGTGTGTGTGGGTTGGTAGACAGGTGGTTCACTGGCCCACATACTTAAACAGTCATTTTCTTCTCTCTTTGTTCGACCAACAAAAGGATTCACAGGAGTTGTTCTGCTTCCAGGATCCTGTGGCCTCTGAACTTAGACCTCTTCCACTTGTTGTTGACTCCGCAGTTGACCTTTGACCTCTGGCGAAAAGCATTTAATAAATGACTAAATTGTAAATGGGATGTCATAGGAACAAAACAACAGACATGCAGACAGTCCTGTTTGAACCAGTCGGACCTGAAGGCAGCAGGCCTGGTTTATTTTGGCAGCCGTGTAGTGATTAGGTGTGTTGGTTATAGATTAGCCAATGTTAACAGTGATCAAACCCAGTGAACATTTTTCACTTGAAAAGATGATCAAAAAAACAACAATGGTCACCGAAGACAAGACTTCCCAAACTGGTTGAAAAAATTAACAGCATAAATGATAGGCAGAGCTCCTGGGTCTGTAAAGTGAAGCCAACACGGAACTAACTTAAACGTGCATTCTTTATAATGGCCAGCAGGGGGCAGCTCAACGGGCCATGGAGACTAAACCTACCTCTCACTCGATTTCTACTTTCTTCTTTCACTTGATCTACATTCATTACAATATAATCATCATCAAAATAATGTTTTTGTTCTCTGTCTCTGCCCTCAGGGAGTTCGATCCAGGGTACATCGAGGAGTTTGCTACTTCACGTCCTTCCCTCCCTGCTCTTCCTCCTCCTTCTCCTCCTCTTTCTTCTCCATCGCCCATAACAAACAAACAAACACAACAAACACCGCCATCATCCCGCCAAAGCAGACCATGTTCAGCAGGAGGAGTCCAGCTTCGCATCAAGAACAGGTAGGAGGTCCAGAGCTGATCTGAAGGCAGGTGTGAGACTTTGACAGTGCACACAATTATGAAACCATGAAACTGGTTCGATCCTGAGAAATCTCCTCAGAGTTGCAGTTGCTGCCGTAGTGTTGTTGACTGGGACTTCCTGTCTGCTGTATGATAACAGTTCCTTCCAGTGTCGATAAGTTCTCTTTATTTTTCTAACCGTGTTGGACGGGCAGGCGCCCTGCATGTGGGTTAGAACAGGAAGTGATGTCAAATCAGTGACAGGTTTACTGAGGAGGTCATCGCCCCTGGTGTTAGGATGTCCTGCCTGTGCTTCCTCTGTGTGTCTGTGTGTGTGTGACAGTTACAGTCAGAGGATTTATTAAAGTGTCCTGTTTGTGACTCAGGGTTCAACCTCAGATCAACAGGGAAACAAACTGTGTAAACGGAGGCTGCTCGGGTTGTTATGGTAACAACCTCACAGTGTTTCCTGTGTCTTCAGGTTGCATGCTCAGTACAGCTGTTTGTGAGACAACGTGGTCATTACAACGAGGCATCACAATTAGCCTCAACTATGTGAGATAAAATGATTATGATGCTGTTATGCATCTTAAATCTTTCTTTGTGCAGCTGACCTTATCATAAGCCTCCACATTCGTCATGTTTACATGTTGGGCATCCTGACCTATTTAGTAGATTTAAAATTGAAAATATTAAAAATATTGGATTGAAAATAAAGTTTGGTGGGTTTAAACCTTAATTGACAAAAAACAATATAATATATATGTTTATAACTAAGTGAAAGTAAAATGAAGATTTTAAAACTCAGTCAGTACTGTCGGTTGGGTGCCATATCCATCCTATTAACCCAGATATACACTACAGTTTATAAGATCCACTCAGTAATAATAATAATAATAATAATAATAATAATAATAATAATAATAAGTAATCCAGTCTCTTTGGAGGCTGTAGTTTGTGCTGCTGTTGACCTGTATTGCATTATACTAAGAGGTGTTGTCATTTATGTAATTGGGGTGAGGTGGAAGGACTAAATGCAATGAAATGTTTTAAGGACTTTAATTTAATTTAATACAATATACAATTAAAAAAATGTTATGAGGAAAAACATAGACACACATTATTGTTCCAATCAGACTATTTGTATATGTTGTAATGCACTCAAAATGCATTTTTCGTGGGTTTTTTCCCCTTAAATGTCTGAACTTGATTTTACTGACTATATGCGCAGTTTGTCACTAGAGAGGTGTTTCCTCTACTGAATGTCTGTACACTTCCGTTAAATCTAAGATTCAAATGTACCCCAGTTCAGGCTAGATTTGGTATGTATTAAATTCAAAAGCCAGTCGCTGTCTAGCAAATGTCAGTGTGTGTCAGAGTGTGCAGTTTTTGGATGTAAACCAGAGCCTAGAGCTTCCTTCCACTACATAAAAACAATGTGACAATGTGAACACACTAACAGTGTAACAGATTACATGTTTCATTGCATCAGCCACTGCCAGTTACAAGCTAACTAGCTAACAATCAACATGAACAAATAAAATATGCTAACTATACTTTGTACCATTCTGATACATTTGCTAGTCGCTGATTATTGTGAACAACAGATTCCTCATCTGAGTCTGGGTCTAAATGAGGCTCAAACAGGGCTGAATTTTTACCTATGTGTCCTCTAAGACAAGCCATTCTGGGTTATTGTGCTTGGGTGATTTCACTTATTTTGGATGATAAGAGTGTGTAGGAGTGTGTTTGATTGACATCTTCCTCACTCTCCTGTTAGCTTTGTGGGACCTCTGCCAGGGTGAAACAAATTACACCTTTATCATTATTACTGGCGCATGAAGTCCAGTGATCTCACATTATAGCCAGCAGCAGAGAAACACGTGTGTGGGTGTGCCGGGCCATTAAACCTGAATTAACTGACTTTTTTGGCATATTATCACCATGCAAAATTGATACAGGGAACTTGTTAACAAAGAGTTGCTGATTCACACATCCGGCAGATACAGTGCAACATTATTATTAATTTGCTGCCATATTTCTGTTCACCTGATTATTTCCTGCAGGAAATATTTGGCTCTTAGGTAACTTTTGGAAAATGTTGGAAAACAGCCAATCAGAGCTGAGAAAGATTGTTTATTTTGAGTCTCCTTCCCAAGTCGTCAAATACTGATGCTTTAGTTCCTGGGAATGAAACTCAACAATCAACTAGCTTCAAGCCACCATCCTTTCTATCTTTCTGGCTCTGATTGGTTGTTTTCGTTCAGGCCCGGTAGATTCTTGCAAATCCTATTAGGAGCACTAGGAGGAACCAGAGGAACCTGATTTTCTCACAGATTATCTGTCTCATGTACTACTGTCAGGATATAGTGAAAGTTTCAGCAAATATGACAAAAAGTTATTTTTTATAAAAGTTACCTGCTGCAGCTTTAAGCTGATAAATGTGCCTCTTTGTTAACCAGCTACTCTCTAACGTTGCCTGTGATTTGGTCCTTGGCAGATAATATACATGACACTAACTAAGGTTCTGTTCCATTCAGGTCAGACTGGAAAGGTTCTGCTACACTAAATGGAATCAATTAATTAGTATCATCAGTAACACCTGTGTTTACCCTTCTATTTCATATCAAAATGGCTGCTGTGAAAAAGGTCTACTAAGGATTGACGCTGATTGTCATATGAGCAGTTGGAACTGCTGACCTGAATGTTCCTGAATATGATCAAAAACAAACATAAACGTATGGGGCCTGTACATCTAATCTACAGTGTCTCCCTGGTTCAACACTCTATTATCATCAACCTTTCTTTATTTATCGCTCTCTATCACACACACACACACACACACACACACACACAGTGTTGTGTGTATAAACTCAGTCCGTACAGACAAACAGTCTATAAATACTGACACTCTGCTACAGCCAGTTTCATCCTAATATGGAGGTCAGGTCCTAGAAGTACCCTGTGTGTGTGTGTTGTGTGTGAGTTTGTAATGAACATCACAGCCTCAGGGGGGTGCTGTTGTGACCACAGGCATTTACTCTTGTTGGTTTTTCTTGTATCCTGTTGAAGTTGAAGCTATGCACTCACAATAGTTCTAAAAACCTTTTGAAACTGCAGAGCTTGGAAACAGTGTTGTTGGTTCTTGGAAAATTCACAGCTCCAGGATGGTTTTGTTTTGGAAGGGTGACTGAGCAGTTGCACTGAACCTTCTGAAGGTTTGAAGTTAGGTCCTGCCGGGGTGCCTTTGAGCAGGAACATGTTTACAGGTGAACGTAACAACAGAGTCATTAAAATGTACTGTTGGTCTCACAGAGTCTGATAAACAGGCAGAATGAATCTATTCTTCCACAATCCCCTGGGCTCTGGGTGGTTATCAGATACCACTGAGGAGAGAGGGAGGGTTTTAGGGGGGCCAATGCTTGTCTCTTATTGGTCCAAAAACAGGAAGTGGGCCATCAGAGCCCCATGAGGCTGGGTGTTAATCTGGAGAGGACAGACAGACTGATTTATAAACACACACGGTCTTTCTCTGACTCATTCTTTCCTTTCTTTTATCCTATTTGTCCTTTCTTCTCCTTTGCACCTCTTCATCCTCCCTTCCCCTGTTCCATCCCCTGACCTCTCCTCCTTTCCTTTAATTTCCTTTCTTTCTTTTCTTTTCCTCCTCCTCTTCTCATTCCTCCTCACATGTTTCTTTAGTTGAATCACCGCATTTTTCTAAAACGACATCATCACGTAATTGCACAAGACACACACAAACACACACACACAAGCGCAATACATACAAACTCCCTTACACACAATCATAGCAGTCCTGGACAGTCCTGGTGTTGGGCGAGACTACACTGCAGTTTACGAGGTGTCCTGTTATAAGGTATAATCATACACCTGTTAGCCAATCAGTGAGCAAGTCTACTTATTTTTTTGGGATGTCCTTGATGAGGTACAAGAGGTCCTTGAGAATGTTGCTTAGGGTATTGTAGTGATCCTTGAAGTGGTCCCAAGGGTCCTTGAGGAGGCTCCAGGGCTCCGTAGTTAGTGGTCAGTATGCAGTAAAAAGCTGACTGAGGATTCCTAAGCCCAGCGTTGATGTCAAATGATGTTGTGACCCATCCCTAGGCCCTGCAATGGGTGTCAGGCTGTGCCATCATAAATCTACTGAATGGACACCATTCTCTAAGCCTCACCTGACGCACCTTGAAGGTGCCTTTAATTCAACCTAGCAAAAAACAGATACTCGGCAGCTTGACACGAAGAAGGCTCAACACCCTCTTTACCTGCACGCACACACTCAACATCAGCAGTTTATATTCACCTTTGTCTACAGTACATAAGACTATGTCAAACTAGCTTCTTACCTTCTTCTAACCCCTAACCCCTAGCCATTCACTGCAAGTGTCAGACAAAACTGATTCTTCTAACAAAACCCCCTACAGCCAACCCACAGCCGCTGGATTTCCAACCGCACTCACAACACTGTATGTATCTAGACTGCATCCTCACAAAATACACAACATGCTGTGTTTCTGACCGCAACACAAGATCTGGTATTAAGATTAGTGAAAGCTATCTTCTCATTCTCTATGAGCTGTTTTCTTGAATCTGTTCTTATTTTCCAGTCCCTTTATCTGCCCTACATCATGCCTGTTCAACATTGCTTGCTGCCTGACAAATAAACAGAATCCCATCTTGTTTTCTGTTTGCACTTAAGGCTGCTGCTAGACACTTCCCCACACTTCCCTCCAGCTAAGTTTCGTCCTCTCTGCACTTTCCCAACTCATCCACTGGCCCTGCTTTGCCTGAGAGACTGCTCTTGCACATATAGCAGTCTGTTCTTGCCTCCTAATCTCATCTACAGTCAGTTTCCTCCTGCCACCTGCTGTTGTTATGCTCCATTCAGGCTGTGCTATGCCCCCTCCCCTCCCCTCCCCGAGTAGAAATGCGTAGAAAACGCAATGGAAATGGCATTTGTCACGTCAAAGTCACATGCTTTGCCAAGATTTATTTGCCAATTTCCATTTCCATTTCCGATTTCCGTTGGATACAAAAACTGGAGGATGGAAACCCACCTACTGCTGGAATTAACTCCTTTAACTTGTGAGCACAAAACAAAGAGGTTTCTGATGTGCTTCATAAGGTTCCAGGGCTCTTTGATTATGTAAAACTGGTAGAATCAGTACTACTGATATGTTCAAATCAAATCTCACAGACCACAATATGGAGTGTGGACTGGTAGCTGGAGAGGTGCCTGTCTCACCTCCTGTACACTGCCGAGGTGGGTGCTCTTGAGCAAGGGAACCTAACCCCCAGGGGTTATGCATATGCAGAGTCTGCATATGTGATTTTAACTGCCAGCCTATCGGACACAAGGACGTAGAAGTACTGTAGTACCAATACTATTATCACACAAACGTTTGATGCATACTTTTAATACAATTTTGACACACCCTAAACACACACATCCAAGCTATTAACATAGTTTCACAAACGTGTTTTGACACACTTTAATACACACACACACACACACACACACACACACACAGTGTATCAGTATCCACTTTTGCCCACCTCTCTATGTCTCTCTCTCTCTCCAATTTTGGTTTCCTTGCAGATCAGAGAGATTATTATTATGGGCTGGAGGAACAGTTTCCCACGGCAACAGATAAGGTCTCTGTTCAGAGAGACACACCCTGCACGCACACACACACACACACACACACACACACACACACATAAACATATCAGATCAGCACAGTTTATGTTTTCCATATGGCTCACCTTCACCAATCAGGTTCTGTGTTCAGTCCAGTTTTGATCCAGATGCAAACTGAAAATGAATGAATGAATTATATTTATCAAATATTTAGACACATTTAGAGTAGTGGGTGCATTGTGTCACTGTGTTATCTATATTTTATGGGCTGTAAGCTAACAGGCTAATTACCAATCCATGCTGGGTTTTGTTGACAAAAGTGTGAGAACAATCCTGGAAACTCAGTTATGAGGACTGGAACTGTGACATGTTACATGCAGTCACTGCTCCCGGCCATGGTTGGTTTAACAGTGCTCCAATGCTTAGCCAGGCATATATTGGACAATGAGGACCTCTCAAAATGTCTTTTTTGCCTTCCTCAATCACAGTTTATACTGTAATGTTTGAGATAAAACCATAAATGTGTAGCTTCAAGTTAGCTTTAAAGGACCGTAGACTTTTGGCGTGACATATTGTGCATTGTGCAATGCCCATTGTTAATGACAACATCTTTGATTACAATGGCTCTATTCAGAACTGATGGAAACACATACTGGTTCAAGAACCAGAGCTAATATAGTGGAAAACATTATAAGTCATCTCAGTGGGTGTGTTGTGTAGTGTAGTAGGTATGAAGTGTAGTCTGCGAGACTTCCAAAGGTCCTTGAAGATGTTCACAAAGAGGTTCCAAAACACTTACACACTCAAGCCTGGGTGACAGTGGCAGGTTATTATCTGTCTGTCAGCACAACCTGGACAGAACCCCCAAACACCTGTGTGATGGTGTGTCTGCGTCTGAGTGTGCGCCGCAAGCTTCAGGCAGAAGGTTTTCTGGAGTGGTGCGGCCTTGACACCTGATTCAAACACTACAAAGGGAGAGGATTTCCTTGCTGTCCCATCATCCATTTCTCTCTGTGATCTCGGATACATCTAATGACATTCCCATGACACATGATTCCCAGGAATCTGGCTGTTGTTGTAACACTAGGAGGAGCTACACCTTCAGCCCACTGAACAGCTGGAGCATCTTCATCTTCTGTGCCTAATGTGAGAGGTTGGTCACAGAGCTGCATTCATACCTACTATCAGAAATAACCCAAAAACGGAGTTCGAATCGGTTACACATTAACAAGGCATGTTGACTGATTATAAACAGGAAGTAATATTCTTGAGTGGGTGCCGGTCTCAAGTCTTTGAGGAGCTTCAGATGGTCCTTGAGGAGATTCCAGTGGTCGTAGAGGAGATTACAGTAGTTCTCGAGGATGTGGGGTCCTTGAGTTGATTCCAGTGGTCCTGAGAATCTAGCAGATGTTTTTGAGGAGGTTCCAGAGGTCCTAGAAGAATTCACAGTGGTCCTTGATAGGGTTCCAGTGGTCCTTCAGAAGTTACCTGAGGTCTGTGAGCAGGCTCAAATGGTCCCTCAATGGGGTCCTGGAAGAAATTACAGAGGAAGCATGAAGTCATTTAGTGGTTTACAGGGGTCCATGAGAAGGTACCAGATGTGTTTAAGGAAGTTGAAATGGTTCTTATGGGGGTTCCAGGGGTCCTGAAGAGGTTCAACTGGTCCTTGAGGGGTGCATGAGGGAATTACAGGTGACCTTGGGTGAGGAAGTACAAACAGACTGTGTAGCATCAGTACTGTTGCTATGGTAACCTGCAGTTTCAAGGCCTGCACACACAGGTGTTTTCACTGCGGTTGATTAGACCTCTGCCTCAGCTGAAGTTGGATGGACCCGTGCTACTTGACGTCACCAATAAGAATGAGAAGGGGTACGTTTTCCACAGATGCATCAAAGCTAATAGGTTCAGGTAGATGTCAATCAAGTTCACTTCATACATGCCCCACATAGTCCTGAGAAGAGTTGTAATTGAACAAAATAAGGGGAATCATCTTTGTGGGTGTAGTGAGAGGCATTCTGAGACTTAACAATGATGACGGGACCCCTGGAGAGCTGTGTGCAGTCACCATGGCTAACTGTTGATGGTCAGTAAATAGCTTACAAACTGTGTGCTTGTTAAACTGCAACTGTCTCATTGGACAGTGATCACTTTGGAACATGATTTTGACTTAGTTATTAGTTACCTTCCAAGAACAGGACACGTTAGCTAACTTTACTGCCAGAGACATAACGCTACTGATGCAAGTCAGTGCTAAATGCTAAATGTAAACTTCTAAAGAAGAGAATATTTTAGGGGTGGTGGAGGTTTTATCAATCATTAGCACAGACATTTTGTCATAGTTTTTGTTTTTAAGGTTTACTTGTTTGTTTTTCCCCCTCATTTTCATTGTGTGGAAAAAGTGTTTACAGCTGTGCTAGCAGCTCTTAGCTAAAAGCTAACATGCTCACAGTGGCTATGCTAACATACTAATGTTTAGCGGCTAATATGTACCCCATTCACCACCTTTGTTAAGCTTGTTAGCGTGCTAACATTTGCTAATTAACAATTAACACAAAGTACAGTACAGTATTTTGTCATAAAACGTAAGCATTGGAATCTGACCTGATGATGGCGCTAGAGGACAGGTCGGGGGATCACCAACGTCATTCAGATGAATGTTTTTGGGACCACTGATATCCGTAGCAAATTTCTCAGCAATGGAAAAGTCAGGGAGTGGCCAAAGTCACGATATGTCATCTGGGAAAACAGGGATATTTCACTATTTATTTTTTCAGTGAGTAATTGGTAACAAAGTTATTTATTGCATTCTTCTAGTAACTTGCCCAACACTGATCAGTAACCTCTGTTAATATGTCTGCCCTCGTTTTTGGACTCCAGCCGCTCTAACAGTGTTCTAACCGTCAATAGTCAGCTCATTGTTCACTGTAGCACCACATGCTGCATCATGAGACGTTTTTCTCCCCACGGCTGGTTTTTAACAGCATTCTCTCTACTTGTTTATCTGTCCTCCCTCGTCTTCCTCATACATCCTCCTCCTCACTGTTCTGCTCCTCCCTCCTTCCTCTCTCACCTTTGCACTTGTTATTGCTTCTTCTTTACCTCTCACCCCTTCCTCAAGTTATTCTGTTGTTTTCATTTCACAGCTTTTAAAGGCAGTATAGGGTTCCTCAAAAGTTCCTCAAACCTTTGCATTTTTTAAATCCTCCCCTTTTTTTATCTCTATCACTATTTCCTCTCTTTCCACCATCTCTCTATCAGTCTTTTAGTTGCTCCATTCCTCATCTTCTCCCTAACCACTTTTATCTCTCTCCGTCCTCCCTCCCTTTCTTGCTACCAGTTCTCTCTATCTCTTACCCTACCTCCCTCTTTTCCTCCCCCTCCCCCCTCCCTCTCTCTCTCTCCTTAGACTCTCAGTGTGTGTCTCTCTCTCACTCACACACCACATCAACAGCTACCACCCAGACCAAGTTGGGCCGAGGATGTTTACTTTATGCCTTTATCGTACGGTGGCCTAATGACGCTTAATTGCTTCATTTGCTTAACGAGCTCAGGGGCCGGGGACCAATGCAATGCGACTCTATCCGTCCAACCAGCCCCAGACTGGAACTGGAGCGAGGAGACAGATCAGAGGGTGGCAGAGACGGGATCGGTAGAGGCGAGTCTTATTGATGGAGTTTTGATGGAAAAGAGGAGTAGGTGAATTGAGAAAATGCAGGAATAGTTTGGTTGTGTTGGTGTGGGTGACATTTGACTTGAAAGAGCATGTTAATCTGTGGTAGTTTTAAGTAGAAGCAGAGTAGATGCAGGTAGAAGAAGAAAGGAGGTTTCGGCAAAAGTTGTAAGTAAGATATGGCAAAATAAGACAGCTGAAGGTCCAAGAGGTGTAGTGAAGTGCAGTAGAGTAGATTTTATTAGAGGACAAGTACTTTTTGATGGACTCTTGTACACAGGGAAGCATGTAAAGGAACAGTTGAGTAGAGGTCTGTTGAAATCAGAAAAAAATAGGTTTTCTTGCTTTCTAGAAGGATACACACCAAAAAAACAGCTTGAGGTTGAGTAAAGGGTGTGGAAATGGAACTTTCTGGGACTTTCTAAGAGAAGAAGAACAACATAGAAAAGGAAAGTACAGCTAAAAAGAAAGCAGTACAGTAGAAACTAGAATAAAGTGGACTTTGTATCGGGACCATGGAGCTGCTGGAGGCGCTCTACCGCAGGAAGCTCCGGAAGAAGCAGAAGAAAGCAGAGCTGGGCCGGTCGGATGGGGCGCTGTGTCGGTCGCCGTCAGAGGCCAGCGTCAACAGCCTGGCGACCGGCCTCATCTCCAAAGTCCTCAGGTTCACCTCCAGGTAAAGCAAGTCACGTTTAGTTCAGTCTGTCAGAACGATGGGAGAAACAATATTTTCAGTGTGGCATAAATATATTTGTTTGTGGACCATGGATTGGTCTGGATTTGAGTATTCATCAGTGACAGGTGATACCTGAGTACTCAGGACTTCAAACCAAATTTGCTAAATGTATAACTCTGATGTTTATGAGGTGAGCATGACATTAGTGACTCAGACACTTTCAGGTCATGGACGTGTCATCTACTGCATGTCTTGGACATAAACCTGGTAACTCGGAGAGGACATTTGTGATTCAGACATGACATTTCAAATTTCTTTGTCTAATAATTGTCATAGACATAACCTCGGTGAATCAAACATGACATTTTTGTCATACGCATAAACTTGGTGACTCATATAAGACATTTAAGATTTATATATCTTCTTGGTTTAAGATATACTGTAATCTTGGTGAATCTGACATGAAATTTCTGACATGGACATAACCTTGGTGACTTGACATGATATTTAAGAATTGTATATGGCATCTTAAGACATAACCTTAGTGACACTTTACATTTTTAAACTCAGACAGGACACGCAAGACTTGCACATAATGTCTATGACTCAGAAATGTCATTTGTGTCTCCAACATGACATTGATTATTGTGATTCCGTGACTCTTCACACCTTGATGACTTTTGTGTGACCTGGATGGCTCTGTCCTTTGCAGCCCTAAAATTACCGTAGTAACTGGCATAAAACCTCTCTGAAGTGGACAATAGATTTGTGACTCTGTCATGAATGTCATGGATGACGTAACATGAATCTGACAAATACCGTCTTATTGTGAATGCAGGGCCAAATGAAGACAAAAATGTATCTTTATATGCACGAGTTGCAGGTTGCAGGATTGGACTTGGAAACTCAAACCAATAAGCCAACACTGCACTCTAGCCAGTCCCCCCAGACCTAATGGAGAGGGTGAATATCTGTGTAAGTGTAACGGTGATGATAACGTGTTGAAGTATTCCAGTCACGTCCTGTAATTACCCAGGGTCCTGTGGTTCAGAGACATGCAGGCTTTCATGTCTCTGTCTACTGCTTACTCAGATACAATCTTTTCCTGTTTATCTGTGTGGATAAATACAGAGCAGCAGAACATGTCAAATATGACGAGGATGAAGCAGGATTATTGTAGCCAGGGTCAGACTGGGAACAAAATTCAGCCCAGACAATGTTTGTCTGGACTGGCCCCATATTCCTAATATATGCACTTATGAGTTACATAAAGTAATATCAGGGCAGTATTACCTGCTGGAGGTTGTCATGTCTTGACCTCCTCTTCATTTGGCACTGGCGAACTGTTAATGTTGTCGCTGCAGCTAGCAGGATTTTGCGTAGCACTGGCATCAATACCGTTAATTTTTAAATAAATGTGTCAGCTTAAAACATTTTGCAGCATCGGCCTCGAGATATTCCTTTATTTCCTCTTTGTATTTTCGATTTGAACTTCGTTCTTTCTAGCTTGATTTCATTTGAGGAGGGAATGATGGTCAGATGGTTTTGGGGCCGAGTAAACTCCAATCAGATGGGCTGTTCCAACATCAGGTGGGCCGCAGCCAGCAGGTCAAGTTATTTTCCCCCACAATTGTTTCTCCCCCGCAGATATCCAGTCTGAGCCTTATTGTAACCACCATGCTATTCAATGTCTCTGTTACATCTGTTAAGCACTCAAAAATAATGATGGTGATGTCATAAAGATTATCACTACAAACTAAAACATATTATTTCATCCGTGAAATAACCACCATGAACAAATGAACTGAAGACTGTTTTCATGTGTCCAGCATCAGATGAACAAAGCACAAGAAATCTGAATAAATCAGACAGTACAACAAAAATCAGCACCATGGGGTCATGTCATATTCACCATTAAGTTATCATCAATGAAACTCAACACTTTCTGATGACTTATACATTTACAGCCAAGTGTTCAGTTTCACTGACAGTAGCTCAACATTATCAAACAAACAGCAAAGTGGACGTGACTAAGTATTTAGTGCTTGAAAACAGTACTGTGTGTATGTATGTTTAAAAACTAAAACTGGGGTGTCCGGTTAGCTCACTTGGTAGAGCTGGCGACCATGGACCGAGTCATACAGTGGCCCAGGGTTTGAATTAGACCTGTGGCCCTTTGCTGCGTGTCATCCCCTCTCTCTGCCCTCCTTTCCTGTCTAACTCCAGCTGTCAATTAAAGGCGATAGAAAAAAAAAAAACTGAAACTCGGAGCCGTGTGTAAATGTACATTATATAGTAAATTTACCAAGACAACCGGTAAACATTGGACAGTAAATAACACGTTAGGATGGATGCATATGAGAAAACAAGTCTTTTCGTGGTTCGATTACAACTTGGGAGCTTTTGGAGAGCTTGAAGTTTAAAGTATTTCAGCTTTTTTTGGTTGGAAATGAAGGGAGAGGCAGAGATAGGCAGAAGGTGAGTCAGACTTCTGTGGGATGAGACCAACCAGCTGTGTGTGTGTGTGTGTGTTGCGATACCGTGGGAGGTTAATATTTAATGTGGAAATAATCCGTTCTCTGGTTCCAGCTCTGATAATAAACTTTTTTCAGTGGCTGATTCCCTGCAGCAGTTTGAGACATCTAATGGTTCTGTAAATGAAGATCTGTGCAGGATGAAAGCAAACAGTGTATAAAATTAGAAACCATGACTGCGGTGTGAGTGTTGGATGACGTGGGCAGCTTTCTGTATCATAGAAAATAAAAATAGGATACATCCCTCTCAAACACACATTTTCAGATATTTTTTTAGAGAATGGTTCAACAATTTTAGAAAAACACTTTTTCACTAGTCTGTATCGTAAATATGTAGCTCGAACCAGCTGCCGTTAGCTTAGCTTAGTTCCTGCTGGCCAGAGCAAAGATGCTCCATAGCAAACTGCACCAATGGTATGAAATGGTACACTTTCTGTCTCCTAAGTGGTTGCCTCTTCCGCCTCATTTGGAAGTGTTGTGAATATTATGTGGACATATGAAAGCATTCTGTTTTGTGCGTACATGGTGTTGTAATAACAACTTTCTGAACCGTCCAACAGAGAGGTGTGTTTCCAGGTCTCAAACAAAGTCCCCCTCCAGTCACAAATCTGTTCTTCTTGTCCCTACAGTGTGCTGTTTGAATGATATCTGTGCAGAGTGTGACAGTAGAACCATGTTTTCACATTCATCTGCTGAAAGTGGAGAGTTTCTCTGTGCTCATTGAAAATCCTATTTTAAGGAGTCTACCAGCAGGATTTGTGACATCACAAATAGTTAGGAAGTCAGTCCTGGTCCAGTATGCAACTTGTACAGTGTGATGTTGAAAGACATGTCCAGTGTACATCCACTGAGAATGCACTTTACAGTGAAGTAGGAGACCTCTTGTGTCCAGCAGGAAAACTTTAGAAATGAACAACATTTGTATATTGAGAGATTCTGGGATTTGTTCAATGAGGTAGAAGGAGTGGATGACTTTTTAAGGATGTGGAAATTATACTTGGCAATGATACTAAGCAGAAACACATATCAGACACACATTATGGTTCCAAGCAGACTATTTGTATATATGTCTTAATACATGTCTGGAGGGGATCTTTGATTATCTTTTGATTTGTCTGTCAGAAAAAGGCCATTTTAGTGTCAGCATGTTCAGAAAATAAAGTATGTGGCTTGTGCAGAATGGGTCCAATATTCACTTTGGTGACTTTTGGGGCGAAAGAACCGGTCGTAATCTGTGCTCACATTTACTTCTCCCATTGGATTGAACAGACAGAGGACGTGCCGCTAGTCTCCTAAAGGGACAAGTCAGTCACGTGACACAGGAAATGACTCTTAAGTGAACCATCTCCTTTCTAAACCATCTCTAGCCAGAGTGAAATACTGTGGAAATGTCATTTTATAAATAGATACAAATTATTTTAACAGTTTCTGTTCAAGTGTTTGTAGATGAGAACATTCTTTTACTTTTTTATTTTATACCTCTGTATGCTAACATGACTGCATGCCTTCACCTCAACTAAAGGTTTAAAGGAGCTGCTAAACATAACAGGCCACAGCAAATAAATGGCACAGAAAATAACATGAAATAGTTATTTTATTTAATTTAAATAGTAAAAAAAATGGGGGAAAGGGACAGTAGTAAGAGTGTGCACATCTACAGGTGCATTTATAGACAATTTCCATCTTTTTTTACGCTGCCTGGAGACTTTGCCTGTAAATGCAGCGTTTTCTTATTTTGTGGAAACAGAATCTCTGTATCCACTTGTGTGCACAGAACAACCACTGACCCATTATGAGCCTGTGGAGGCAAGGAGATTTAATCGAACTCTTTGCAGAGAAAGTACTGAAAGCTGCTCGTTGTGAGGACAGACAGGATGAACATCTACAGTATCTGACCCATGATGCATCATTAATAACATGTTTAATAAAATACCATAGTGGTAATCAGCCTGTACAAGCTAAGTCTGTATGATATGGTGAACTTTTTTTCTTTTCAGTTTTGTGGTTTTGATGAGTCAGCAGCAGCTGAACTTGTAGGTTGAAATATTCTTGATCTAATGGATCCTATTGTTTATTTACTGTAATATCTATGAACGTTTCAGATTGAGCCATAGAAAATGTACTACATCTTTCAGGTTGATTTTTAACCTTTGGACAGAGCCGGTCAAGCTGCTTCTCCCTGATTACAGTCTTTATGCTAAGCTACGCTAACCATCTGCTGGGTTCAGCTACATATTTACAGTACAGATATGAGGGTGGTTTTGACCTTCTCAGCCCACTCAGCAAGAAAAGCAATTAAACATATTTCCAAAATGGCAAGCTATTCCTTTTTCAAATTACTGTGGGAATGTTAATATGCTAATGTTAGTACCTGAGCCAAGTCTGTGGACCTGAGCCTTACAAGCTGGGTCTGTGAGGTTCTTAAAGGCCAGCGTACCGATGGAACAGTTTTAGAAATACTAAGGTCATTGGTTTAAATTCCTCCAAATTCCTAAGAAATGTCTGACAATAAACCACACTGTGTTTTAACCCCACAGACGCAGTGAGCCGGCGTCTCGACCTCACTCGTGGCATTCAACGAAGCTTGGTGAAGGTCAGCAGCAAGTGGACCCAGGAGCGATGGACACTATGAGCAGTGCCTGGCACCACAGCTACAACCCCAGGTCGGCGTTCTCTGACAATAAATATTCAGAATTGACCTGGGTTTTGTTCTGCCCACCATTTGTATTCTTTAGATTAATTGTTTGCTAGCCAGTTAAGTTCAGTGAACAGGCAGTAGCTGGGTGGGTGCTGTCTTTTAGTATCCTTTGGTCTCTGTGCAGAAACCTCTCCTCACCAATATCACTGGGACTGGGAAGATGGTTACCAATGATTTTCTGGGCGGTTATAGTCACTTGCTGCAGAGTCCTCCTGTCCTGTCTTTTACACCACATACAGCATGTTGTTTGTGTATTGCTATGACAACCTCTTCCATAGAATTCCTCATTATTAACATAAATTATAACGTCCATACATTGCATTCATGGCAGCTGGACGTCTATGAGAAAAGTCATAATGAACTCAGATAGGGATAGGATTGATTGATAAGATTTTATTGATACCACAACCACTATCAATTCTGCTTATGGATCCCATTCTTTGTCGATTCCCTTATTGATTCCTCAGTTTCAATTTTCTGTCTGAAACACATTATCTCAGAGTCTGAACACAGTGTAGACACAATGTAGAGTTACAGTAGTTTGTTTGTGAAATGAAGCCATGCTTTGGATTGTTTCTTTCTTCCTTGTTGTTTCCAGCAGCATAGACACAGTTTGAAATCACTGTTTTGCAATGTGCTACTGTCAGAGAAACATGCCGGCATTGATAAAAGGAATTGAAGCTCAGTGGCATAGGATTCTGATGAATGGGACAATTGGGAACCAGTTATCAACTAAAACCGGTTCTCGATTCCCATCCCTGGTATTTGATGTCTTGTGTATCTTCAGAAGCTTTGCACAGTACATCCAGGTTTACATCAAGTAATAGGATTATTAAGCATATTTTTTGAACTGTAGGATTTAAGCCGTCCACCAGTAAAGGACATTTATCACTGGAGAAGCTTGTGAGTCCTTTATAACATGACTTCTTCCATGAAGAATGAGTGGACGCTTGTAGATTAGGGGACAATAACACTGTGGTCATAAACGTAATAACACAAGATAAGAAACACAGCGATCTCTTTTATGATACGACTCAGAATCACGTGAACTTGTCTGTGTGGTCTTCTGTCTGAAGAGAAGGTTTGAATCCCGGATTTTAGGTTTACTGCGCTCTGCTGTCACTCAATCACAAGGTCAAAGTTTGTGCTGTACTTCTCATGTCTCATGTCTTATCTCGGACTAATAGACATTCACTCTTGACATTTAATGTATCCTGCTTCAAGATCTCAGCTCCTAGGTCCACTCAGTTGTTACTCTCTTGACTTGTAGTTACGGTTGCTATGGTTGTTTAACAAGCCTTTTTAGTTTTTAATGTAACCCTACTATGTGACATTAAAAAAATTAAAATAAATAAATTAATTAAACTCTGGAGAAATGATGACAAGCCAGTCATTTACAGCTTCACAGAGTTCCTGTGGAATTTATAGACAGTTGTGGTTTGACAATCACTCAAACACAGTGCTGAATAAAATACTGCCGGCGACCTCAACCAATCATGGTCACTGTTATATTGCACAAACTAGCTCATTCAGCTTTCATTTAAACTGCCACTGAACATTCACTGTGTGTTTAACACTCCAGCAGTGTTTGCTGATACTGGGGCAGGAATTTGTTCAGGTGACAGAAGGTATAGTGACGGATCAATGTGTGGTGTGGTTAGCTGCTATCTGTCTGTTATATGATGTGACCTTTGACTGTCTGTCTGCATAGTGTGTCTCTATTCTGAAGTGTCTAACTGTTACTGTCAGATGCCAGGATGTTAACCTCGCACTTTCATTTTCTTACATAATGACAAGTCTGTGGTTGATTGCATCCTGACTGTTAATTATTACACACTAAAATATAATGGTTGATTAAAGAACCAGTGTGTAGGATTTAGTGGCATCTAGTGGTAAAGTTGCAGATTGCAACTAACTAAAAACCACTCACATCTGTATTTGACGGCCTGGGAATGAGAAGGGGCTGCGAAATGTGTAGAAAGTACAGTGGCCAAACCAAGTCAGTGTTTGGTTTGTTCCTTCTCGGCTACTGTAGAAACATGGCGATTCAGCATGGCGGACCCCATGTGAAATAAAACAGTTTTAGATTAAAACAGCTCATTCTACGGTAACAAAAACATGATTCCCATATTCAGGTGATTATACACCATGTCCATTTCTGCCAATAGATTCTCCTAAATGTTACATACTCAATGTTTAAATGTAATGATTATTGATTACTGAACACAAATGTTCAGGCTCTATGGCCCCATTGGAAGTTAAATCTGTAACCCAAGAAATACTTCTGTCTTTGTGAAGACCAGTCAGTTACCTTAAAAGTGAGGACTATTTTAAAGACATTTGTGGACAATGAGAACATTTTGAAAAGTGAGAAACTCTCTTGAAAATGAAGTGAGGAACACCCTGGGAAGTGGTAAAATTAAAAAAAAATGTCCTTCAAAAGGAAATGTTTACTAGATTAAGACTGCAATGAGATGGAGGACCCTCATAAATGTAAAGAACGTGTGTTCTGAAGTATCTGCACTGACATGTTGAGCATTTAGTCATCCCAATTTCACAGACGGGTACACAGATAATTGCCTTGTGTTAGTGTTGTCCTTGTGTTCTATGTGAATCGGAGCTGTTGGTCAGCAGGTTTGTGTCACCAGAGGAAGTTACATCACTGTTTCTTTTAAACCGCAGTGAAGGGCGAATAAAAGCCTCTGACGTGGCCGTGTGTGTGTTGCATGGATGGGGCATTGACGTCG